>BLKM01012980.1:0-130099 GCA_013340265.1 Coptotermes formosanus | reverse complement strand
ACACACACACACACACACACACACACACACACACACACACACACACACACACACACACACACACATACATACATACATACATACATACATACATATACACACGTTATTCGGTTTTTATCCATAACTGCGGGCACCACTACGAAATTATAATACACAGGCATATACATGCTTCAGGTTTC
Source organism: Coptotermes formosanus (assembly GCA_013340265.1). Taxonomy (NCBI): domain Eukaryota; kingdom Metazoa; phylum Arthropoda; class Insecta; order Blattodea; family Rhinotermitidae; genus Coptotermes; species Coptotermes formosanus. The sequence goes on along the minus strand of BLKM01012980.1, from coordinate 129,920 downwards.
CACGGTAACTGCGTAAATGGGTGTGCCTTGCCTGCCGGACCGCGGGGTTTCCGCCATAACAGCGTCCATGAAGTGTTTCTTGCACCCTCGGGTCGCGAGTTTTCAAAGGTGACTAAGTAAATATGTGTGCCTTGCCTGCCTGGAATGCGGGGTTCCCGCAGTAACTGCTTACATGGCCTCTGCCTTGCCCCATGGTTCGCAAAATTTCAAAGGTAACTAAGCAAATGGGTGCGCCTGCCTTGCTCGAGTCGCGGGGTTTCCACAGTAACTGCGTACATGAAGTGTTCCTTGACACCACGGGTCTCGAGGTTTGAGAAGTAACTAAGTAAATGGGGTTGTCTTGCCTGATTGGGTCGTGGGTTTTCCACAGGAACTGCATGCATGAAGTGTGCCTTGCCCCCACGGGTTGCGGGGATTCGAAGGGAAATATGTAATTGGCTTTTCCTAGCCTGCCCGGGTCACCGGGCACCAGCATGCTAGTATTTGATAAATGTAGCTTTCCAAAGAAAACACAGGAGCAGTTTCGTAATCGGCACACAGAAGTACATGGATATCATCCAGTTCTGCACTAAAGAGAAACTAGTAGTTCTGTTATATAATGTTCAGTTTTTTTTTTAAATTTCAGTGTAAAATTCCTACATGTGTTTACTTTGTTGTTTGATGTTTCTATTTCGGCATAATACCGGATGGTAGTTAATACTGTGCCATGACTCGTCCTATAGTGATTGAACATTTATAGAGTAATAATAATCATTATTACCATCAACATAAGCCGGAGGAAGTATGCTTTCTAAGTTTCGACTAATCCAGCGTTTTCCTGAGGTAATAGTGGGTAACGAGTTTTTCCTACTTTGGTAATTGGAGAGGAGGTAGCATATTTCTTTGAAACGCTGGTAATAACCTCATGGACTTCACAGTGCGAACGAAAATTGTCGTTAGCCCTGTGAAAAATGTTTATCTTAAAGGTAACAGATTGCTTTTGACCCTGTCGTTGTTTAATTCGTAGTTTACAGCAATATTTTTTCAGTTGTATTGGCTGCATAGTGTCGATTGTGCTCACCATTTTGATGGAAAATGATGAAATATGACCTCCAATGACACCAATACTTCAAACCGAATTTTTTCACGCACCTTCTCTTAACAAAATGTCTACAGCATAGTTTATGCTAGTAAGGAGGTCTCAGTGTCTTGTAGATGAGGGTTACAAATAGTGGGATCAACATTGTTTCTCTTCTGGCCATCTAGTTACTGCTAAAGGAGCACAAAAACCTTAACATTTCTCCAGTTCCTGCTTTGAACGTTCGAGCGCTACTCGTGTTTTAGCAGGAAAGACCCAGAATGTAGATCAGCTTTCAACTGTGCCTTGCATTCGTCATGCATTGTTTAAGCACACTGAATTGCAAATTGGGCGCCGATTTCTCTCCGTTGCCAGTGAATATGCAGGGGCGAAGTTGTGAGGCACTGCGCCGCAAGCCGGCAAGTCGTTATCAGACGGTCCAAGCGGAACAGGTTTTACAGTACTATTATAAAGAGATCCAGGTTCCGAAACGTCGTGCACATTAAGTATACCGCAGAGAAAGACAATGTCCAACGTAACGTTATTGAGTCATCCGTTGTTACTCGGTTTCAGAGAAGCATTGAACGACAAGCAAAACTGCATATGGGAAAATATACTAGCACGAAACAGAAGGAACTGCTGTCTCTATTCCCTGGCACCACGCCTTGAAGTCTGAAGCACCAGTGGCAGGCCTTACACGGTGGATAAGGTTTACGTTCCAAGCGCTGGGCGTGGTGACAAGAATAATTATCCCAGCTCCTGCCGGGAATCGGTCCGAGGCCACACAGCCAAAAACACGTGACGTGTTATACCATATAAAATGTCGTATAACAGCCGAGTCTTCCGTGATTATTCGGACTTAGTCCAGGTTAGAATATTCCACAGTATGATCCGTATGTTGGGTATAGGCCACTGTTATGTGAAGTATCAAAAGTTAGACAGTTACGTTTTCTGATAATCTGAAATAAATATATTGTTAGTTACAGTTATTTTTGTTTGCATGCCTGCTGCTAGTTTCCTGGTGTGCAAATGCTTAGGCCTTAAATTTGTTGAACTGTAATTATGATCTGTAATATGTAATTTCATTGTTACCGTGGTTTATTCTCTTGCATGGTGGTGAACTTATTTCAGGTATACTCTCAGTAAGCTGATTCTTCGGCTTTTAACGCTTTGAAAGTTAATTCAGCCAGACTAACCAAAACATAACTTAGGACGGATACTTTCCACCTTGGTAATGTCCTTTTGTGGGGGGAAGAACTTTGATTTGAAGAATGCATGGAGACTGAACCCATAGTAGCGTCGGCTGAGGCCCTGTGCGAACTCGGGGGTTTTGTGATGGGGTTGAATGTGGGCCATGCTCCGTCTTTTAAGTATACCATAGCATTCGCCTTACAACAAACAAAATTCACGGAAAACCCAGCCACTGCAGCAGTAGAGTGCTGGCACAATTCTTTCTGTCTACATGGCCGCCTTATGCGGCTTGCTGATTTTAGCCGCCTTCGGTTGAGGCTTCAGGTGGTTTTTTTTCAGCCCTCGATCGGCACAGATGTTTTCCAAGTTGCCAGTCTTAGAGAGTTTCACGTATCAGGTAACTTTGAGTCGAAAGCTTCGGTTTGCGGTCGGCCAAAAAAGAAACTTCGTGAATGCGCTTGTTACTACCGTACCAGATGCTTTAGTGGCAATGCGAAGACACTTAGATCCTACCACCTGTAGCTGCCTGATGTGGGTGTGGGCAGCAGACCTCCAGACAGGACAGGTATACTGCATCATCGGACGAACGAGCTGCTTATAAAGCACAACACCGTTTGTGACGGAGGATAATAAATCGGCTTTGCATATACTGATTCAGTTCTTGTATCACAGAGAGCAAAGTGTGCTAGAAGACCATCCGTTACAACTTATAACCTTACACTTAGGTTTTGCACTGAGAAACCTAGTTACATGGAGAGTAAGGGACATTACGTTTCTTGGTAATTCATTAAGTTCTTCACTTTTGGCTTTAAAGGAGAACAGGTCAATTGTAAGGAGACTAGTATGCTGGTGCCCGGCGACCCGGGCAGTATAGGGATACGTATTTACCGTGAAATCCCAGCAACCCGTGGGGGCAAGGCACACTTCATGTACGCAGTTACTGTGGAAACCCCACGGCCCGAGCAAGGAAGACACATCCAATTACTTAGTTACATTTGAAACCTCGCCACTCGTGGGGGCAAGGAACACTTCATGTACGCAGTTACTGTGGGAACCCCGCGATCTGGGCAGACAAGGCGCGCACATTTAAGTAGTTACCGTGGAAACCTGAAGAATGTGTATGCCTGTGTATTACAGTATCGTAGTGGTGCCCGCAGTTATCGTGAAAACCCGAATAATGTGTACGTATAGATATTATACTGTCGTATTAGTAGCCGGCGAACCTTTACGTAGTTAAAGTGGCAACCCCAGTTAGTCGTGTCTGTTATATACCATCCGCGCGTCCGTCGAACTAAATTCTATGTCTTGTCCTTTCCTGCCATTTGGTGGCAGTCCATGAAACTTCAATGTGGGAGTGTGCCAGAGACTGACAGCGTTACGGTGGATATAAGATGGGCTTACTGCTTGCTGAGGGCAAAAGTTGAAGCATTTGAAGGAAAAGCCACAACATAAAACCCCATACCATGATTTAAGTTTTTTGTGGAGAAGAACGTCGCAGCAGAGGCTACGGTCGCAACGCAACCTTAAGGCTTCTTGTGCAACGGCATGACGAAGCTTATTATTATTATTATTATTATTATTATTATTATTATTATTATTATTATCGTCATCATCATCATCATCATCACTATCATCATCATCATCATTTTCCTGGTAATTGAGCGCTGATGGAATGAAATTGAGTGGGGAAGCCCAAAATACTCGGGGAAACCCTGTCCCAGTGCCACTTTGTGTTCACCACAAATCCTACGTAGACCGACCCGGGATCGAACACGTGCCTCCGCCTTAGGAGGCGGGCGACTAACTGCCTGAGCAATGTCACGACCTTAAATCATAAGTTATACCAAAGAGAACATTGTTTACGAATATTTCTTTGTTATTTTATATCTTTGTGATTAACCATTTAAAGACTGAGATTATGATGAATTATTTATTACAGGCTAAGGTCGTACCGCTGCAGTAAACACTCTCCGTCTCGGTTTTAAGAATCGGATCAGTTAATGCTGCATAGGAAAGTAGCCGTTTTTTGTTCCGAAATCCGTACAAAACACGTAAATAAAGCTGAATTATATTACAGGCTCAGTCCGTACCGCGCAGTAAACACACCCCGACAGGGTTTTAAATTGAGTAATTTAATGCTGTATGGGTAAGAATCGCGGTTTATTCCGAGATACTTACAAAACATGTAAATAAAGCTGAATAAGGCTAAGATCGTACCGCGCAGAAAACACAGTTCTCTGCATTTACGTCTCCTGACATCTCGTGGTGGTCTGTGAAACTCGAACATTTTCATAGTTGTCCTGCCATGTGGCAGCGGCCCATGGAACTCCAGGCGTTACATACCATTGCATTACTGAATTTTTATATAGATAGCTTGAGAGCATTAGGCATGTTATATTAGAATGAGTGACTCAGTTGCTACAGTATTGTGACTCTGAAATGTTGTAGTGTTATGTTATGTGCAGCTGTGTATGAATCACAGCATATAACTGCTTTTGCATTCCAATATTAACACATTTAAAACACTGGAATTTCGTGGTGGTGTTGTATTACCTTCATTCACGCTTGATTCCGTATACATATCATTTACCGTAACAGCATAAATATCATAAGAGCGTAAATGTCCACTGTTACCACATTCAAAGTTTGTGATTACACTCGAAAGCGTTTTCATAGGCGTGTTTATTTGCGTCTCCTGACATCTAGTGGACATCTGTGGAACTCCGTTCTCATAGTTCTGTCTCCTGCCATCTGGTGGCGATCCATGGAACTCCCACGCAAGACGACGGAAACGTTACTCAAATTTATTATAAATTTATATGACAGCCATTTGATGGGAAGGCAACAGGGTTTAGGTTTGTGAAAATGAGCTAGGCAAAAAGCCATTATTTGTTTGACTTGGAAGAGATTTTATAGCTGCACAGAGGGTGACAATTAATACTTTGACATCTGGGTGATGCAAGGCTGTTAATGACGCAAAACAAATCGCGGGGGTTTTCACTTCGCTGTCTAACGACAGACGCGTAGGATTTTTTAAGGAAATTTACGAAGTACGTTGACTGAAAATGGGGGTCCAGTCAGAGTTTAGGATTTTAAACATCTAAAATTAGACCTATGGGAACTTGGAGTAGTTGAGTAAGAAGCCAATCAGGTTAGCAGTTAATTTTGAAAGGGTTTTAATTTCATGGGGTTTAGGCAGTGCGTATTTCGGGGACGCTGCCCGGCACTTGCAGTTTGGACTTTGAACAAGATAGACGAGGAATCGTATTTTTTCATTTTAGGACTATAAAGTTGTAATCACAAATTTATAAGTATTCTGTGCGGAAGTTATTTACCGAAGTCGTACGTCGGAGCTGATGAGATTTGTTTAATGCCGTTCTTTTACTATATTCATCAGAATCTAGTGTATTAAATAAATGCAGTGAGTTTAGTGACCACAACGTGTTTATTCATTAATAGAGTTGTAGTGATCTGGTACAGTTTAGTCTTCTGAGATGCCACACGAATATTCCCCATGAGAAACCTCATGTTCCTCCGACGCAAAATTGAGCGTTTGTAAACTCTTGCCACCCATCCGCCCATAACTGTGCAGCCATAAGGTATACGTTTAATCGCTTAGAGTACATTTCTTTCGAACACTCCATAAAAATACAGTAGGAATTAATAATTACCCAAAATGTCGCACATAATAATTCGCTCTCTCTTAATAGTGTTAAAGGACATCATAATAAACGAAATTAGAAGAACACATTTTATGATAATGACAGTGATAATTTACAGCTTAAGGCAAATGAGGTTTACCTGCACTTACGTGAGAAAAGAAAAAAATTCATTACAAAACTTTTAAACGTACTAATCTAAGAGTAACTTTTAAAACCAATAATACCATACCACATAACATAAGAATAAATAAACAATTTACAAATAATGAAGACGTATCTCGCAAGTGGTTTATATCAATTTACCTGTCCTCATTATGTTAAACGATATGTGGGCAAACTGACAGACATTTTGTCAAAACGTTTACAGAGCAGTTATCTTTAGAAGTATTAAAAGCATTCCAAAATTCACACTGCACCTTTTAGGGATTGGCCACTTGCTTGGAAAAGGGAGAACATTGTGCAGGTTCACCACTCTTACAAGAAATATCTCGATGTGGATTCAAAGAAGCTATCAGTGATAATCAATTAAATGACAAGCCTACTGTAACCCCAAACGAAATATTTGAAACTATAATAGTAAAAAGTGAAAAGCATAATACGCAGGTCTGACACCGCCCCCCCCCTCCCCCCCCTTCAATCGAACAGTGTTAACAGAGTGCAGCAGTAAGTCTTGAAGCACAAGTGACGTGTTGAACACGAATCCTACGATGCTAATAGCACAGGCGAGATGTTGAACACTGGAATCCTACAATGCGCGTCAAATATTTTAACAATTTTATCGTAAAGCAGGTGTACATTTTAAAACTTAGTCGTGCATTTAGAAGTGATACTTCAACGTATAAATCGATTCAACGTAATCCGCACATTCACGTAAGTTTTTACGTTACCAACTTTAATTTACTGTCCTTAAAATTAAATTAATTAGAATTAAATTATAACGTCCGTCTTAAATTGTTGCGGATTCTAATTGACAATTCGACAGATACATGTGAGGATTCCCTAACACATTCCACATCCGAGAATTTGAATATTATGTTTCAGTACTGTCTTCCATTTTAATTTTTTGAACTAGACTGTGTTTCTTTTCTGTATGATGTACAGCTACATCCCAGCCATTATTTTTGCATACATATCATACATATATACTAGATGTTATGGTTGTAATTTTTAATAATCTCACGTTCGATCTTTGTACATAGTATTAAATATAATTGTAACAAGATTGAGATCTCAACCTTGAGAGAATATCTATTGCAGATGTAAAGTTCTATGTTTATATTTTCTTGTATACAACCTGATGATGGGTAGTTATGTAGCAGGCACGTGTGGGTGGATTTATATCTTAATATAAATTTTGTTCGACGGAAGTAGGCCTGTAGTTGATTTATTGTTTTGAGCGATGTGGTGTAGGGGAGTAATCGCTGTTTATTGTGACAATCATGCGAAACTTAAATTGTGGACAAAGGCAGAACTTCTTAGTGTCAAACCTGGTGGTAATCAGTGAGCTCCAAGGGGATAATATGCCTGCTCTAGTTTTACAGCGCATTTTTCTTCAAATTTTCGAGGAAGCCCATGTATACTTACTTATCTATGTGGCCTGAGATATATTTTGTTGTTCGTTTAGTCTTCAGCTTTCATGGATGTAGGTCCTTTGGTCTGCTCTGACTCAAAATTTCTTCAGAAAGAATAATAGTTCAGATGTAACAAATTCTTAAAAACTTGGTAGGGCTCCTTAAAAGGAAATATGCATATCACGTAGTGGTAGTTCATGATTTCAAGGCGCTGGCCCTGAAGATTATCGCCTTTTGTGACGTTGTACTATGTAAGGTGTTATCGACGTTTCATCGGCATCTGAGGGTAGATGAATGACGTCACAAGGCCTGTGCCTACACAGAACGGCAGGCGAGTGATATCAGAATGCCGGTGCCTAAGGAAAGGGTAGATAAATGACGTCACAAGGCCAATGCCCACACAGGGTAGAGTGTTATCAGAAGGCCTCAGAAGGTACATGAATGTTTCCACAGGCCTGTTACACAGAAGGTAGACGAATGTTATCACAGGCCTGTGCCTACGCAGAGTGTAGATGAATGATAAAAGGTCTGAACCTTCTAAGAGGGTATATGAATGACGTGACAGGCCTGTACCTACACAGAGGGTAGACAAATGTCATCACAGGCCTATACTTACACAGGTTAACGCGGCACAAAAATTCGTCCCTTAATCTATTCCAAACCGTTATTACAACGTTAGTACGCTTCCAGACCGTAGTGTATTCCTTTATTATTTTGGTGGTTAAATATATTACGTTGCTGGGTACTGTAAGTTATCTGATGCATCTGTTAATTCGCAGTGTGGAGGAGAATGAAACATTTTAGCTAGTCTTGGGCAGTTTCGACGGCAATACTACTAATGACACGGGTTGTCACGTGCTGTTTGTTGCTGCATTTGCACGTCGGCATCATTCAGTAATGTTTGAATGATATAACACGTAACGTACTTATTAGACCTACAGCCAGTATCACTCGTAGATATAACTTCAAATTTGCCTGCTACATTATTTGTGATATTCAACCCAGTTTACTCCTAAATGTGGTGCGTGTGTTTTGAAACCAACTGTAAAAGGGACATATACCTGATGCGTGTCTCCGCATATATTTCCATATTTGGAATGCTTGAGTTACCGCCTTAAGAAATATTAAATAAAAACTGAAATATGGTGCATCTCATGGTCATTCTCTTTTCAAAGGAGGAGTTGTAACACCGGTCGGCCGCCATATGATACATGACGGCCCAGACGTAATCATTTTAATAATTTACAGAGCTGCATGGTCACGTCCCGTTTGAGTTTTTGTGCTGTGTCAAATAACGTGACTTCTTCCAGTTATAATAACACAATTGGCAGCATCACGGAGTGAAACACGGTGGTTATTTTTTAAGAATATCTTTGCAAATCTTCTTTGTGGTATCCTGTGTTTTCTTCACCGAGTGTATAGATATGTGTTCCCAGTTGCAAATAATAGACAAGGTAAATTTGGTTCTGTGCTTAATTAAGCACAACTCAGTGAAGAAATATGAGGAATTGGAGGTATAGTTTCCCCTCATGATGAAACTCCGCACTGGATTCACATGACTTGTCACCCTCACGCCCCAGGAACAGTCCCCGACACCCACTGGGAAGAAGAGTGGATGGGCGCCAGAGCAGCGTGGACTGTTTTGCTCTGCCGGGAATTGTAGCAAAGAGGAGAGAAGAGAAAGAGGCAAGAAAATACAAAGAAAAGCATAAAGGAATTAAGGGGCATGAATGGAAAGAGAAAGGGAAGAATCTATCATTATTGTAGTTGTTTTTGTTGTTGCGTTTTTATTTTACGAAGCTGTCAGTAACGCGTACTAGGTCTAGGTATAATGTTGAATTGTACGATGACTGATGAATTCGAAAGGGCTTGGAAGTGGTGGTGATTTAATCGAGGCACTATATCGGCTTTGGCTGGAAGAAGTTAGCAAAGATGATACAAGGTACAAGTACAAGCACAACAGGCAAAGTACAAAGTACCTGCCATCAGTACTCTGTTTCCCGGCATACAGAGAACGACACGAGACAAGGAACTGGAACGAACATAAAACTAAGTTCACATTCAAAGAATATCACTATTGGGAACAAAAACAACAGTTAATATATTGCACTTACAATACTTACTACAGTTACAGGATATTCTTCAGGAAAACCAATAAAATGCCAATATACATAATGCGCAGTGGCCCTGGTTATAGGTGCCACCTAACAAATAAACACAGAATGTAAGCAAATATATATAAAAAACCGTAAGTAAGCAACCACACTAACACCTCCAGGTCTAGTAATATGTCAGATCACAACGGGATGTGCTCCATAAAAATGCATTAAAGGCTCGAGAAACTTCAGTTAAGGTAGCTGATAATCTAGGCGTCTCTCGAATATGAAGTCTAGAGTGTTACCGCTACACCAGTCTGTTTTCGCATCATTACTAAACAACAACAACAACGACGACGACGACGACGACGACGACGACGACGACGACGACGACGACAACAACAACAACAACAACAGCAACAACAACAACAACAACAACAACAACAACGGTGATATAGCCTGCCCAGGAGAAATGGAGAGAAGTATGCAAGATTTTAGCTATGGAACCTGAAGGTACGAATGTATGCATGCATTTGGTAGGCGTATTCATAGATTAAGTTTGTAGTATTAAACAGAATTGTAAGAATATATTGTATTAAGCTGTGGAATGGAGTCTCCTGCCTCAGGATGGGGTTTCGAACACGGTAATCAAACTTCGGGTTCCGTAGAAGGCAGAGAATTTGTTTGCCAACTGAGTGACTGTGAGTTTCTACAGGACTCTGTTTCTTCGACTGAATTATTGCTGATAGGTGTGCGTGTCTTCTCGGTTTGGGACACTGTGTGATATTATAGACGAAGCAATAGAACACCTCCATCTTCTGGGTCGGCCCTGAAGATGGAGGTATTATACTGATCCGAAACTGGTATCCACATACAGAACTGGACAGTGTCACAAACCAGAAAACCTCAAGATTTGTGTTGATTATTTGTTATTATATAGCTGTGGTGTTACATTAGTCGGAGGAAAATTTAACATGTATGGCGCCAGGTTCCTTACTTCAAAATAACGTGTACCGCCCCATCAAAACTACGTAACGAAACGGTTAATCAGAAATATGTTTCTTCTGTTTGTTGCAAGTGAGTTCTATTGCTCAGAAGTCCAAGTTAAGCGGAAAATCTACTTGGACACTTTTGACGTCGAACTTATGTTGGCATCCGCTACGTTGTTTCTTCTGATAACAGGTATGATACCTGATTCCAGGTATCATACCTGATTCCTCTGGGCCGTTTCTTCTGATAACAGTTATAATACGCGGGTTATTTACTGACCTAAACTAGTACATCAAGAGAAAGATTGTGTCTCTTTCAGGGACCAGTCGCATCGTTCGGAACAAGTAAAGAAGCTCTGTAATTCATTCCTCTGTACAGACGCAATACTTGAAGTTCCAGCGGCGGTGAGCATGAAGTTTGCTTTCTTTTGAGATGTGAAGCTCTATAGCTTTGTAGACAGGTAGCGCATTTGGTGCAAGTGATGGCATGCACTTATAAACGATATTCCGTTCCTTTGTGCTAAATCAAGCAAACGGACGGGTCAACTTGGTCTCACGACGCTCATTGTGCTTCGTACCCTTCTGATAGTCATTCGACTGCACTCGCAGCTACAGGACCTCTACTGCTTGCATGTTGAGTGTCATCCCCACCACACTGTTGCTTCCCTTCGCCTTCTACGCACAGCTTACTCTATACCGTGACTGGTTTTCACAGCCCCGTTCCTGGCCTTTCCACTTCTTTCGAATGATAGCTTACACTTGTACCGTGAAGATGGAGGTAGCATGTTCCTTCGAAATGTCGGTGCCCTCTACCAAACTACACCGGGCAACACATCAGAATCCTGCATCTATTCGCCTGTAAAATTTTAAGTTGATTTATATATACAGATTTATTAATTACTAACTACGGCACAACTGTTTTGCATCTACTACATGTTTCGGCTGAAACTATTCAGCCGTCATCAGGGAGGACTCTTTTACAGACAGAAGCAGCATGTAACGTGTCATGTTCCGTGCTGCATATCATGTTACATGCTGCTTCCGTCTGTAAAAGAGTTCTCCTTTATTATGGCTGAATAGTTTCGGTCGAAACATGTAGGAGATGCAAAACAATTGTACGGTAGTTGGTAATTAATAAATCTGTTTATATAAAGCAACTGCACGGAAGATGTGCGATATTAAATATTTAAATGGATTGTTCCAAAGACCATCTTCTGTTACGTGACACCGTGTAGTCTGATGAAGGTCGTAGTCATCGCCGTGAAAACACCAGTCCTCTGGTAGGTGGATTGGGTTATTTTCGCCTCGTGTGCAGTCCAAGCAGGCCTACTATGTATTTAACATTGAAGTCGTTAAGTCCTCGAAATGACCTCTCTGCCTGCCAGCGAACAAAAATAAAACACTTGATCCGTTACGCATGGTGTCAGCACATTGTCATGGTGTGACATACGGCCACGCGTCGAGAACTTGCATCAGACTTGTAAACTGAACAGAATGCTGTTAACAGCGGTTAAGAGGATGCCAGCGATAAGAGATAAACTCACATACAACAACGGCATCCTGGCTTTAATATAGGATGGGGCAGAAATAGTGAAACATTTTAAAACTTTGGTTACGCGCTTTTCCGCTAAGGTTTCGTTGAGTACAGGTGTTTGAACAAAAGCAGTGACCGAATTTTTTCAACGTGGAGCGTTGGGGAGTTAGAGAAACGTTTGTGTGTGTGTGTGTGTGTGTGTGTGTGTGTGTGTGTGTGTGTGTGTGCGTGCGCACTGTGGAACTGTTCATTCGGACGGGGTCCATTGCAGGCGCCTCGGCGCGGATTTCGCCGTGAACTGAATCAACAGGAAGCCCCATCTCCGAATTCAGTCTGTCGATGGGTAAGACAGTGGCGTGAAGAAGGCTGCCACGTGTAAAAAGTCACCTGGTCGGTCGTCCTCTTATCGTACACGCGAGAACATTGCCGGAGTGTTGCGTCCGTCGGCCGCAGTCCGAGGCGATCTGCACGTAAGCACGCTCCAGCGTTAGGCATGCCTGACAGAAGTGTACGGCGCATCCTGCATACTGACCTCAATCTGCACCCATGCAAATTGCAAGTTGTGCGTTCTTTGAGTGATCGGGAAAAAGAGATACGCTTGAAATTTTGTCGTCAGTTGCGGTGATGCGCCATGGCCTCCTTGTTCGCCGGACCTAACGGCACCTGACTCTCTTCTTTGGGGTTATTTGAAAAGTAAAGTGTAAAGTACTCGCCCTGCGGACTTACGAGTACCTGCACCCAAACAAACAAACGGGAAGAAATCGCCAAAATTTCAGAAGAAACACTTCGAGAAGTTATGCGCAGCTGCTCAACTCGTGTGCACCTGTGCATTGAGGAGGGCGGTGACCACCCAAAAACATTGTACACGAAAAGTGAAAATATATAAACGCAAGTTAAGCACAATAATAAAATGTAACGTGCTAAAATTGATACAAATTCCTTCCAGTAAAATGTTATTCTTATTTATAATTAGCACACTATTTCTGCCGCATTCTGTAGTTAAGTTGTTGGTGTATTTTTGGCGTGATTCCTAAATGTAACTGGTCTGTATAAAAGAGGACCTCCCTTCTTCGGTACCCACAAATATCCACGAACATTATTAGCAGTAGCAGTGGCAGCACCAGCAGTAGTGCCTTGAAATAAAACGTAAAATTGCCCCTATTCTAAGCATTACACCACGAGTATGTATGGGGGAGCGGGGGCATATATCCACGAGTTCTTAATCTCAATACTAGATGTAGGTTACTGGTCAGCTTAATGCTGCTACTTTTTTAACCTCGGCCGAGAGCCTCCAGTGCCCTATATTTAATAGATTGGATGGGCGCAAGAATTATCTGGAATTCGTTGCGAAAAAATACGAGCTTATCCCTGAAAACCAGCAGCAGCAGCAGCAGCAGTAGTAGTAGTAGTAATGAGAATAACATCGCGAACCCCGCCCCGTTGTCTTAGTAATCACTGTCTATGGCATCCTTCTGGTATTCGTGTATAACCAATTCCCCATTCTCACCCTATTATATCGATCCTGAAGATGGAGTGAGCATATTTCTCTGAAACATTGGAATCTACGTGCAAGACTACAGTGTGACCGCAGTCCGAAAACTTACCGCCATGTAAACCTGATAACATATTACAGTCAGCATTTAAGGATGCAAAGGCCAGCCTCAGTTTCTACATGCAATGTTGAGAACTTAACGTCGTTGTAAATGACGTAAAGAAATATTTTCCAATCTGATCTCTCCGATGAAGTTTGTTCATTGCCACTAGTTCCAGCTAGGCGGCAGTGTGTTCCCCATAAAATGCCAGTAACTGCCCTAACTTCCCTTCTCTTCCCCTCCCCTACGTTAATATGGCCAAATCTACAGCCGTATTATCACCACCAGATGTTTCGGCAGGTTCTCTTTTTTTGAAGGTGCGTTGCTCTTTCATGCCGGGTTTTGGTGTTGTAAACATCCGAGGCGACATCTTCTGCGTACAGATGGCTCCATCACATAGGCCGTCATATTGTGAATATTGCATAGCTGTCGTCATCAGCAGGCAGAGCGTGCCAGGACTGCCAACTAACGCAGATGCCGATATTCTCCATTATATCTCTGTGAAGGCGCTTTACGGTATTGATTCGCCCCGTCTCTGTGGAGACTTGTAGTTCTCAGCACGCATAGAAGTTTAGTAATGCTACCCTGTGTATGTTTTTATTTTCAAATGTTGCTGTTAGTAGCTCAGACTGCATAGCGCCAAATGGTAGCAGAATTTGTGAATGAAGGGTTGGAAAGCATTTCGCAGGAAACTGGCGGGGCATAAATGAGGTACTCTCGTGGCATTTGTTCCGAGAAAATTAGGGGAAATACGCAAAACCTCAGGCAGAGTAGCCGGTGACCCAGCCGAGATTCGAACAGAGTATGTGCCGAGTTCAAGTCTAGAGCAGTGTTTCTCAAACTTCTTTTGTTCGTGGCCCTCCTTTGAGCTTGATTTGTCTCTGTGACCCCCCACCCTAGGCAGGTGCTCTTACTTAGCGAAAACAACAGTTACTGTATTTCCACATTGTTGATTTATGTATTAGAATATACTTATGTTGCCTTTTTTACACGACTGTAATGTTCTTGAATATTTTATTCAGGTGTAACACATTGTTTACTTATACTAGTAAATATATTCTGTTAATACTGGGCATTATACTCAGTGTGTTCCGTGTGCCTGATGAACGCTTGCTAGTGTTTGAATGTCCGGTTGCAGTGTGGTCAGTGATAAATGAAGATCACCTCTCTTCAGAACGTCACGGCGGTTACGTACTTTGACAGCAAGTAAATCACCAGACTGAAACCAGATTCGACCAAATAAGATGTGGGGAAAGCCACAAAATACAAGTTAGCCTCCTCCCACGGCTGTGGGAACTTATTAACTATTTTACCGCTTGTCCAGAAATAGTGTTTGTCACGTTTGAGTCTAGCGTGGGCTGTTATATCGCTGTGTACTTCAAAAGAGACATTCTTGTATTGCGATGGATCAGTCACCCAGTCCGGAATATTCATATCCAGCATGTCGCTGAACTGAACTTTTCATATCACTGTACAAATGCTTTAAATGTTCCACATACAAAGAAAGGCCATCTTGCAGTTCAATGTCAACAGTAGTCAAAGAAGGAAACAGTGAATTGGTGACGTTTAGTATTACTCTATTATAGCTTTAGGTTTCCAAGGAAAGCAGTAATGGCCTCTTTGCAAGATATAAGGTTACAGTCTTTTTCCCTTGTAATTATTTGCTTAACAAATGTAGCTTTTCAAAAATATCTGATTGCGTACTGCTTCATGTGTTTGTAACATCAAGGGAAAGTAGGTGTTATGATGCAGTAAAAAATAATGAGCTTCTGGATGGTTGTTGTTCTTCATACATGTTTCCTTCGCGTTGTATTTATTTTGAATAAAAATTTATTCTGAAATATGATAATCTTCACACGAAATCTGGCGGACATGCATTTAAAAATAGCGTCACTTCTAATTCAGTTTATGATTTCAGAGTTAACTTCTGTTGGGAAAGAACTCAAAATTAGCTGTACCAGGGGCGTCACTCCATGGTCGGTGTGACAAAAAACCATCAAGCAGAATAAGGGCTTTTTTTAATCCAAATCCACAGGATTCATAAAAAATTAAAACAATACCAAAAGTGAGAATTACACTTATTACTCAAAAGTCAGATCGTAGTCAATTATCCGACTTCCAGATCGTAGTAACCTCCCTTTTGACACAAAAGCCGGCACTATAGTGCTGGCGCAATGAAGCAATGATTGTCCTAGCCTGTGCAAAAACATTTCTCAGATCCACAATCTGGAGTAAGGCCCATTTCCTGTAATTGAAATTTCCTGTTTTAAGCATATTATTTAGTTCAGTTATTTCATTTTACCTACAATACTGATATAATTCAATGTAATTTACCGAAATATTATACTTTCCTCCAAGGAGGATGTTTAATGTACTGGAATGCACGCGCAGACAGTTTTCTTTTCGACTGTCGCGCGAATTCCTAGAAACCTAACGGCCATGCAGTGGCGGCGGTAAGCGCCAACATTATGTTTATCGCGTTTCAGTAACACTTTTCTCGTGCTTAACCCTTGAGTAGGCTTAAAGAGGAAACAGAAGACTTCAGTGCTGTGGAAGATGTAGGGGAAAAGGGAACCTGTAATTCAGGTTTTCAATTTGAAATATTTTATTCAGGCAGTGACGTTTCGGTGGCCCACTCAGAAGTTCCTTTGGCCCTGTAATTTTCTGTCATTCTCCTGTGAGCCCTGGGGGGGGGCATATGACCCACTTTGAGAACCACTGGTCTAGAGCGTTACTGCTTGAAGCAGAGCTTGCTCGGTCCGTTTACACGTGTATGATTCAAAATCCTCACCTCGTATAATAATATAAAGCAGCATGTCCCAATCAAGGTTCCACAAATCACCGTTTAGGTGTTCCGCGAGAAATCGTTTAATACATAAAAATTTTGAAATTTTGAATAACGTTAAGTAATAACAATAACAATGGTAGTGATAGTAATCATTTTTTATTTTTGCTTCCAGTTTTGTACTTTGCTGGTTTTATTGTTGCGTTGATGACAGAACAACAGGACGGAGCGTCATGTAAAAATATGACATTTTTGTTAACAATATTGCACATTTCTGTGGTCGTCTTCTTTCACCTCGATCCTGGCATGAAATCCAAACACACCTGTTTTTTCTAGACGGGAAGACGGAGAATACATATACTACGTTAAATGAGACAGTTATGATTGATTATGTAGGCCTGTATAAAATTTTTTCAGTGTTTGACAAGTGACTTTCATAGCCACACGGCTTCAACATTTATTTAATCGCGATATCTGGGTTCTCACAGCAGTGTTGCTGAAGATTGAAGTGTTCTGCGTTGTTGCGCCATGTCGACTGCTATGTGGTTGCTGCTGGGGTTAGGCATTTCAAGGCCCTTCTCCTTGGACTGCTTGACCATGAAGATGAAATTACTATGATTCGTTGAAATCTCGGTAACTATTACCAGTCGACACGGTGTATCATCCGAAGAGACCTTCCTCTTTATGTGTTGTATTTACAAGCAAGTTCCTCTGTATTTATAATTAACATTTTCTACCAGGAAGGAATGAAAGAACCGAATGTGGAGTACAAAGTAAGTAACTGGACGCCTTGGAACTGTCTGGACTTAGAATTAAGGTTTGAACAAGAACGGTGGCTACCTCTGCTTTAGGGTGGAAGAACGTAGGCAGAAAGAATAACGTAATGTTTGCGGTTTAAGGGAAGTGAGGACGTTTCTTTAATTCTATCGAGTCAGGCAGGCAGCGTGTTTATTGCCATCATGAGAGATCCACACACCTCACATATTGAAGTTATATATTGTATTAGCAACTTCCACTAAGTTCCGTCAAGGAAGCCAAAGCCCACCAAGGGTTGTAGAGCTGATGACGACGACGATGGCGATGACTAAGCTCCTTTAATAGGCCATATTCCTCCTTCAACTCCGTAACTAGCTATGAGTGAGGACTAGAAGTGACCAGCATTCGAGATGCTGTAAAAGTGATTGTGCAAGGGAAGATAGGTGCAGGAAACTTCAGTCTTATATCAGCCTCGTCCAAACTGTTTTGATGTGCAGTGTGTGCTGGAGGATGGGGTGCGGATTGTGCAGGGTTAAAGTCTAGGGCAGTTCTGGCGTACCTTTTTGAGGGCGCGTGCCCAAATCGTCGGTAAATTTCGAAGAAATTCTTTCGCCTGCCCCTGAGAATTTTAAGAACAAAATAAGGTAGAGTCTTCCATAATTATTATTAGTTATTACATTATTATTATTCCCAGTGGCCACGCGGTCTAAGGCGTAGGTCTGCAGCCGAGCGCTTGCTAGGATCGTGGGTTCGAATCCCGGCTTCGAGCCGTTGCTGTGAAAGGTTGTGTAGAGTTACGTAAGCTGAGTGGTTAGACGGGAGTGTTTCGAGTAGTGAGCGGTGACAGGGGTTTCACAAAATGGTTGAACGACGGAACACCATGATCTGTACTTTTGAACGGGATAGCCTAAGAATAACAGCAATAAAAATTCATGAATGGATTCACGAGAAAATGGAAATTCCGGGTCAAGAGGTACTCATGATTCAAATTGACGGGACAAAACGACAGATCTATATCAAGGTAAGAACGCAGGAGGTAATAGACAACATTATCACACGAACGAAAGGAGCACTAACATACGCCCACAAGGAGGGGATTCTCTCAACAGTGAAAATTGGGATAGCAGGCCTCGGTGGCCGACGAATACGAATCGCAAATCTGCCACCGGAAATGCCGAGGATTACCATTATATGAGCTTTAGAAACGTATGGCAAAGTGGGGGACATAAAGGATGAAATGTGGTCCCAGACATACCATTGCAAAGTCAGCAGTGGGATACTAATTGTAAACATACAACTCACAAAGCGTATCCCGTCCCATTTGACGATCGGAGGTTACAGGACCTTAGTGTCATATGACGGGCAACCCACAACATGCTGTACGTGCAATGAATCGGGGCACCTCATTCAAAATTGCCCGAGACGACAGCGAACACGGGCTGGAGGTTAGACACAGGCTCGACACCTGGGCCACGATAATTGCCCGTGAGGAGAGCAATGGGAAGAATGGAAAACGAGAATCCCGAAATATAGGACCTGTTTGGAATGGTGGGCTACGTGTGTGAAAGTCAGGATACAGAGATTTTTCAAGGAGGAAGGACGTGAAGCGGCACGAGAAAAGAGTAACAACGAGAACTTCTACTACGCCTGTATATCTGACCTGCTACGGGAACCCCCGGCAACTACGATCTGGCAACCCGCCTTCAAATTTTCAAAGCGAAGATCTGCGCGCTCCAGGATACAAGACCCATCGCATCACGATTGACTCCCGGGAGCCGGAGCTGCTACAGACTGAAAGGCCAACACTCTACGATCTCTGTGGGCAGCAAGGACGGCTGATCACGCAAATTAAAGATGCAGCGGGAATGAAGCATGACACGCAGGAGGCGATCATGAGCATCCTGACTTCATCGATCGCGGGAGGGTATGACGACATTCCGGTTGATGACTATGTGGAGGTGCTGTGTAGCAGGATACAGCATAAACTAACCGATCAGCAACAAGCGCAACCGGACCGCCCAATTACTGAAACGGAACTCCTTCAGGCGATCCTGCAAGGAGCAGTTAGGAGGTCACCGGGGGCGGATGGCATCCCCTTGGAATTCTACCGATGGGGATTGGAAGTCATCAAAACGGAGTTACTGGCAGTGTACAACGTGATGTTTCACGAAGAGCACATCACAAAATAACACGCAAGGGGAATAATCGTGTGTGTCCCGAAGACACCAGAACCAGCGCAAATACAAGATAATCGACCGATTACGCTACTCAACACGTACTATAAGATTTATGCAAGGATTCTGGCCAGTAGATTACGAACCACCCTGTCTGGATTGTTGAACCCCAGGGAACATTGTGTGGCTGCAGGTTCTACAATATTAGACACCACATGGCGAAATGAGAGCGAGGGGACTATGCCTGCTCGCTCTGGACTTCACAACAGCGTTCGACAGGCTTTCGCATCGATACCTCGAATGAATAATACAAGTTACGGTTTCGGCCGGAAGTTCGCAAAAGTAATAAAGTCACTGTACGCAGAGGCAGAATCCAGTCTGCAGGTAAACGGACACGGATCGAGAGCATTCCCCATCAAAAGCTCAGTGAGACAAGGCTGGACGCTCAGTATGATGCTCTTCGCGATAGCACTGAACCCTCTCATTGTGATGCTAGAAGCAACACTCACAGGGGTCACTTTAGGCCCGAGCTTTTTCAAGTTCACCAGCGTCGCATACGCGGATAACGTAACAGTGATTGTGTCGAGAAGAACAGACATAAACCACCTGCACGAAGCACTAAATTTATACGAACGTGCAACGGGAACGAAGCTGAACTACAGGAAGTCGCAAGCGCTCCCCATAGGGGCGTGGGATACCAAGGACATGATCCTTTCAATCCCCTACGTGACAGAGGCCAAAATATTAGGGATAAGCTTTCAGAGCACACTTGCCGGTACAATGAACAGAACTTGGACGAAATTGGCAAACTCAGTAAAGGGTCGAGCCCAGGAAATGTATGCAAGAGATTCAAACCTATTACAGCGTGTCCATGTGACACACGCCTATCTTCTGTCGAAGATTTGGTACTGTGCTCAGATCCTGCCCATTTCCCAAGGACACACGCGTCAAATCACAATGTGTATGCAGTGGTTCGTATGGCATGGGGACATGTTCCGAATACCCACCTCAATATCGCACTGTTCAAAACAGGAAGGAGGACTAGGCATGCTTCATGTATGTGCGAAATGCCTGACCTTATTGCTGTCCCGCCTGCACCATCAGTGCAGGAAACGGGAGACAGTCACTGAAGCATGAGTAGCCACATGGAGGGGTCATATACAGGTGGAACCCCCCCCCCCCCCTCCCCGATAAGATGTAGCCTAGCACCGGCGCTGGAGTACCTACGCCCCTTTTTCCAAGCTAGTGCATATCTTGGACTGTCTGGTAAGGACGAATCAGTGAGATACTAAAACGTAGGATATACGAGACGCAATGGCAGAGATGAAGAGGACGACGCCCCGGATCCGGAGGAAGCAACCTGAACACACGTGGAAGCGCACATGGCAGAACATCAGTGAGAAACACCTCACCACCACAATCCGTGCCATGGGGTTCCGAGCAGTACACGACATCATCCCCACAAACGAACGGCTGTACAGAATACGCTTGAGTGACATCCCAATGTGCCGCACGTGCAATCAGACGGACACCACCCTCCACCACGTGATGTCATGCATGGGAGCGAGAGACGTTTGGCACTGGACACGGTTTAGGAATGCAATAATGCTAAGACCTGACCCGCGGAACGTACCTTTCACGTGGCTTCTATTCCCCACCCTGCACATATGGCCGGCACCACGACACAATGCCATAATATGGTTACTCTGTCATGAGGTCTACTTTTCCCTGCGAGAACACCCGAAGCAAAATAGTGAGGAGATATGGAAAACAAAGAGAAAAAAATTTTTTGGGCGCGTGAAAGTAGGTAACAGTGCAGATCTCTGAACCTAAGGCACAGCTTTGTAAAGTGTGGCAAGTCTGAATGGTAAAATAATTGTCGTACATAATGTGTGGAGATGAATAAAAAAAAATCCCACCGGGGGCGTGGATGTTTGTCTATTGTGAGTGTTTGTGTTGTCAGGTAGAGATCTCTGCGACGGGCCGATCCCTCGTCCAGAGGAGTTCTACCGACTGTGGTGTTTGTGAGTGTGACCAAGTAAAAATAAACAACCTCGACACCTACTGTGAGTAGGTAGAAGAGGTAAGGACTGCGAGAAGAAACATTAACATATATTATAATTATATTGTATAATTAATGCGTGGTATAATTATTATGTTATATTTCTAATTAAGGCCTTCTCGAGGAATGCGAGAAGGAAGAAAATGTGGAAGTAACTGGGACTGCTACTACTTCGTGTTGGAAAAGAATAAGCCAATAAATAAATAAATAAATAAATAAATAAATAAATGACATTGCGTACTTTGTAATTATTACATAAATTACTTTTATTGTAAAAATTATTGCAGAATGAGACAGGACAGAATACTTGAAAGCATGCTTATAAAGCCTGTTTAGGTAATCAGAGATGCGTCTGAAAGATTTTAACGGAGGCAGCTTTAGAAGTTATATGTGATTTATAACCGCATAGGCCTACCTAGTAAGAGAAAACATTAACGACTTTGTGACAGTTATAAGGGAACAATAACAAGTTTGCCCGAAGTGGAAAGAATTATTAATTTTTGTCATGTTTGTTTTATTCTGTAGTTGTATTTTCCTGTATTCATTTTGTTTTGCTAACAATACAAAGTACAGATACTGAAGTCAATGCAAACATTGCAGGAAGCCTGTCTGAGTAACTAACAATACATCTATGTTGATTTAAAGAGATAATTTAAAAGTAATATTTACAATACTGCATAAACCACAATAGAATTGTCACTGTGCCAGGTAAAAATTAAGTAAAAATGTTACACTAAGTGCAACTTTTGCTGCTACACCAAGGGTGACAGGTATTTTATGTCAGGTTTTTACTTCGTTGCTTTGAGAGCCATGCATGCAGCTGTGTTTTCTTCATTAAGACTTATATTTACTTTTAGATATCGATTGTTATACACCATCAAATGTAAGACGAACCCTGATTTAAGAAGTTTTAAAGTATGAGAAACTGCATCTTACGAATCAAGGAAATGCAGTAGTTCAACTAATAACAGTGTTAAATATTTGTCACTTACCTCACTGCTGTATGAAGGCACTTGTTATTGCCTGCTACGAGTGTTTGTCGTATTAACTGTTCACTCACAAATCAACAGAGACAAAGTGTTTAGTTGTCGTTATGAAAACACTGGTACTGCTGTTGCACTGTGAAGGGAATGCTCACCTGGTTCTCATTTGGACACTAGGGTGAGCGGTTTGTTGCGGGGATTGTAAAACGTTTTGTCAATTATCACGTATTCGTCCAGTCACCGCCAGGCCGGCGCCCCAGTGTTAAATAATCAGTCAACACTTCACAGCGCTCCCGATTTGTGTAAATGTTTCACTCCCAGTATTATTTGGCACCAACGGTAATTAATGTACAATCTCTACGCAGTCAGATACGTGTATATATGCACAGTCTTCACAATACAGAGACGCTGTTCGGGCAAAATAAATAAATAAAAAGGGACTGCAGTGAATGCCTCGTGCCAAGGAAATCTTTCCGCTTGCCATTTTGGGTACGCGTGCCTTAGGTTCAGCAGCGCATGTCTAGGGTTTAGCCAATGTTCGTATTGGGCATGAGTTGTGGGAAGGCTGAAGTAAATAACTTCGTATATGTATTGGGTGTAAAATTTATTATCTGAAACTGAAGTGACGATCGATGTAAACGAAGGAAAAATCAAGAAGAAGGTAAACGGTTTTGCGAGAATTGAGGTTCTTACGGTGGTGAATATGAAAATTATTTGTCGTCTGGGAGGTGGCGCCATATACACTGATAGAAATATACCGACGTTTCTTGGCAACTTGTTGCCTGCATCGGTCGGGTGGAACTTCAGGTTCAGCTGTAGCTTATGACTGTAGCCACTTAAGTGAGTTTTTCCTTCGTAGGTCTGCGTAACTTCTTATGTCTTGTGTTACAAAATAAATAACTTTTATAGAAATAATTTTTCCGTCGACATACAGACAATTTCGGCAAGTTAATTTATAAAGTGTGTATTTAAAAGTATTTTTCCTTTGCTTTTCAGCCAGTATTGCTAGTCAAATGTAATTTCTTTCCATTTTTATATTTACTGTAATTCTGCGACCTGCACTGTAGCTGTTTAGTGGCAGTGGATCGCGAACCAAAATTTTATGTCTCTTTGTTTTTCTTTTGTTTGCGATATGTGGAACGACGCTCGTAGTCGCTCATTCTGTGTTATGATGATCAGTGATTAACACTCGGAAGACGATTTGAAAGGAGCAGTTGACTCTGACCGTACAAGTTGGCGTAGCAGTAATGCTGTAGATTTGGATTCCAGAGGCGCCCAGCTTCAATTCTGAACCGCACATCAGCTTTGCCTGAAATTTCTCGCGGTTTTCCTGAGCCCTTCCAGGTAAACCCGGATGGTAGGTACCACGTAGAGGCCTGGACCGTTTCTTGCTAAATCGTTTCTAATCCATCATTGTTTAGTTGTCATATGATTGGACGCATTTAGTCTGAAGTACTGACAGCGTCGTTAAATAAACCAAAAGTATAGCTGACTTTGCAGGGGCCTCCTGCTGATACCTAGTATGGGAGCAAACATATTCACATTATAAGGCACGAAGATTTGTTGAGAGTACCGAAAAAACATTGCGTTGTAAATTTCCTCACATTTTAGTACACGCTGTAAATGTCAGCATTAACAGGAGAAGGGTCGGTTTTATTATATGCAGTATGTTAACGATTTCTAACAGGCTTGGTAACGTGAATCACCGAACACCAATGCCCCTTTCAGTTGGGTCGCTTTAAATCCATGTTCTGCACAGACAAGTCACGACGCAAATTGCCGCGCTTTCTTCCACCTTTGGTGCATCCTTTATACCAGAGTTTCCATTCGGTGTGTCCACCGGAGGCATTTGAACCCAGATGTGTTCTGTAGTTTTAACGAATGAAGACGGTAGTTAAGTGTAGGTCAGTTTGTTCTTTGTTCATAGCAGTTGTTCTTACCCCACGGGATGTGGGCCGCTCGCGCTCACCAAATTTTTCCGTACAGTCGGATGGTTAATTTCAAATTAAGTTCAAATTTGAAACAGCTGGTACAAAAGAAACAGCATCGAGCGTTTCATCAACTTTCTTTGATTCTTAAAACTAAAGTGCAAATACGGGATTTGACGTTGTCCGTCACGGCGACATCGTGAGTTTCAAAGAGGGTTACCAATGTTTCGGAGGAGCCTGTTGCCTCCATATTCAGGGTACGCGTGTTTTATTTGAAATCATAATCCATACCTTTCGGTTTGATTGACAGATAACGTCTGAGAGAAATAGATTTTACAACATAATTTTTAAAATCAAACATAAATTATATATAGCCTCAGAGTCCGCCCCCCCCCCCCCACACCCAAGGAAAAATTCTGGGTGCGCACCTGTGCTAGACACGCACGCACACACACAAAGTAACATTCAGATGTACATTGTCTAAATCGAAAGAACTTCCAAAATGCACTACATAAACGTCGAGATTTTTAATACATAGTTATAGTAATGAGTAAGTAATGAGAGGTTTGAATTATACAACGGCCCTATGGTACAAGAAGTCTTGTGACCGGATGTTTTTAATAAGTTAGAGCGTATACAAAGTAAGGCATGCTTAAAAAAGACAGATTATTATAAGTAGCGTTTTATACGTCGATAATGTTGACGCTGAAGACCACACCGTTTTTCTTTGACAAGGACCTTTTAACGACATAGACCATTTCTGTATGCGAATGAGGTGCAACGCACAGGAGTCTAAACCTTTAATGAATATAGAATTAACAAATTCGATGGTGTGGTCCCTAAGGAGAAAACATTTACATACACTGCAAATTCGAGGCCCACACTGCGGTGAATGTAAAGACTACTCAGTTCTGGGCTGATGCCACGAAGTATAGTAACAATTTACCGTCAAGAAGCATTTTTACCTTTGAAGATGGGATCGACACGTCCCGAAACGTCGGTAAGGGATTTCCATTCGACGCTGCGTAATACCCCAGAAGTGCGCAGATCTCATTAACATCGCGGCGAAAGCCCTAAATCACGGATAGCACACCTCTGTGGGGGAGGCTACTTTTCGTCACCTCCAGAGATTCGAATGACTTCGACCTCCTTTTTGGACTTCTTGACCCTTGGAAGATGGGACTAATACGTTTTTCCGAAACATCGGTAAAGGGTTACCACTCGACGCTGCAAGCGAAGATATCTACTTATCGGTGTGTTGCAGATGGTGACAAAAGTTCGGTCTAACGGCCGAACGGGGAAACGCTGTCCTAGTAATTTGAATATCCTCAAAGGACACAAGGGAAAACAGTTCCCCGCAACGCCATGACGTATTAAAACTATTTTTCACTTGTAAATACAGGTCTGTTTTTCAGAATAATTGTCTAAAAGGCTTGGATAGGTATAGACGTTTGTCTAAAAATGGATTATAGTTAAAATGCGATACTGTAGTAATCACTTCGAGAAGGGTGTATTTGGGTTTCCTCTCCATCGATTTCAAGAAGGAATGGGAAACTTAGGGAGCAGGTACACGGGATACATTCTTAAGAGTGTACTTGTTGGATGTGTTTAGGATTAATGGTCATTTAAAGCGAAAAGAACATCGACCATGAGCGTCTACGTTGTGGTTTAAATCTCTCGTACTTCTACGTATCATTGCTACTGTCGTCTGCATGGAAGACTGAGATTGTGTGCCGTCTACCTCCGTAACAGCGGCAAGTGTGTGTGCCGAGGTGGATACTTGGCCTCTGACACAAGGTGGCTGCTGTCACGTGACTGACGTAGGGGGACCGTAGGGTTTTGAGATTCGCGCTGAAGCTTGCCATTTAAAATTACGCGGACTTTGTGGAAATACGCCAGCCATACGCGTCCTTGGTCTGACCCAGTTGGAGGCTGCTACCATACTTATTATGTTGGCTAGCGGTCCGGTCAAAATCCTGTCGGTCTACCACTCGCCTTTCCGGCCGCTAATCAGATCGGACCTGTCTGTCTCCCTTGGCGGGGGCTTCCCGTCTTAATGGCGGGAGACTTGAATGCCAAGCGTATAGACTGGAATTCGCGCCTGACCACGACCAGGGGCAGGCTGCTGCGTGATTATGCCAGCGAACATTCTTGTTTGATTTCCGGGCCGGACGCACCCACCACTTTCACGTATAACTCCTTTGCTACCCCCTGATGTTTTAGATATCGTTTTAACCAAAGATCTAATCACCCCATTGTATCTGACCACGTGCTCAGCACTAAGCTCAGGTCACTTGCCTATACTGATCGACACAAGGTGCCGATCTACTTTTCTTAACCTACCAGACCATCTTGACTACAGACGGACCCGCTCGGTCAAATTCAAGGCCAGCCTGGAAGACAGGCTCCCGTCCACCGCGAAACTACCAAGCCAGATGGAGATCACACGTGCGTGGTGGAACTATGCAGTGCCATTGTGCAGGCGCTAACGGCGTCGACTTCCAAGAGCCGCCCACGTGACAACCCACGGCCCCCAATACTGGCACATATTCAGGACGAAATACGCCTGAAAAACCTGCTGCGGAAGCAGTGGCAAATCATCAGGGACCCTGCCCTGAAAGCTGAGATGAACCGCCTTAAACGGTCGTTGACCCATCAGCTAAAGGAGTGGTGTAATGATCAGTGGAGCGGCACACTGAAGAGCCTGGATGCCGAGGACCAGTCGCTGTGGAAGGTGACAAGATGATGAGAATTCCCACTACTCACTTCCCCACGTTACACCGGGCGGAATTGCTCTCTCTGATTCCGAGAAAGCTGAAGTCCTGGCAGATAATTTTGAGCCTCAGTTCTAGCCGGTAAACGACCTGTCTCATCCTGAAGTTATTGAGACGGTTGGCCAGGCACTGTAAGCATACTCAGCTGCCTCCGCAAGGGAGTCGCAGCTAACCAACCCCACGGAGGTTCAAGATACCATCCAGGGTCTCAAGATCGGCAAGGCGCCGGGCCTTAACCGTATACTGAACAGAGCTGTAAAACACCTTCGGCAGCGGGCTGTACCTCTCCTCGTTGCGATATTTAGTTTGGCTCTTCTTGCGCAGTACTTCCCAGCAGTATGGAAACACGCCTGCGTGATCTCCATCCTGAAGCCCCGGAAGAACGCGTCACTACCTTCGTCGTATCGTCCCATGAGTCTACTATACACGATTGACAAACTGAAAAATCCTACGTAGCAGGATTTTAAGCGAAGTAACCGGGCGTTGGCTGCTGCGTGATGAGCTGTTTGGATTTAGACCCAAATATAGCAAATCTCTTCACTTTAGCCCGCCTCGTTGAACGAGAAACCAGACACTTCGGCGAAAAGGGACTGACAGGAGCGGGTATTCACGACGTCGCTGAGACCTTCGATGCCGTTTGGTTCGATGTACTCGTTTTTAAGGTAACCGTCCTTAACCTCCCCTCGTGCCTTGTAAAAATAATATCGTCCTACCTGCGTAACCGGACGTTCGAGGCGTCCTTCCAAGCAGCTAACATCCACCTGTCGTGAGATATGGGCTGCGGTGGCGCAGGGCGGACTAGTCTCCCGTGTGTTATTCAGCCTGTACGTTAACGGCATGCCTGTGACATCCCGCCACGTCCAGTTGGACTTGTACGCGGATGACACGGCTAACATAGCCACGTCCCGCAAGCCAGCGCTGCTTGTCAGTTGCTTAGAATCTTATCTCGGTGACTTAGAGCGGTGGCCGAGAGAATGGAGTATCGCCATTAACGTCTCCAAGAGCAATGCTATGCTCTTTCCTAAGGCCGCCTGGCGAGGTCACCGACCTCGACCGGTACAGTCCCTAGGGGAGCCAATCCAGTCGGTCGATACGGCCCGTTACTTGCGGGTGACTTTCGATTCACGTCTGACCTGGCTACGTCATATCGTTCAGGTCAGAAAGCAAGCCTCCCAGAGATTGGGGTTGTCCGCTGTCTCCTAAACAGGAGGAGTCGTCTCGCCATCACAAACGGAGTTTTGCTATATAAGCAGCTCATTCGTCCTATGACGGATTATGCGTGACTCATTTGGAGGTCCTCCGCCCGCAACCATGTCAAGAAGCTGCAGGTGCTTCAGTGCAAGTGGCTTCGCATTGCTACTGGTACACCTTGGTACATCAATGACAAGCAAATTCGCGAGGATTTGGGAGTCCCCTTCTTCGCCGAACACATCAGAGCTGTAACCGAGAGTTACGACTCAGAGTTATCTGATGTGGGAACCCTTTAGTTCGACACCTCGACAGATATGTACGGTGATCGAGGACTGGCCCACGTCGCCTGGCGCGCTAGCCACGGGGACTGAGGTCTACGCCAGTCGCGGCTGCCTGCAAAATGGTGGCCAACTGAAAAGGAATCGTGCCCAAACAGCACTTTACTACTCTGACTGATGGTTTTCCGTGATATTTTGTCTGTTTTTTAAGGCGAATGCCAGGGTATAATTGCAAAGTCGGGGTACGCCCCGCATTCCGCCCCCCCCCCCCCCTCCGGGCTTGGCGGCTTCACCAAAGTGCCTATTTGTAGATGCGTGTTTATAGCGCTCGAATATGGCATTCTGGGTTCGTATCCCTAGAAGCCATCCAACCAAAGTATCCCCCTCTAAACTAGGAAGTCTGCGTGCTCCTAGAGCCATAGTCTTTAGCATACCAAGTCCTGGCCCTAAATCGAGACTGTAAACCGTAGCGTTAGCATAAACTGAAGTTATAGTATGAGGTGCCCGTTATTGAGCCGATCGATGCGTTAAAACACAGGAATGGCTAAATAGATAGATGGACCTCGACTTGCGCGTCGCGCAAGTCTCCACCCTCAGGTAGCTCTTTGGTTGGTTGGTTGCCGGCTTTCTGCTTCTTGGACTTCTTGACACTTGAATATCGGACCGATACGCTGTCCCGAAACGTCGGGAAAGGGTTTATATTGGACGCTGCGTAATACCTCAGAAGAGCGCAGACCTCAAATTTCTAAAATAATTATTCCCGTGCCAATGTAGTTGAAATAAACTTCGCTTCAAACCATTGAACTTGTTTCGATTGCATTTAAGTTTCATTGTGTTAAATTATACTTTCTTTTTCATTTAATTTAATAGAAAAACGCTTTGCCACTCGCCATGCGTTTTATTTATGTGTGATATGTCAGTTTTTTTTACAAACAAGAAGATCTCGTGATGAAAAAGAAAGTTTGGGGGACACTGCTCAAAGTCCATTTTAATTGTGGACCCATTTAGTTCTATCTTGTATCTCCTTGATTTTCTGTAGAGGCTTTGCAGCAATAATTTTTCCGCATTTCTCCTGTCCTGTTCAGGCCACATGTTGTCTCTTCCTTATCCCACTTAATCTTTCTAAGGCCTTCGCGGTTACGTCGACTGAACACACACATGTCTGAACTTTCTCTTTCTTCAAAAGTTAGTTTTACCCAAGCCAAAAAATGTAACATCGGCTGTACTACATAATACAACAGCTTTAAACTCTTTACACGGTTGATGCTCGTTAGCGGTGAACATGCTAATAGCACATTGTTACTGCTTATAATGTGTTGAATATGAGGACAAAATGGTGTAGGTAATACTGTTATCATCAGGTGGAACGGTCACGTTGTGGAGGGTGGTAAGTGTCTATGGCCCATAGGGTTTGCATTGGCAGCCACCTGTTGCGCAGTACTGTGTTCGTAACTGATATTCAGAAGTGTGATCTATGGGGTGAAATATAGTGCTATACTTTTGTAATGCAGATTTTCTTAACCGCGTTCCGTCGACATACCTTTTTGCCTGGGAGAGAAATTTCACGTATGATCTCTTTTCAGTAGGGGTTAAATTGTTTAGGCGTGCTTGGTTTCTGATCTTCGTTTTTAGTTTCCGATTGAAAGAATCCAACTTTTCGGAAAAGCCATCGATTTCCGTAAGTGAAGGGGTAGAAGACACCGTCCCATTTTGATCCATCAGAAAGGTAAATCACTGACTGAGAATGGCTCTGTCTGTCAGACATAACTGAATTAATGCCTCCCTGTTCTTTCACCTGCGAAGGGAAACAGATCCAGTTTCCGTAATGTCGTGTTCTTCTTTTTAAATATGAGGCGATGGACAAATCCCAGGAACCAAGTAACTCTACATGTAATAAAAGCGTACCGTTTTTCCAGTTCTTTGAATTTACTTTTTCTTGTCTCAAAGTATGTGTTCTGCGTTATAAAACCGTAGCCAAAGCTTCTGATTCCGTTACGCTTATCACAGCATCCAGTTTTGTTATTATTGCCCCCTGCCTCTGATGTCAGGTTCCGATTACGTTTTCCGTGCCACGATATTGATTTTCAAATTATTGCCCCACATTCTGTTCAAGCTGTTGCTACTGCAGGTTCTGATTTTTATGTTATTGTCCCATTTATTTATTTCTTTGTCCGTCCCGCAGCAACGGTCCAGATTCTCACTTCGCTGTCGCTACTACAGGAACTTATTGTGATATTATTGTCGTATCTTAGGACCCCTTTGTCTTTACCACAGATCTGATTTTGATATTATTGCCCAAGACTATGATTTCATTGTCCTTTCCACAGCTTCTAATTTTATATTAGTGCCTTCTGCCTCTGATCCTGCTGTCTCTACAGCAGCATCAAGTTCTGATATTATTATTGTAGATTCTGATTCCATCATCTTTTCCCCAACGTATGTTGATTGATGTTACCTCAAAATGTAATTCCCTGATTCTATTCCCTGCAGTTAATTCTGGTATTTTTCCTCAGGAACTGATCTTGGGTTTACTGCCGCAGGTGCACGTGTACTTTTCTGCGCTTCCGGAGGACAAGGTGCCGTATGTGAATTCTGTGGGAGAGCGGTACCGTGTGCGACAACTGCTGCACCAGCTGCCACCCCATGACAACGAGGTGCGCTACTGCCACAGCCTGTCAGACGAGGAACGCAAGGAACTCCGTCTGTTCTCCGCGCAAAGGAAGCGGGAGGCACTGGGGCGCGGCTCCGTCCGGCAGCTGCCCGCTGCTATGACCTGCGATGCGGTAAGTAGAGGCAACCGGTACAGTTTTCGCTTGGATTTAAAACGTGAATTTGCGCTATGCCCAAGCACCACACTATGAAAATATGTAGAGAGATTGTAGGGAAGTGCCGGTAGACTGATGCCGATTAGCTTAGGGCTGTGATTTTGTTGTCGAAGAACCTGCGGTCGCTGCTGGACATGGTCGATATAGATGTGACGGTGGGTTGTGTCTGCTAATTCCTGATTGTAAATCGATCGTATAACTCGTAGGCGGAGGTACACAGGCTGTCTGTTCGAATTTATTCCCCAAATTGAGGGCCATTGTCAGCAATCGGGGCTTAAATTCCACCCAGTAAACGAATTTAGTAGTTCATATAGAGACTTTGATGTTTCGTTCTAGTGGTGCGGATGGGTATACTGAAAATCTTATTCTGTGAATTATCGGGATTTCGATACAAAAATTCAGTAATGCAAAGGTATGTGACGCTTGGAGTTCCATGGGCCGCCGCCAGATGGCAGGACAACTATGAGAACGTTGGAGTTCCACGGACCACCACTAGATGTTAGGAGACGTAAATACAGAGAACTGTGTTTTCTGCGCCGTACGATCAGAGCCTGTAATCTGATTAAGCTTTATTTACGTATTTTGTATGGATCTCGGAACAAACCGCGATTCTTTCCCCATACAGCATTAAATGATTGATTTTTATAATCCTGTTGAAGTATGTTTACTGCGCGGTACGGACCGAACCTCTCCTATAATTCAGCTTTATATATGTGTTTTGTATGGATCTCGGAACAACAAACCGCGATTGTTTCCCATACAGCATTACCCGATTGATGTTTAAAACCCTGTCGGGGTGTGTTTACTGCGCGGTAAGGACTGAGCCTGTAATATAATTCAGCTTTATTTACGTGTTTTGTGTGGATCTCGGAACAAACCGCGATTCTTTCCCCATACAGCATTAACTGATGGATTTTTAAAACCCTGTGGGGGTGTGTTTACTGCGCGGTACGGACTGAACCTGTAATATAATCCAGCTTTATTTACGTGTTTTGTATGGATCTCGGAACAAACCGCGATTGTTTCCCATAAATCATTAACAGATTGATTTTTAAAATCCTATCGGGGTGTGTTTACTGCGCGGTACGAAATGAGCCCGTAATGTAATTCAGCTTTATTTGCATGTTTTGTCCGGATCTCAGAACAAAAAACGATTATTTTCCTATGCAGCATTAACTGATTGATTTTTAAAACCGAGACGGAGTGTGTTTACTGCGCGATACGAACTTATCCTGTAGTATATAATTCAGCGTACTCTCATTCTTCAAATGATTAATCACGAAGATATAAAATAGCAAAGAAATATTAATAAAGAATGTTCTGTTTTGGTGTAACTTATGGTTTAAGGTCGTGCCATGGCTCAGGCGGTTAGCTGCCGGCCTCCCAATTAGGATCCCCGGTTTCGATCCCGGGTCAGCCCACGTGGGATTGGTGATGGACGAAGTGGCAGTAAGACAGGTTTTCCCGGAGTATTTCGGTCTTCCCCTGTTAATTTATTTCCACCGGCTCCCCATCACTAGGAAAAGGACAACAACAATAGCAACGATGACGAAGATGGCGACAACAAGAACAACAGTAGGTATATTGATGACCAAAATGTGATGCCCAAAGAACAGAAAGGGTGCTGCAGAGGATCAAAAGTATGCAAGGATCAATTGCTAATTTCAAAAGCAATATTACAGGAATGCAGACGCACAAAGAAAAATTTGTGTATGGCATGGATTGATTATCAGAAAGCTTTTGACAGGGTACCACCCAGTTGGATAATCAGATCTCTTTAGCTAATTAGGATTAATAATAAGATTATATCATTTGCTAAGAAAATTATGAGTCATTGGAGAACAAGGATGCGCGTACCTTGTACCTTGGGATTGAGGAAAGTGACGGCATACAACATCAGCAAATGAAAGAAAGACTGAAGAAGGAATACACCAGGAGACTAAGAAGGATGCTGAAATCTGAATTAAATGCCAAAAACAAAATTACAACAATTGGAACGTTAGCCGTCCCAGTATTAAGATGCAGTTTTGGTGTAATTAATTGGATATTAGAAGAAATTTAAAAAAATGATAGGAAAACCAGGAAGATATTAACAATGTACAAAATACATCATCCTAAAGCTAATATAAACAGGCTGTATGTAAAGAGGAAAGAAGGAGGAAGAGGCCTGTCACAAATTGAAGCAGCATATAAAACAGAGATAATTAATATTGCAGAATATCTTAACAAAAGGTATAAAGAAGACCAGTTTGTAAATATTATAAGAAGCCACGACAGCAGTCAACGACATACGAATTCAACAGTTACAGCAGCAGCGAAGATCATAGATGAATTAAGTCAAATCAAACGAGAAGAATGACACGAAACAAGATGGAATACAAAACACAAAGGCAAGATTGGCAGAGTCCTTACAGGAAAAATGGGAAAACAAAGTAATGCATGGCCAGTACATTAGAAGCATTGATAAACAGCTCATTAGCGAGGAAGACACGTTCCTCTGGCTGTCAAAGGGAGAACTGAAAGCAGAAAGTGAAATAGTGGCAGCACAGGACCAAGCACTACAAACAAAATACCATGCAACAAAAATATTGCGAACAGAAACAGACAGTAAATGCATATTATGTCACCAATTTGAGGAGACAGTAGACCACATTATGTCAGCATGCCCAATATTGGCAAAAGAACAATACATCAAGCGACATGATAGAGTGTGTGCTCAATTACACTTCACCATGTGTAAGGAACTAGGGGTAAAATTAGACAGTGAACTCTGGTATGAACATGTACCAAAATCAGTAGAAACAAGTAAAGTGGGCAAGGTAACCATATTATGGAATCAACAAGTGCAAACCGACAGAACCATGCCCAACAATAAACCAGACATCATAATCCGGGATAATGAAAAAGGAACATGTATGCTAATTGACATAGCAATCTCGGGAGACAGAAATATTATAAAGAAAGAAGCCGAGAAGATTCTAAAGTATAAAGACCTCATAATAGAAATCTAGCGCATGTGGAATGTAAAAACAAAGGTGACGCCAGTTATAATAGGAGCAACTGGAACCATTTCAAAATCCTTCAGAAAATACTTGAGCAGCATACCAGGAAAGCACGAAATCAAGGAACTACAGAAGACAGCTATATTGGGCACTTACTGCGGAAAGTGCTAATATAGAAACACAAAGGAGTTTAATATTGAAGACAGCGTTATATGCACCATTAACAGTACGCGCGGAATAGGTGCCACACTGTATACGCTAGAAACATGGTTTGTTTCAGGTATAAGTGTGAATACCCTGCATAAAGGAGATGATGATGATGATAATAATAATAATAGCAATAACAGTCTTCATCATAAGGGTGCACAAGAAGCGTTAAGGTTGCGTTGCGTCCGTAGCATCTGCTGCGGGTTTCTCCACAAGAAACTTAAATCATGGTATGGAGTTTTATGGCGTGGCTTTTCCTTCAAATGGTTCAACATTTTGCATTCTGCAAGCACTAAGCCCACCTTACATACACTGTGGCATTGTCAGTCTCTGTGACACTCCCACATTGGAGTTTCACGGACCGCCACCAGACGGCAGGAAAGACAAGGC
This sequence comes from Coptotermes formosanus, assembly GCA_013340265.1. Lineage (NCBI taxonomy): Eukaryota > Metazoa > Arthropoda > Insecta > Blattodea > Rhinotermitidae > Coptotermes > Coptotermes formosanus. The sequence goes on along the minus strand of BLKM01012980.1, from coordinate 94,873 downwards.
ACAGAATTTAGTTTGACGGACGCGTGGATGGTATGTAACATACACGGCTAATTGAGGTTTCCATATTAGCTACGTAAAGGGTCGCCGGGCACTAATTCTACAGTATAATAGATATACGTACACATTATTCGCTTTTTCGCGATAACTGCGGGCACCACTAGGAAATTTTAATACACAGGCATATACATTCTTCGGGTTTCCACCGTAACTACTTAAATGGGTGTGCCTTACCTGCCCGGATCGCGGTGTTTCCACAGTAACTACATACATGAATTGTGCCTTGTCTCCAGGGGTCGCGAGTTTGAAACTTGACTAAGTACATGGGTGTACCTTTCCTGCTCGAGTCGTGGCGTTTCCACAGTAACTGTTTACATGAAGAGTGCCTTGCCTCCACGGGTCGCGGGGTTTCCACAGTAAATATGTAAATGGGTGTTCCTAACCTGCCCGGGTCTCTGGGCACCAGCAGACTATTATGTTATATAGTTCGGAAAATAAGGTAGTGGTATGTGTTTGAATCAATGAGAGGGTTAGGTAACGTATTGTCCTCTTCAGATAACGCGATCCTTAGTAGCGCGGGGGTGAAGAGGCAAGCTGGTCAGAGGGGAAACTCAGCGCACGCAGTTCTAACCATTTTCTGTCCATATGAAAAAGATTATCTGATAACTTGAAGTATTTTGTAGTGTCTCTTACGTACTGGAGCGAACTGGAGTGTCAAACATATCTAACAAAGTAATTCGTAGCAAAAAGATACATTATTAGTAGGGCAATGGAGCGTTTCGATGAAGAGAGACAATGTACTCCTACTTCCAACAGAATGGGTGTTTTCTGGAACATTGCCTTGCCGTGCGGATGGGAGCGTTGCAGCGACCGGACCGTGCCGAATACAGCTGTGTGCAGTGTGAGCGAGCTCGGGTATCAATTTATCGGAATAGCAGTAGGCTATAGTTCTTACTGGGCACGTGTGATGCGTTTCAACAGCAGTGAACGTTGTACAACTAATTACTTACTTAATGGCAAACTGTGAAACGAAGCGCTCCTAGTGCTGTTGTTCTCCTCCTCTCCACAGTCCATTCTTATAAACTTATAACGTTCCTGTATGCAACTCGTAGCTTTCCCAGTCAGGAAACCCAGCATGGTGCACGTAATCCATAATCTGGCGAATCGGATTTGATCGGCACTGGTCGATATACAACAGATTATACATAGAAGACAGAAGTGCCCCTCCTCACGTGCGACATGATCGATTTAATTTCAGCATCACAGTATTAAACGCTTAAACTCCACTGTTAACTACATGTACTGCCTGCTGATAACATTAAGCAAGATTTTGCCACACTGCTAGGAACTCGGGTTTTGTATGTAAGTAAGGTAAACTTAGTGCAGATAACATACAAAAAGCATCACTCAAAGTTAAAGTATAAATTCTTGAAGCCTAAATATTGAATAATAATAATAATAATAATAATAATAATAATAGTGGGATATTTTGTCACTATGATTTTACTATAATAGCGAAATAAGAGAAAAAGGAAGCTACGACTCTCGAGAGATCACGTCCTTACTGCTGGGGAGGTGCAGACTGGCTGGCTGTTCCCGCTTCACCCACGCCACCTGTCTCTGAGTACGGATTGCTCCGATTTTACCCCGGTGATCCGGCCAAGGACCAGATCACCGGCATGAAAGAGGCGGCTACACTTGGCCCTAAATTCTTTGGATTACTCGGGGATCCGGATTACTAAAGTCAAGATTACCGAGGTATTACTGTAGTTTCTACGAGAATGGGAAACCCGTCTTTAATTTTTAACGGATATGAATATCGCACTCATCGGAAAAATTCGAAGTTGATAAGTCACGTATGTGTTGAAGACAAAGGTGGTAAGTGAAAACGGAAGCTGAAAACTACTTTACAGTGTGAAATCGTTAGTGAAACGTCTATAGTTGCGTTCCATACCAGGCTGGAAAGTAGGTTAAAGTAAAACTGGATAACTGCAGAAAGAGAGCCAGAGAAGGCATGTCTGTGCCTGTACATACAATTTGTAGGGAAGAACTGACAGGCATTTACGCGAAAGGGTATGACAAAGTAACTAAAATACCAAAATATTGTAATGTTAAAACTCGACTGTAAAAAGATCGGCAAAACTTTCTGGGTACTGAGCAAAATCCGAAAGACCTTTCGAAAATTGTTTTTTCGGAAGAAGTTTGATATAGGACAAATAACTCCAGCCTTCTTCGATTCTATCACACTGATGACTCAGGGGAAAAAAGTCTTGTCCTCGCTGGGGAAGATAGTGAATATGTACTCGGAAACAGAACTTTTTTTCAAGACGACAAATTTAAATGGCGGCCGCTCGGTCTAAGGCATATGTCTGCGACCGAGCGCTTGCTGGGATCTTGGGGTCGAATCCCACCGGCGACACGGATATTTGTCTTGTACAGTGTTTAGGTTGTCAGGTAGAGGTATCTGCGACGGGCCGATCCCTAGTCCAGAGGAGTCCTACCGAATGTGGTGTGTGTCTGAGTGTGATCAAGTGAAAACAAACGACCTCGACACCTGTGAGTAGGTAGAAGAGGTAAGGACTACGAAACGAACATTTAAAGGTTGCCCGAAGCAATTCGCTCAGTTCCATAGCCTACACGTAGAGTTGGAAGCATATCGCTTGAAAACTAGCTACATATACCCGGTTCTGTTCGCCCTTTTACTGGATAAATTAGAAACAACGTATTATTTGTTAACTCTGCTCAAGAATTGGACTTTGTTCTGGTTGCCAAAAATTATAAAGTTCGACTTTGAAGCAGCGGTCACCAGTGCAATAAATAAAGTCTTTCTAGAGTCCCTTACTGCTGGCTGTAATTTTCATTTCAATCAGTGCCTGTGGAAACTATACAAAATATTGGCCTACGGTGGAATAGACAGAAAATGAACAAGTTCGACTCACAGGCAGAATGTGTGATGCTTTGGCATACCTACGTAACGGTAAAGTACAAGAAAGTTGGCTTATAATTATGAATGTGTTCCACAGAATGATGAATTAACCGTATTTCTCGATTACTTTGTATAAGAAAATGAGACAACTCACACGGAAGCTGTTTTCTTATAATATTTTTTTTACTTCTATTATTAAAGATACGTGAATATTTATACTAAATTTTAAAACATGTGGTGAAATTTGGTATGAAGTAATGTCCAAATAGTGTTTGTATTGGCTGAAATTTTAGTGATATTTTTGTAACACCATATGAGGCTAAAATAGTCAACAGTATTTTTACTGGTTAATGGTGTATTTGACACAGCCACGGGCCCAACGAGACGGCGATTTTAAAAGCTGGACTCTGATGAAATATTTTAGGGAATTGTCCAAAATTTCTCTGGAATAATTGACACACAGCTTAAAATTACGTCTTCTGGATTGCAGGCCTGTGACCTGAGAATACTAAGCAGAAATGTTGACCACTAAGCCACTGTGCTTAGTAGTTAATGATTTCTTAATGGCTTGCTGAATGTGTGCCTTACCGTGTAACTGTATAATCAGACGAATTGTTGTTGTGGAATTTAGTACACGTGTAGTATGTTAGGGTGCTTTCTACTTTGAACGTTTCCTACAGACAGTATTAACATGAACAACGAATTTCAGTAGCATTCGCGTCTTAATTTCTGAATTGGTACCTTAGTGCTATTGACTGTATGATCCGGGGCGTCTGTGATGAATAGATATTTGAAAAAACAGTAGAAGTTCTTAAACCCATTTTTGTTCAGAATCTAGTAGCATATAGCGACAAATATGTACGCTTATAATTCTCCTACTAAGCCAGTTATTTTGGATGAAATTTCTTACGGTGATATATGGAGCATCTTTCGTGCTTCTGCAATATCAAACATGGCAATGGTGCAAATCTTCAGAGTTATGTATGATAATTTTCAGATAGTATGCATCGAACAATATGCGCAATAATCACGCGGTAAATTCTGTAAATGTTAATTTATAATCTGTGCCCTCCTGTCAACTACATCTACACGCCCCTTCTGATGAACATGATCCGTGTAAACTGAAATATTACTTAAAGCTCCGGGCTATTTCATTGTAGCAACAGCTAAATCTATTTTCTTTCCCTCAGACTTCTCCTTCAGCTCAGAGGACAGAAACGGGCGAAGCGGCAGTTTTCTTTACAGCTTTTAAATTGAACCTTTAAAGTAATTAAACTATGCATCTCTGTAACCCTTAAGTTGCAGAAATGAAACCTAGCGGAAGAGATAACGACTTAAAAAAGGGGGAATTTCGTAAAGAACTTAGGGCTCAAAAAATTCTCCTCCTCCATTCTAGCATCGTGTTTTCTCTAACTGTCTGCATATAAAGCTAATTCTTCTCTAATGGGAATCCCTTGCCCTTCCGTAACATGTAAGTTGAGGGATGTTTTCAAGTTCAGTACTGTAAATTCTCGTGCTACCATGGCAACGGCAACACGCTTCGATGGCCAAATGTTAATGGACCTAGTAAAACGCCAGTAACTTTTTTCTTTCCGCATAACATTTAAAACTCTATCACTCCAGAGATTTAATCTCAATCCTCTTGAAAATTTTCAACCCTACAATCGTACCCTTCCATTTTTATCGGCCTAATGTGGACGCCCGGAAGGGCAAAAATATATTAAAATGACAGAAACTATTTTATTTCTCATGGGACCTAATAGTTAGGTATTATAAGTTACTTTTACTTTACTAATGGTTCTATAAAATATTCATAGCTTCGTCCTTACAGTCTGATGTTCCAGAAGTTTTTAGTCTACAAAAAATAAGGTGGCAAAAGTAAGAGGGAGATATAATGTTCGGTTATTTTATTCACTAATTTGGAAATATCTCCAGTCAGGATTAATACAGTTCGTCTGCCCAGATAATGGAGGCAGAAGGATCCTCTGAAACGTCGGTACATTTCTAGCAGACTACAAAGAGCCACACCCAAGAAGACAGCAATCTTCACAGTCACCGCCGCGACAACTCCAAATTTTACATCCACAGAATTGTAAGGGGCAAGGGGAAAATTTACAATGTTAAAAATATTTATGCTACGTACTCACGTAGTAAATACATTGTTTCTTCGCACGATTGATTTCGCAGCAATTAAAGTGATAAAAATTTTAAGCAACAAACCTAGTGAAGTATGGTCATAATGGATGTCATTCTGTGACAATGGACAGACAATTGTCGCCGTAACGTTGGAGTTCGATTCCGAAATTACACGTCTGGTCGCGCAAGATAATTTTGTCCATCCCATGGATTTTTTCGAAATGTCATCGTCTGTACTGGCAAATGAACACGTGTGTTAACACTTTAATTTGCGGTTTGACGTCAAGGAATTCGTAATATCACCCGCACAGAATATTTTTTAATTTCAACTGGTTCTAGAATAAACAACGTTAACTCTCCTAAACGGCATTAACTCTACAAGCGACACGAGACAAGAAGTATCAACTAAATTTTGTATGTAAATATTATTCAGATCAGCTTCGCGTATTAATGGTTTAAATGCAAGCAAAGGAAAAAAATGCATTCCACGATACAGTTTTTCTGGGAAAGTGATATTTAGGCAATTCGTAAAAAATTCCACGTTTCTAATGAAATTAAAGTTTCAAACACAAACTTAGGACAAACTTGCCACTGGCTCTATATTTACCCCATTAAATTCACCCATGCCCTATTTCTGTTACATCCCTCCAAATGTTTTCTGACCACGATTTTCAATTAATTCCTCATTTGTTGATGTCTGTTACATGTATTACCTTCATTTAATGGCCAGTTGATAAGTTTTTGTTTTCTGTAATCCTTCCATCTTCTACCTACTTGTTCACAGTATGTGTAGAGGGTTTTGATTTTCACTTGATCACACTCAGGCGCACATTCGGTAGGACTCTGGACGTGGGATCCGCCCGTCGCAGGGACCCCTACTTGACAACACACAAACACTGTACAAGACAAAAGTACATTCCCCCGGTGAGTTTCGAACCTTATTTATAATTATTCATATTTATTTATGTAGCTTAACATTTTTAGACATTTGTACAGACCATTTAATTTATCGTATTCTTCCATATTTTTAATTATCTCGTTTTTTTTTTGGCCAGGCTCACCAGGTTCCCTTGATTTCAGTTACCAGGACACCAGCTCTGCTTTCTTCCTTTAATGTCTATATCAGTAGGAAAACATTAGGCTCTTGCTTTCGTATAATGCTGTTTAGTTTGGAATTCCAACCCTCAACGGCACTGTTGGTCCAATGGCAATGCTTATTTGTATTCATCTTGTCGGTGAGAACATTCAGGTTCATTCCACATTCCACTGCTCACAAAGCAATCGAGAAAGAGGTTGATTTGTCATTCTGTAGAACATGTTCATTATCATAAGCCAACTTTCTTGTACCTTATTGATACGTAAGTATGCCAAAACATCACACATTCTGCCCGTGAGTCGGACTTGTTCATTTTATGTCTATTCCACCGTACGGCCAATATTTTTGTCTCCACAGGCACTGATTGAAATGAAAATTACAGCCAATAATAAGGGTGTCTGGAAAGACTTTATCTATTGCACTGATGACGGCTGCTTCAAAGTCGACCTTTGTAATTTTTGGCGACCAGAACAAACCCCAGTTCTTGAGTAGAGTTAACAAATAATATTGATTCTTTTTTATCCAGTAAAAGGGCGAACGGAACCAGGCACATGTAGCTAGTTTTCAAGCGATATGCTTCCTAGCTCTACGCGTAAGCTATAGAACTGAGCGAATTTCCTCGGACAGCGTTTGAATATGTCGTCTAGAAGAAAGGAAGTTCTGCTTCTAAGCAAATATTACTATCTTCCCCACCGAAGACAAGATTTTTTCCCCTGTGTCATCAGTATGATCGCTTCGATGAAGGCTGGAGTTATTTGCCCGACATCAAACGTCTTCCGAAAATACAATTTTCGAAAGGTCTTTGCGATTTTGCTCAGTACCCAGAAAATTTCGCCATTTTTATACAGTCGAGTCTTAACATTACAATATTTTGGTATTTCTGTTACTTTGTCATACCCTTTCGCGTAAATGCCTGTCAGTTCTTCCCTACAAATCATATGTACAGGCACAGACATGCCTTCTCTGGCTCTCTTTCAGCGGTTATCCAGTTTTACTTTAACCTACTTTCCAGCCAGGTATGGAACGCAACTATAGACGTTTCACTGACGAGTTCATACTGTAAAGTAGTTTTTAGCTTTTCTTTTCACTTACCGCTTTTGTCTTCAACACACACGCAACTTATCAACTTCGAACTTTTCCGATGAGTTCCATATTCTTATCCACTAAAAACCAAAGACCGGTTTCTCATACTCGTAGAATCCACAGTAGTCCCTCGGTAATCCGGAACCCATTAATAAGGATCCCATCATAATCCGGAGAATTTAGGGCCAACTGTAGCCCTCTCTTTCACCCTAGTGATCCGGACAATGACGTGTGTAAAGGGAGAGGATCCAGCAACTTAGCAGCAAGGACGTGATCTCCGAGTGTCGTAGCTCTCTTTTTCTCCCTGTTTTCGGCATTAGAGTGAAATGATGTGGACAAAGTGTCCCATATTAATAATAGTAATAATAATAATAATAATAATATTTTTTTGCACAGTGTTTAAGCTCCAAGAAGTTATAATTTGTCGTTGAGTGATGATTTTTTGGATTGGACCTAAACCATGGATTTTACCCTTTACCATGGATTCCCGGGTAAACCGGACCAGCCCTCCCCCCATATACTCCGGATTGCCGGAGGCCTACTGCACCGCAATTTCATCAGCCTTGATTAATTCATTAATTTGCGCACGCTTACGTTAAAGGTAGAAGAGTAGAAAAACAAAGCCGCTTGGTTTTCTTGGTCCAGAGGGTTTCCAACGTATGGACGTAGCGTGGAGAACCCTCCCCATAGAGGGTTAAGATTCATTCACATTATACGACACGACACAACACGACACGACACGACACAACACGAAACGACAGTGTATTCTTGTATGATTATGACATTCTCGAATTCACACCTTCCGCTTAACGACAGGTAGTGACAAAGACAGACAACGACAGCGTCGTTTGGATTGGAAGAAAAGAATATTCTCTCTGTCTGCGCCTGTCGCTGCATGTCGTTGCCTGGTAAGTGTGTACAGCTGCTCAGTACACGAGACGAAATAAGAGTTGGTAACGTGCAGTTTCCCTTCGAGTGTTTTAATGATATTCAGTACTGCATTTGCGAAATGAAATATGGATTCTGAGAAACTTACCGAGTTGGTTCCAGAACACAGCGAACTCTGTGATTTATTGAACAGCAAAGCGAGCTTCTCTATGGGTGTTACAGCTTCACGGAAGTTTGTATTCTGTTTTGTGAGATCACACTGTACTTGTACTTTTGAAAGCAAAATGTGAATTGTTGGATTGGCATTCTGCAATATTTAGAAAATCCATTTGTTGTCTATTAATTCGCGATATAAGGTCGCAAATTTTCCTTCAGTTTTTCGTTTACGTAATATTTCGTGGACCCAAATGCGATTACGATTTGATGTTTTGTCCTCGTCTAATAATAAAGCTATACAGGCTAAATCCTTAAATGAAAGTTGTTTAAACATTTCAAATCAAACGCCACTCAAAAACAAGTTGAACTAAAAAACAATGTGTTTATTATTGAGCTCAGAATCAAGACTGTCAGTTGTAGTGTCTGTTAACTGCCATTAGATGTGAATGCACGCTGGTTTTTGTCGTGCCGTGCCGTGCCTTTCCGTGCCGTTGAAATTTTCACGGCGGCGACTGTGGAGAAAGCTGTTATGCGATGTGACGCCGTGTACTCTTGTAACCCGAGGGTGGAGGCAGTGGGTTCGTCTGAAACGCTGATAAATTTCTACCGGACTAATTGGTGTCATATTCCAGAACTCATTGTACGTGTTTTCTTTCTCCATGATAATTCTTTTATTTTCTTTCCAGTCCATTTTCGTTTTGTAGCTCACAGATTCAGTTATTGACGGACCGACTCAATATTTGTGATGCAGTCAACTGCGACTCTGTAAGGAAAGCGAGCCAGGCTTGTCTTCCTTGTGATTTCGCCTGTAGCTGTGGCTCGGACAGTACTCACCTACATCATTATATCAAATTATAATTCGATGTAATGATGTAGGTGACGAAAAGGAGTTCTCTTGCTAGTATGGATAACGGCGGTGGACAATTTTCCCTCTCTACTTACCGTTGCCTCTCCCGGCGGTTCTCTCTAACCAGTCAACAAGGCCAAAGCGCTTGTTGCTAACGAAAGTCATCGTTACAAACATCCGTGTGAACCTAATGGCTAGACGACTGGAGGGGAATTTAGGGAAATACAACGAAGAGGGTGAAATGTAACAGCTCGTGAGGGTTATGGAAGTGGCAGATACATGGGACTTAGTTCAGTGGCCTCATATTTTATGCCTCCAACCTGCCATCAAATGCCATAGAAAATAATACTGCATATATTTGTATATGTGTAATGCAAACGGTTATTTTTTATTTCTCATATAGGACAAAAATAAGACTTCGCATAAATGAATGGCAATTCATGTTAAACCCTACAAAATATGGGAACCGCGGCATTTAATATTTACCTTCCCGCTAACTGCTTTGCAATGCTTTCGTGGCTTTCAGTTTGTGAATCGCGTTATCTGTTTTGTGTTAACTTACAAAATTAAAGTGTGTTTCATAAACGCATACATTGACAGGCAAGTATTATTTAAGAATCCTGAAAGTACAGGTTCAGAGAGGCATGCTATAAATTGAACATGTTATTGTACTGATAAAGCATGCTTCTGTTATTAAGGTGATGTGAGCAATATTTGCTTCATGTGTCACATACCGTTTACTGGTATAAATTGTTGCTTTGCCATTCTAGTGCTAGCCCTTCGCCACACTATTGCATTATTTAGCACCTATGATTGTATCTAGCTGCTGAGCAGGATGATGTAGCATGAGCGCTTGGGTGATGACTGGTTCGATTCTCGGCCGGATCATCGACGATCACGAGGTCTGTCTTGGTTTTCTTAAGTCCCTCCACACAAGTGCGGAAATAGAGCCTCGGACCACCACCGATTGCTTCCATATCATCCAGCTATCCATATCCTGCGAAATATCACCATTTTGATGCTTATATTCCACATATCCACGTATTCGTAACAAAATATCCTTCAAACGTGTTGTATCCCAGAATTTTATACAGACTTGTCGCTTGGATCGTCGACTAGCACCATTATTAGTAGTGCTGTTCCGTTAACGACAACTGAGCGTAGATCCATTAACGGATGTCGAAAGCTGATATATGCGGGCTTGGTAGATGGAAAAAGCAAAAAATAGTAATTTCACTTTCACTCGTTGTAGAGTGTCTCCCTACGACGAGTAGAAAAGCGAAGAAAAATAAACACAAACGCGCCACGCACTAGGCCCAACACAGAACTCGTAAACAAACAAAACTCCTTTCACCAGATCAGATTGATTTGTACCCCAGACTGTCCATCCCGTAGCTGAAGTCACGATACCGACTACGCTGCACCGCCTTCATGTTGGTAAAGAAATAAATAAACAAGACTCAGTGTTATGAATTAAAGGGCAGGATGCATTTCTTTACTTTGTGCTGATCTAGTTTCTTTTTCCTTGTACAGGGAAATATGAATTTCATTGTCTCCCTTAGAGACTGTGCATCCCTCAGCGCAAATAACACCAGCTGGCACAGTGACTGTTAGAGTGCTTAAACATCCAGGTAGTGTTGTCGGGATGAAGAACGTGTATTCGCCGTCGTTTTAATAATTAACCTCCATTCAGCAACAGCAGTCAATGTACTGATCATCCCACCCTGTTTATCGTCCATCATTACACTGCCTTATGCCAAGCCAGAGAGTTATTTCCCACCCGCTTCCATGTCCATGGACCCGGGGTTTACTAGTTGCGTCCCGCGGGTCACTTTTCAAATAAAGGTTGTGTATCAGTTGGGCCCCAGGCTGCCGAAAGACAGGGTATTAATTGCGTCCTGCGGCCAGTTTTCAGGTATAACAGTTGTGCAACAGGCTGCTGAGGGAAAACGGAATGGCTGTCGAATCGGGTCCAGAGTGCCTTGTTCAGTGCCCGTCTGCGGCGCTGCACAGTGGGTCAAATTACGCCAGAGCTGGCCAAATTTCAAATTCTTCGACTTCCGCCAAATGATTAACAATCTGCTTGAGAGGCAAAAGTTCCTTTGTATCCGAAGCTTGAACAACTCCTTATGCATTAAATTTGTATTTACCTGTAAATACTTGTGCGAATTTTTTTCATAGTTCATTATGCAACACAGAAAAACATATATATATATATATCTGTATGTAGGGGAATACAAAGTATGTGTTTATAAACATAACATACGTAACGTGTACGCTTGGTTAGTCATCTACACTCTGTTAACTTTTTATTAAAATCGACAGTGGGCATTCAAAATGGTAGATTACATGTCAAACCGCATGATCAAATTCTCTAAGTAAATGACACTACTTTATACAGTTGTTAATAACTTGCATAGTAGTATGTATTAGCAGCTAAGTTTTGTATAATAATAATAATAATAATAATAATAATAATAAAACAATAAAGTTTAAAGCTATACAACAAACGGAGCTGGATCGGCTCAGATCAATTTTGCAGCTCTGTGTAAATAATGGACTCAAAATTTTATGCAGCAAAGGTAGCGTAATATCAACTGACATAAAAGTAATTTCTTTGACATGAATACTACGTTTCTAATTATTTTACACGTTAATTACATTGATTTCTCTGCTCCGTTATTAGTTCACTTAATAAATTAAATTGTCACCGTAAAAATAATAAACAGACAATACCAGAGTTGTTTACTTTTCCGAACTGCTGCTTCCAACAACGCTCCGTTTCTTGGCCTGTACTGACAACAGGTCCATCCCAATTGTCATAAAACGTATATTTTCGTTACCCTGGGAACTTTTGCCCCTCAAGTAGATTGTTAAGCATTTTGTGGAAGTCGAAGAATTTGAATTTTGGCCAGCTGTCGCTTAATTTGACCAATTGTGCAGCGCCGTAGACGAACATCGAACCAAGGTAGCCTGGACCCGACTTTTCGGTTTTCCGTCAGCAGTCAGGTGCACAACTGTTATACGTAAAAACTGACGGCGGGACACAACTAAATACCCTGAACGCCAGCAGCCTGGGACGCAACTGATACACTTGAGGCAGACACCTTGAGACACAACTGATAACACTTCTTTGACCGCGGGACGCAACTCGTACGTCGCCCGTGGACCAGCTACAGAGAATAGCAGGCATTTTCAATGCAAATGGAGGTAAGAAGTTCGTAGATCTGAGAAAATTTGGTGAACGACGTCGTCACCATGTTCTGTTTTGTTGACAGTCATAATTGCTTGTGGTCGTTATTCTTGCCGCGTAAAATGAAATAAAACGAAAGATTAAAAAATGCTAGAAAGAACAAGAATGAGCTGTCAACACATGTCATTTCCGTACAATACATGCAGTCAGTCGACTGGTACCATTACGGCTCCGAATGTTTGTGACAGTAGGTTAGTATCTTTATGGGAGGATTTTACTTGAATTTTGTCCATTGCGTCCATGTACACGTAGCATATCAAATATTAACGTCCGTCTGTCAGGTGTATAGAAAGCCCTGCTACCCTGTATGACACGTTTTTTCTCATGTTTGCTTCATTGTTACCTGTCCTGTTCTGACCGCTATTTCATACTTTGCTCCAAATACTCAGTAGACTGTCGGACCTTGCTGCTTGATCCATTTAGAAGTGAAGTTCGTCTACGCAATCAGAGTTTCTCTACCGGGACTCTGCGATTGCGAAACGCCGATCTTCGCGTGGATAGCATATGCAAATTAAGTTCCTACTTCACAGAAAACACCGAGTCTCCATTATAATACCAGTAAATAAATATGACAAATTAGTTTATTTATGCCATCATAACTTATAGTATTTTATTATATAAATGTGTGGCTACATGTTTCGACCAATCACAAGGTTATCCTCAGGCCACTCGAACATATAAAATCAAAATTGCAATTGCAAATTTAATTTCGGGACATAATGAGATCACACCTGATAAATCTGCAAAGGTGTTGTTACCTAACACCATGGAACAGAGATCCTGTCAAGAAGTTACGTCACACAGTCACAAATCCTCCAGCTTTTATGGAATCCGAAGGTTCATTGTGTGTTTATAAGACCCTGCACCATACTAAAGCTTGCCGAAGTACGTGATAGTGTGAGATCTGCGCGCTTCTGGGATATCACGCAGCGTTGAGGGGTAGGTAGTTCTGTACCGACGTTTCGGTCCAACCTATCGGTCCCATATTCAAGGATCAAGAAGTCTTGGACTTCTTCACCCTTGAATATGGGACCGATAGGTCGTCCAGAAACGTCGGTACAGAACTGCAATTCAACGCTGCCCTTCTGCTTGAACTTCTTGACCCATGAAGATGGGACCAATAGGTTGTCTCGAAACGTCGGTACAGAACCACCTCTCAAGGCTGAGTAATATCGCAGAAGAGCGCAGATCTTATGCACATCGCGGCGAAAGCCTGAAATCACGCACACGTGACGTTATACTTTAGTACCATCTACGTTTGACGGATATTCTGTAAGTAAGGCTCTTTAGGTAATAAAAATTAAATGGAAGTCATTACGACGTTAAATAGAGATAGCGCCTTGCACTAAATTATCAGTATTTTTTATCACAATTCCCGTGCATATTTATGTATTTGTCTCAACCTGGCAGGAGTTTAAAAATCCCGTCGCGGTGGAAGTGGGAGTCTTGCATTCGCAACCACTCACGAATAGCCATGTTCACCTACTCACTGTTGTGGAATCGGCGACCTCCGAAATGATACTTCAGCAGTTCTATTTTCGTAAGTCAGTTCCTCCGTTGATGCTTCGCTCACATCCTTTTATCGTGTGCTATGCCGATAGGTTGGACGACCATCGTGGACGTCCACCAGTCTAGAACACTTTGGTTAATTTTCCGACATGCTGCGCTCTCATTACGCCGCCACCACGCACCTGTATAATATGGTGGTGAATTTCGCAGTTGGTGATGAATTTCTGGGGGGGGGGGGGGGGGGCGGGGACATTTTTCGTGCATAAAAACCGAGTACCATTACGAAGTTTCCAATGTCGTTGCCATGGAACATTAATTTATTCCATAAATAGCATCTCGGTGACTGCTGCGGCATGTGTTGCAATCCACCTACTGCCGAAAAGTGAGACATTTGATTAACACAGTAGTACTAGGCTAGGGAACCGTACTTGTATTTTTTCTGCAGGCTTGCCTCTATTCTCTGCATCTTCTTCGGCGTTTTTTATGGGATCTAGTAACCTTTAATAGGCATATTAAATGAAACACATGGGTGTGATGTAATGAGAATTTTAAGTGTTATACTATTATGAATTGTGTGAATATCCGTGTCATTGAATTCCTAGTGATATTAACATTCCTCCTGCGTAGCGTAGAATTACACGTAGTAGTATATATGTTGGTGCTGTCTTAGCTACTTAATAATAAAGCTTTAGTCAGTCTTCTTTTCACAGTGGGAGAACAGAGCAAGGTAGTTAAGATAATATTTGCTGTTTTTCTATGCGCAATACTTTTCTTCATTATTGTCGATAATGCTTGCCAGGTCCATTGAAGGCAACTTTACCCTTTGCTATTGTGATCCTCACATTGCCGTATGAAAGACAGTGGAAACTACGTACCAAAGCAAGGTAAACGAGAATATTTTATCGAAGTTAAAGGAGACAGCTTCGGCTGCCCTGATGTTCCACAGCAGGATGACTGTGTTTTATCGCGCATTCAAATGTGCAGTACATGACCCGCAACGGAATGGCTGTGGCTGGTTGTTTGTTGAAGTGTGTGGTATATGGCTGGCAACTGGAAGGGCCATATGTTCAAATGTTCAGCACGTTATCTGCAGCGACATGAGTCATATCTTCAAATATACACGGTCCGCACTCAACATATTTTTCATAACACTCTAAGACTCCAAATGTCTTGTGACCTTACATCTCGACCCTTAAGTTGCTGTTATAGGAGCCGGGATAACGTAGCCGGTATAGTGACTACGCTACGGGCTGGTCGGTTCGGAGTTCGAATTGCTCACAGTCTTGGCTGTCTCTCTGGTGTAGAAGGTTGTACAGGGAAGATCCCTACCAGCGGAGTTCAGTGAGTCAGCAGAGTATTAAAGTTTGTGGGTGTCTTAAAGTTTGTGAGTGTAGGAAGTGGTTTGTGAGTCTAGCAGGACACCGGGCACGGATTTTTTATGACGGCCAACCCCCCACTTGTTACGCTTGTAATGAAATTGGGCATGTGGTTCAGCGGTGCCCCAAACGCACCCACACACTGACACAGGCTGGTCGGGCGGTACCGGTAACATGGGCACAAGTGGCCTTGAGTGGGACGGGGGAGCCGGAGGGTCCAAACCTCACAAAGACGACAGTGGCACACTCGGAACAACGGGAGCAGGAAAATCAGAAGGTGCGTAACGGACAGGTGGAGCAGGACTCCAAGGCGAGATGACTCCACTGCCTATCACATCCATACCAAACGCTGTTAAGGAAGCAAGAGAAGAGGGGAAACGCACCCACGACACCCCAGAAATAGGGGAGAACGACGAGAAGATGGAAGGTTCAACAGGGCCAGGGGATCGAAGCGTGGTAGAGGCGGCAGAGGTAGAGATGGGGAATGTAATGCAACAACATGGCCACCCACATGATGGAGGGGGGGGGGGAGGAGGTTCACCGAGGACTGACAGTGCCGTGAACAGTAAGGGTACAAACACACATACACCGGCGTGGGGCGGCCTGCCGCTTGTGATTTCAATTCGTGGAAACAAATGAGTCAAAACAAACTAGCAGCGGGGGATCGGCGGTGCGGGGCGTTCAGAGCGGAGCGGCAAAGTTAGGAACAAACTAGTTTTCAGCAGCGTTTGCGAGCGGCTGACTGTATTCTTCTGTTTTTGCCACGGATGTTGAGCAACTGATTGCAGGAGTTTATTCAAGACAGGCTTTATGGCAACAAAAGCACGTTAATCACCACAACTGGGGTGTAAATGACAAGCTGTGGGAAGAGGCAGCTGTTTCGTTGGGCAGTAACAGTAATTTTAATGTGGGCCATCCCGTTGTGCATATAACAATATTGTTGTAGAAGTTTATGCAACCGTGCAACACAACTCCAGTTCACTATGTATATTTAGATATTATAAAACACACGCTACATGTTTCGGCCTGAATTGACCATCTTCAGGTGTGAAACAAAGTGAATCATTTAATCCAGGTTAACATTATATTTTATCGTGTGGGATCTCACCGATGTCATTTACATTAAATACCGCAAAACCACCCTGTCCCCCACCCCAAATAGAAAAAGGCGTTTAACTGTTCGCGAGGCTGCAACGCAGAAATTTTTAGAGCTGGACTAGAAAAACACGAAGCTTCTTTGCAAAGAAAAATAAAAGACATTGAAAAGTCTGAAGATTGCCGTTTCTTCATGAGCTTGATCCCCCACATGGCACAGTTTAACTCTCCCCAGAAACTGCAAATCAGAAATAAGATACAACAGGTGGTCACAGACATGGCCTCTGCTCTTGCAAGTATGTCTCACTTAACGCCTCGATTGGGATTTTCATCAAACCACTACGATCTACCACCACAAGACATTTGTTAACGATTACACCCAATTATCATAAACGGTAACCATGCCGCATCACAGTGCATCGTTCCAGGAAGATGTTTACTGTCAACAGCAAGACTAGACTCACCACAACACGCCGCTGCAATCGTTCACATCAGTAGACGTTTAATCACTTAGTAATTAAACAAAGCCAGTGTAACTTTTCTTCTATTTAAAATTACATCCACTAAATTTAGAAAATTGCTCTAATATAAACTACTCTTTACTAATATTTTATTTACATTGTCTTACAGCCACTACCAGTCTCTCTTCTGCACCAATGGACCTCCAGCAGTTTGTTGTTTGTTTTTCAAGACTATCACGGATCTTTGTCAGAATGTAATCAAGGGTATCAACTGACGTTCTCAGGTATTCAAAAAACTTCAGTGGGTGCCTGCTCAGTGCGCGCAGCAAGTAGTGGTACTCTCCAAACTAATCCCTTTTGTTGAATAGTGGATGAACCCATACACGGTTCCTTTTCGTAAAGAAATGCCATTTAAAATCACCATTTTATACTGTTAACAAACGACGTTGGATCTTCGAAAGAGACATTATGCCAACTGGCGGTGTGGCTTTGAGACCACCCTCCGCTCCGCCAGGAACGCTGTATGTGTGTATACCACCCGCTTCTTGCCGCTGTCAGACGCTGTGTTAATTACCCGCGCCGCTGTATGTGTGTTTGTACCCTAAGATAGAAGAGACGGCGAGGAAGGCAGGGGAAAGTACCAGGGATAAGTTTTTTCCACCATAGGTAATATAGAGAGAGTCCACTAACGATTGTTACAACGCCCCTCCTCATCGTAAGAAGACGCACGTAGAGGCAAGAGGAGCGGCACCGAAGTAGGAGTCGGAGTGGCGTGAGGACAAAAGTGGAGATGGGAGCCCCGATGCCTGCAACACCGAAACAATAGATTCTACATATACAGTTGCTACCTTGAACATCAATGGGATGTCAGTTTCGAGAATGACGATGCTAAAAAAATTTATTCACGGGCATGACATATAGATATCGTCTTGTTACAGGAAGTTACGCACTCCGACTTCAGCTACTTTAATGGTTACGATGTTTGTGTAAACATAGGGACTGATAGCGGGACACAGCAATACTAACAAGAGAGAATATACCCTTCCAGACCACTGATCGATTACCGTTGGGGAGAGGAATTGCAGGGTTGTTCAAAAATGTATGTATCATAAACATTTATGCGCAGTCTGGAGCTGCCCGGAGAGCAGAGAGGGCAGATTTTACAATGTGGACGTGACGTACTTGCTTTGACATTTGCCACAGCATCCTGCAATAGGAGGAGACTTTAATTGCATATTGTCACCTACTGATTGTACAGGGGAGCCGGTGTACAGCAAGGCATTAGGCGCGGTAGTGAGACAGATGGGGATTCAAGATTCGTGGAATAATGATGCACACCGACGATATTATACACACTACTCTGTCTCATGGGGCTTCACGACAGGATAGGATTTATATATCCCTGTCCTTGGACAGTTTCAAACAGCTCAGCGATCCTTGCGTCTGCCTTCACAGATCACAGTGTGGCTGTGCTACGACTCCGATTAAATGCCTCTCAATCAATGGAGGGAGAGGTTTGAGGAAGTTAAGCACGACACTGCTCCAGGAGCCCACTGTGATCGAACGCTGTCAGCAGAAATGGGGCATGCGGAAGGCACGGCGCCGTAATTATCCGAATAATACGTAAAAAGGGGATCCGGTGGTTTTTTATCTACGAAGGTTGGGACAGAGCGAAAGAGGCACGAATGAATGAGAATTTTTACTATGTATGCTGCAGCCTCAAGTCTTTCCCGACCTCTCACACACGCTAAAATCATTAGGCTGCGTGGGGTGAGGGCCCAACAACTTCAGATTGATACATGGGGCGCACAAGCATCGCTAGACGAACGAACCTCCCTCTTTCACCTCCACCGGCCAGGGCCGGCTGATAACAAACCTTACGGACCACATGGTAATACGTGCACCACGCACCGTACGATTGTGAACTCCTTCGTTGCTTACCTCTCAGCTAGCTACAACAGTATTCCGGTGGGCTGGGAGTGTGTGGAGGCACTGTGTAACGAAATAGAGAACATGATACCCGCAGATTTGCAAGGTGGGGCTGGAGGCTCCAATCACTGAGAATGAAATGTGGGACGCGGTGAGCAAAGGGGCGCCCAGAAAATCATCCGGGGTGGATGGCATCCCAGTAGAGTTCTGCAAGTGGAGTTGGTGGGTCATTAAGGAGAACCTAATGTCAGTATACAACA
The DNA here is from genome assembly GCA_013340265.1 of Coptotermes formosanus. Lineage (NCBI taxonomy): Eukaryota > Metazoa > Arthropoda > Insecta > Blattodea > Rhinotermitidae > Coptotermes > Coptotermes formosanus. Next base: position 75,861 of record BLKM01012980.1, on the reverse strand, counting down.
AGATGTTCACAGATCGTCTGATCACAAGTGTGTATTCCGAAGAACACTCCAAAGCTGGTGATAAACTACCGCCCAATTACTTTACGCATCACTGACCACAAGATTATGGCGAACCGAATGCGACCCACCCTCTCCAGCATCTTACATCCCTGCTAAAACAGCTGTGCGCCGGGACGCACCATCATGGATGCCACGGCGGGACCACGGGATATCGTCGCGCAAGGAGAACTTTAAACGTGGGAGCGTGCATATTGGCCTTAGACTTTGCGTCTGTCTTCGACAAATTGTCACGTGTACCTCTTTCATATACTGCAACGATACGGATATGGAGACAACTTTGTCCGGATTATCTCCACCATGTATCAGGAGGCACAGTCGAGGGTCCAGATAAATGGACAGTCGTCATTGGAATTTCCAATACAGTGCTCCTTTAGATAAGGATGCTCACTGAGCACAATACTGTTCACCATAGCCTTGAACCCTGTCCTCGTTCGACATGATAACATTCTTACGGGGATCACTATTGAACCACGGAAAAACAGATTCACGTGTGTGGCCTACGCTAACGATGTTACAGTCATACCGACAGAAAAGGCCGACATAACTAAGTTGGGAGAGTCCATTCGAATATGCGAGAGGGCCACAGGGGCACACCTCAACCTCGGAAAGTCAAAAGCGCTGCCTATTGGGTCATGCGACATATTGGAAAGTATTCTCAACATACCCTATGTGCATGAAGTCACCATTTTGGGCATCCGTTATGCAAGTACGATTGCGCGGTCCAGACAACTTACGTGGAAAGCTTTAACAAATTCAGTCAAAAAAACATGCTCGATGTATGTATATGCGTTACCTTTGTTTAAGCAGACGCAATCAGGTGTTGCACACCTTCCTATTATCAAAGCTATGGTACTGCGCCCCAGTCCTGCCTATTACTGTCAATCACTCTCGCCAACTCACAACAGCAGTGTTGTGGTACAATTGGCACGGGAACATATTTCGTGTTCCAAACACAACCTTATACCGCTGGGCGACAGGGGGCGGAATGGAGCTGCTAGACATACACGCTAAGAGTGTAACACTTTTCATCACGCGGCCATTGACGCAGTACAGCGCCACGGGTACCATAACGGCAGAATGGCTGGCAAAATGGCCGAGATCCATTCGGTCCGGTAACCCTCCGAAGCTGCAAATCATTCGTAAGGGACTGGATTACTTGCGATCCTTCTTCCAGGAATGGTCATATATAAGATCGCCTCTTGTAGGCGAGTCTTACGATGCAATGAAACGACGAGTATACTGGACACTCCGAGAGTATGACATGGCGTTAAGAAAACCGGCACCGATGGGGTTCTAAGAGAAATACTTCTCCAAACAGTGGCATGTAATATGTAGAAATCTCAGCCTGCCACATTTACCAGCTACGGTACGGTCCACTTGGTACCCAGTTGTTCATGACATCATTCCCACCGATGCGAGGCCTCACAGGATAAATATGAGAGATAACGACACATGTCCATCCTGCAACATCACAGATACCACACTCTATCGAATGACGCAGTTGGGGGAGGCTGGAGGCATATGGTGGTGGACCAAGGCCCGAATCGCACTTTTTCATCGTGTCGATGCACGACACATACCCGAGCAGTGGATTCTCTTCCCTGACTCCATACTGTTGCCGAAAGCCAAGCATAATGCTGCGCTGTGGATATTGGCACATATGGTGTTCTACACGGTTAAAGGCGACCCTCCGCTGATGATGATGGACTGTACGTATTGACTTCCTGTGCAGATCCCGTTAGAAAACCTACCAATGGCACAAGCAGCAATGGACATATGGGAATTAATTGGATATACTGGAGTAGCAGAACTAACGGGACACGCATGACGACCAGTGCATATGATGTTTGGGCATATCAACTCCTCAGCAAACATCTTCGCTGGGAGGGAGTGACGCCATTGGGCGGCGAGGACGGTCTAGGAAGCTCACCGGCATTCGTCACACCGGACACATTAGGGGCATGTCACGGACTCACAGGGAAGGGGAAAAAGGTTTTGTTTTTAAGAAGTTATTTGGGTTGGTTAGCGTTATAAGTCAAGACAAGGCTTTCTTCGATGGGACGATAGTTTCTGTTACTTATTAAATGCAAAATTCTGTTTTTGTGTGAATAAACGCAATAATTGGGGGGGGGGGGGGGGGCAATCCCGGCAGTGGCAGTAGATTTTTCTTTTCTCCAGACCTTCTAGACTTGCTCTGCGGCCCATCTAGCCTCCCAGTCGATAGGTACTGGGGTTCTTTCCCGGGCGTAAAGCGGTCGGGGCGTGATGCTGACGACCAACATCAGTCTAATTCCGACAAAAAGAAAGAGTGAAGCCATACCTTGACTCCCCGTATATGCCGTCATGGCGTGGACAAGGAGAACTTTATCTTTACCTAGCCTACTCGTATGTCAGTTAGCGATACAGGTTTTTTCTCGCTACATTTTTAGCCTTTTAGAGCACGCTCGTTACTACCTTTACCGCCTGGTTACAGTTATAAATGTGAGCATTTTCACCACAGATTTTATGTATAGGTTGCTTTTCATTGTTAGAGTAAGAGTAAGCAGTAACTATTTCCCTAAAGAGATTTAACTGAGTGCGCTTTTCATCAGACGTGTTTTTAGCGAGGTAGGAATTGCGTTTTCAAATACTATTTCGGTAAATTTCAGCCCTCAGAGGTTTAAATGATGATGATGATGATGATGATAATTTCTAATCATTGTTACACCAAGACCTGATTCCCGGATGTCTCCAGCGACTGCGAGATACAGCTCGATGTCACACGCAAAGAAAACAGGCTACATATATAAGCTATCTTGCCGGGTCTAAATATTCGTGAAAATATAATAGATTGTCTTTTTCGACACTAAGTAATTCTGTGTCGTTAGGATAATACACAACAGCTGAGAACGTTAGGTATAAGGATCCCGCAGCGGTAACTGGTTCAGAAAAGGGAAAGTATGTAATGTGAGACCTACATGTAGCTTGGGCTGATCGAAGTAAACATTTCATAACACGTTTTAATATAGACCTTAAAATACCCAAATGTATTAGAATACGTTTATTGGCTTCAGCGATGAAATGCACGGTCAGACGGATAAACGAACACAATGCCCGCTCGAAACGTTTACTTTAAGCACTTTGGGGGGCGATCAAGTGTCCTATATATTGAAGTACTGAAGAAACATGCACAGTGAGCAGTCGTTCATTAGACCTTCGCACTTAGAGTGTTTTGACCAGTGAAGCTCGTATTTTCGTGAATGCATTTGCTTTCGGAATAAAAGCTGAAAGAAGTTTTTAGCAATACTAGTTAAACTTGCTGATTAAATATTAGGTTTTCAATTGGTTGATGTCCTTTGATGGTGAACTTGGTGTGTAACAAACTAAACTAATTAATCGTCCTTATAAAGGGGAGTTAATTTCGCTTTGAAGTTTAAAATACACGGTTCTAGGAACTGAGAGGTCATTCAGCAGAGCGCATGGACATCGGATTTGCAGACTGCTGGCGCAGGGACCCGAGTACCAAGTGAGCCATGCCCTGAAACTAACGTTCAATTTATTTGCAGTCTCCCTTCTCAGATGGATGTTCCATCCTGCTGTATTTGTGTTTTCTTTGTTTCTTCTGTCAAGTGTTTTTCGGGTCTTGAATCTCCTTTCGATTGTAATGGTCTGAATTTAATTAATGAGGACGGAGACAAAACATTTTGCCAAAATGGCTTTCTAGTGCATGATTTTCATGCCCTAAGAAGTCGAAGGCAAGTTAACACGAACTTTTATCGCTCACTGTACCCAGCCGTCCGGGGCAGCTCAATCAGTGTAGTGACAATGCGAAACTGAGAACCGGCAGGGGCAGAGGTTGTTCTCTTCGGTGGTCTGCCTGCCACCGCGAAGGCCCGGTTTCGATCGTAGTCCAGCCCATGTTGGATTTATGGTGGACAAAATTACCCTGGGACAGTTTTTCTCCGACTGCGTCGGTATTCCCCTGTCAGTATTATTCCATCCTTTCTTCATACTCATATTTTATCCCCCTGCCACCGACGCTATAATTATAACCCTTGCGTTTGACAGGGCCATTAAATAAAACACCGCTGTCCACGGCCGCTGTGGGGTCCATGCAACCTCATAACCATCGGCTACCGTGCTGCTTTTACCGGGCGTTAAAGTGGCTGAGTCTTCGAGGTGACCACTTACCTCAATCTAGTGCACAGATTAAGTATGCGTGGAACTATTTCTTAACCGTCCCACAGCTCTTCATGACGTGATATGCAGACTTACTTCATCTCACAGCTATCGCTAGTAACTTCCCGCTTACCTTATAAAAAGAGTTAACTGAAAACCCAATCCAGACGCACGACTTAAGGCCTTATATTTGTCATGACCGCATGTTAGAGTAGATGTTGGAAATGGCCACCTCAAGCTCTCAGATATGCTTGACACCTGGTGAACAGGTTATTAAATTCTGCTTCATGGTCTTGTCTAGAAAGTGCCGATACTGCGCGGCATGTTTGACGTCAGCTGTCTGACTCACACCCCCCGTCTTATCGCCGCGTGTATGGTACACTGCATCACTTAGTCACGGAATCCAGTTTAGTATAGTCTACTGACTGTACAAAACGTGTGAAACACAGTGTAACGTACATTTCTTTCTTTCTGGAGTATGCAGCGCAGTTTAATTCAGAGGATTTTCATTGTGGAAACCTACATACGTAAGAAACGCTATGAAAAGTTTCGTAGGAAATGTGGAATACGGTTATCCGGTGTTCGTTCCCTTCGAAATCAAACATGTCTGAGATTTGAAGGAGGCCATTTCCAACAACTACTGCAACATGCGGTGAATCGTACGCAGTAGGTTACAAGCGAAATTTCAGGCCATGAAGCTTGCCATGCTTCGGGGTTCGTTTTGCAGTTGAACTTCCTGTAAAACCTCGACGTGCATTGCAGGGCGAGCTTGTTAAATGTGACGCGTGTCTGCGAAACGAAGGGAAATCTTTTCAGCACCTTCTTTTAGCATGATATGTATAAACATAGTATAAGCTTCAATACGTTGAACTAAATCGCGTCGACCCCGACTCACAGCAAATTGGAATTACGGCGAGCTCTAGGCTGCCTGTCGTCACGCGAAAGGGAGCGCAGTGATGCGAGTAGTCAGATAAAGTATTGTCCTTGTATTTAGTACAGTTAAAAGTGACTTTTTGCTCGTACTTTGTTCCAGTAGGTGTAAAATGTATAATTTTGTTTAACGGTGATTTTTCAGCTCCCTAGCTCACATCTGTTTGAATAAGAAAATGATATGTAAATGTTGAATTGTGTGATGAGGATGTGGAAAGAAGTTCTTACGACCTACGGTTGCTATGTTCAGAGTGTACATACTGAATGCTTACGAGAAAAACCATGTCTGTCCGTCTGTCCGCATGGTATATATCAGAATATTTTGTGTGACTTCGATTATAGGCCTACGGCGTACTTTGTATTGTGAGGCGTGTAAAGTAAAATTTGTGTACGCGTTTAATTCTGGTTCGTGTCGCTTCCTTGTACGTCCAGACATACAACTCAAAACAAAAGTTACCGAGTTCATAAAAATGGCCACTCGCCTTAAGAACAGAAAACTTGCTACTGTATGTAGATGTAACGTCGATTCCTTTAGTGTATCTGTGAAGTGTTCTTAAATACTTCGTGATATAACTACTAGACTTGTTAAACAACAGACGAGATAAGCGTTTCTAAGTTTGCAGTGTGACATCTTAGTGCAATTAATTTTGCAGTTTTGCTGTATGTCTAAATGAACAGTGACCATCAGGGTCAGTATTAAGGGTAGTTTTGTCCCTGTGCATGCCGTAACGACATATGGAAGAGCTGAGGTAGTCTGCAGCTCCACACATTCTTAACCTCAGCTCTAGATGAAGGTTAACGGTCAGCCTCAAGGTCCGACAGGTCTTTACCTCCGGGGAAAGGACTCCCTATGCCAGTTTTGTAGAAGACTGGATGAATACCAAAGTCGGTCTGGATGCTTAGGATATAAACAATTCTTGCTTCTGTCGGGATTTGAAACTCTATGAGACAAGGTAAATAATAAAAAAAAAACTGCTGGTACAGTGTATGCACAAATTTCCAGTAGTGTTTGCAGTACCAAACCAGGATTGTCTCCCAAGGAGTAACCACGTAATAACATTCGTAAATTCGAACCCATACCCACAGACAAAGCCAGAATTATTAAACAGCGAAGCGTCGTGCTTGCGTAATACGCTTTGCCGTTCGAAGTGTAGGTAAAATGAATGCCATTGTAACCCTTTAAAAGCACAGTAGCAGCCTATGTAGGCCTGTATGTACCACATCTGCATTAGTGTTTCGTATGATTCTCACATTGAACACGGATTATTTCTCTAAACTGCATTAATGACCTGGTCTCTGTAATGGAGACTTATTGTGCGAGATCTCAAGTTCTCGCAGCAATGTTGCTGAAGATTCCAGTCCACTATGGTACGATGTTATGTTGTTGGGTGCGTAGTTCTGATGTTTCGAAGGATCGTAGTGAGGAGATTAAGGTACTACGAGCCTTCGAAACGTCGGACCCTCCTCGCCTAACGACACAGTGTCACATCCCAAAAGACTGAAATCGAGATTTCCTGTGTTCGCGATGAAGTAGGAATTTAGCTGTTTAATGTTATTGAGGTGCAATTAGACATGCATAGGGTTAAATGAATAATAACATACTTCCAACGGCGTCAGTTGTCTCGAAATAGAGCGCACCCTGCCGTTTTTAGTAGTGAATTACCACATACTAACTAGGCTTAAGTGACGTCTAATTTACACAAACACGGCATAGGCAGTAGTAGGCCGTGCTTATAAACTGGATGAAGTATGAAGATTGGAGCCGTGATCAGCATCGATGTGAGAATCTCAAATCTCGCATTGAGGAGCCGTATTTAAATGGTAAAAAACATGTACGTAGTTCTAATACTGAAATTTATTGTTGAAGACGTTAGCTTTTCTCGTTGTGACTGCCGAACCCACTGGTATTGATCTCTGTAAACACGGTGTGTATGGTATATAGCTTCCGCTTTATAAACAGAGTGTGCATGGTACATACCTTCCGCTTTACAAACAGAGTGTGTGTGGTATATACCTTCCGTTTTATAACCACAGTGTGTATGGTATATACCTTCCGCTTTAATGTTAAGGAACTCTGCAATGAGCTTATGTTTAGGTGTTTCATGTGATACTCGCAATAAACTGCGGCTGTTTCCCTAAACAACGTTAATAAGTTCATTTTTTGCAGCAGAGGCGCCTTTTGTTTTCTGTGACGTAGGAACTTAATTTTTAATCCAGATTTAGTGGGACATAACACTTTAAGTGGTTAATTCATAACAATATGTTCTGCATAAACAGTTGACGTTGGGTTCTACGCTAAAAGCGAATACTACGTTGATCTCTGTCGGTTCGGTGTAAACCCTCCTTTGCTTGAAACTGACGTGTAATATAGATAAGTTTCGTAGAAACGACTCGTTTGGGAAAAACTAGTAACCCTATCTTTGATCGTATCTACGATATACAACTCATTCACGCATGCGCCTAACCCCCACCCCTTTCTCTTCCGTTTGTACCTAGATTTCAATACAGAGTGGTCCGCCGTACCGGTAACATCACCACACCTTTCCTTCGTACGTGTTTTACTGACAGCCGTTTCATCTCCATATTACATAATTTTTATCTATCAATATATTATCTATTGCCTCTTACACACAAAGTTTTTCCTTTCAGTTTGGTGATTTACTACATACATACTACTCGTTACACATTAGAATCGATCATAAATACTTTTTATCTGTATTTTAATCTTCAATATGTATTTCAAAGGGTGCATTATTTTTAAAATTTAATATTTTATATCTGCATATTGCTTCAAAATTTCTGTAATTTTTCATTGTACTTATCCTTTGTAATGCACCTCCCTGGGGATGGCCACATGAGTGGCTGAAACATGTATGTGGTATACGGTGTGTATAAGACAGTTTCATACACTTATGTGCGTTTGTTGTTTTCGATACATCTGCGACTAATTGCTCAATGCACGGACATGGATCCTTTAAAACGGTGCAGGCAATCTATTGCTCGGAATATGGAATACGTTAAACAGCGATTAGTTTCCTAGTACTATAAAACAGTTGGTCTCTGTACAGGAGACGCAGCGTTTTTACTAAATTTTGAATATTATTTGGATGAATTTCAGGCTTCAAATAACTAAACGCCCTGCATTTTTAAAATACGTTTCAGTCCAATTAGGGTGTGCCGATATTCACTCTGTCGATCTTCGTATTCATTCACACATTGTACCTAGTTTTAGATAGCCTCTGTTTGTCGTGGAGTGTACATTATAGCAGCAGGTTATTTGTGATGCATCACGTTCATTGCCAGGTGGTTTGAACCGGCGGTGCTTACATCTTTGCTACGATTTGCTGAAACAAATCTAATTTCTTCGTTGGTACAATCTCGGCTAAGAATTCAGTTGAGACCCCTATTTATTACGGTGCCAACAGTAACTGCTGACACGTATGGGGCAAAAAATACTTTACCCGGTTCAGCAATTTCTTCAGACTAGGATAAAAAAGAGTTGTGTCTACTCTTCAGAAATAGAAAGAAGCGTGTAATATTCTCCAGATGTATTGTTTGTGACTTGCATACAACATAGGTTTATTTATTGCAAACGAAAATAGGATTCTGCTGTTCCTGACCCTATCAGCAGAAGCCGCAGTGCTTGAAGCCTGAATTTCTCTTCTTCGTAGCCCTAACGTAAAACATAAACCGTATCAGACATGAGTTCGCCACACTTGTAGAATGTGATACCGCGTACTTTTATAGACGAGTACACTGCCAGAATTTGCGGTAAATTTGCATCCGTGATTTCAGACTTGCGCCGCTCTTCTGGGATACTACGCAACCCATCCTCTTGGACTTCTTGACCCTTGAAGATGGGACCGATAGGTTGTCCCGAAACGTCGGTGCAGAATTACCACTTTACGCTGCATAGTACCCCAGAAGAACGCAGATCTTACATCTGCATTCGCCTTCAGAAAAGAAAAATGTGGAGGCACTGAGTGCCTCCGCAGCTCTGGTGCTGATCTACCGAACTACTTTACAAGCCCTGACAGATAGGCGACATCAATGACTTACAATTCATTCACACATCGGTTATTTGCTGGTTTATTTGTTCAGTGTGCGCCACACGGAAGTAACAGTAGTCAGAATGATGATTCACATGAAAGTTTGAAGTTATGTTTTACGTGATTATTTTGTACGATAATTTCTGAGAACGTTTTCCTAAATTTCAATTTGAGATTAATGCGCACTAAAATTACATTCTCGCAGTTAGTTGAAATGTCGACCACTTTCTTTCAAATATCAGATTTTAATCAAAATAATTTCAGGGTTTGAACATATGGACGAACAAGCAGAGAGGTAAATACGGACCTCTGCCTCATAATATATTTCTTTTATGCACACTTTGCAAAATAGGCATACACGACGAATCTGATCGTGATTAGACTATTTACTTTATGTCTACGGAAAGCGAATTTATTATTTTTTCATGTTTTTCTTTCTGGTTAATTGTGCGACGTGCGTTCTTGAGGAAACAGTGAAGTACAATTTTGAAGTACCGTCTCTTCATTAGCCAAGACAGCCAGAAAAATATACCAAAAACCTACTGTTGGGATGGCCTCATTTTTTTGCATTGGAATGCCATGTATGGAGGTAGTGTGTGTCTCTTTGTCTGTCTGTGATCTAGTATCAGTGCCTGTACCAATGGACAGATTTCTAAAATTTGGTATGGGTGACTGACTGGTATCTGACTGAAACACTGGCGGGCAATTCCAGTTTTGCACCATGCTGTCCGGTAACAATGTCCACACTGCTGAAGGCCATATGTGGTTTCATATACCGATATAACATAAACATTTATCAGATTTGAGATCTGCGCTCTTCTGAGATATTATGCGGCGTCATGTGGTAATTATTTATCGACGTTTCGGGATAACGTTTCGGTCACATCTTCAAGGGTCAAGAGCCCGAGAAGAAAAGTAAGCGGCAACCTTCCTTTCCTTCGCGGACTTTTGACCCTTGAAGATGGATAGCTTCGCGGCCCGACCGCTTTACTCCCGGATATAGTGCCGGTGGTACTCGTTGTATAGGAGGCTGGGTGGGCCAAACCACTGGTCTGGACGCTGTGGAGAAGTGAAATCCTCTTGCTCCCTGACGGGAATCAAACTCTGATTCCTCGGTCATCCAGCCAGTCACTACACCGATTGAAATATCCCGGCTCAAACAGACCGCGATTAAACGTAATAACCTGAAACGAATGCCATTGGGAATGTTAACTGCTTACTGGTTTGTGGAGTGCAGCATTCCATTTCTTGCGACATTTGGAGCACTCGCGGTTGTGCTGATATGGATTCCAGTATTCTGGCTTATAACGCCGTGTTGATTGGTATGTTGGCACCAAAGATTGCGGAAGCTTGCTGCCTTCATCTCTAGGATATTCCTAGGCGGTGTAGTTCTCATCTTGGAGGCAGCAAACTTTTCGGAAACGTGGGTACGTGTATATGCATTTCCACAACGTCATATCCCAGAAGACTGGAATCTTCGTTTTAATATTGTCATGGGACCCAAAATTCATTAACGTTTTAATAAGAGTCGATCATTTGTCGTCACTATTAGCCACTGGAGCCAGCTGACACTTTACTATACATTTTCTGCAAGATTGATTTTAATATTACCTTCCATCTACGGTCAGATCTGGAGGGTGACTCTTCCCATGAGGATTCTCTACCTAATTTGTGTAAATCTACTGACGAAGTTCCGTTGCATTCACTGTGAAGTCAGGAAACCAGGGCCGCTTGATTCCCATATTCCACGAGAAGTATTTATTCTGCCCCATGGGGTTGAGGTGGGCTGGGATAGCGTAGTCGGTATAGCGAATTGCTAGGGGCTGGACGGTCCGGGGATCGAATCCCAGTTGTGAGTAGAGAGCCGAGCGAGACGGACTTTAGCGAGCTGAGTCGTTTGTTGCCGTGAAAGAGATTGCTTACGTTTGAGTGTTGTGCGGGTTGTGTTTTCTCCTTAGCTGCCGGGTTCTCCGGTTTTTAAGTTGGTGTTTTGTTTTGTTATTGTTTTTGTGTTGGGTTGCCGAGTAGGTGACTCCTGGGGTGTTTTCTTTGATTTAGAAATGTGTGAGCGCCAGAACAATTGTATGTTTGTTTGATCTTAGGAGTCCTCGCATATCGGCTTTTGAGATTCATGAGTGGATATATGCCAGTCTGTGCGTGGAGGAACAAGGCAAATGGTACGAATAGATGGGCCAAGACGGCAAGTGTGCATAAAGTTTAAGGATGAGGCAGGGTTGGGGGACCTTTTGCTAACTACTCGAGGGCAGGTGGAGTATAAACGTTCTAATTTCCCATGTCCGTATCAGCGTGGCAGGCCTGGGGGTGAGGAGTTTGCGCATTGCAAACGTGCTACTCGAGGTGTGTGATGAGGTCATACAGACGGCCGTCAGTTGTTATGGGACAGTGCGGGAGGTGTAAGCTGAGCAATGGGCGCAGGCGTATCGATATCGGGTAGCGAATGGAATACGAGCAATGGTGATTACGTTGAAACAAGTTCCATCGCATCTTACCATTGCTGGGTACCGAGTGTTGATATCGTACGAAGGACAGCCGATGACATGTTACAGAAGTAATAAGACCGGACATCTCATTCACGCGTGTGCGCTGCGGCAACGGACGCGGGAAACAGTGGAGAGGGGCTCGATTTCAGCATGGGCGGGTATTGTAGCCCGAGAAACGGTGGAGAATCATTGTGACCTCATCGGGGGGCGGGGGGGGCTGGAGGCGGGTTGGATCATCTGAGACGGACAATGTGGTGTGTGTGTACCTTCCGATGCCGCGGTGGAGATGCCGGACATGATAGACCAGTCAAAAGGGGAGGAGTCAAAAAGGACAGTCGGAAGGGGGATCTGCGGGGCAGGACGTGGTGCTGGAACAGGAAAGACACGATTCAGGTGGGGACACTAGTGCACCCCATATGGAGGACAGGCGTGACGGGTGCCCCGCTTTGAGAGATTTTCGGACTTGACATGCTGAGGAGTTGAAGGTGGAACATGCGGAGAGAACGTGGACGGAGACGAAGGCTGAAGGGAAGACAGGGTGAACATCCAGGATGGGAGAGGCTGCCGATGTGGAAGGTTCCCTGTTTGGGCCAGTGCGGCGCCCTCGTTTATTACGCTCGACAGTCCGAATCGATAAAAAAATCCAGAGTGGAGGTTAAATCTCAGAGGACAAGGAACCGGAGTAGAAGTGGGGTGCGGGAGATGCTTTACTAAGCAGTATCTTGGGCTGGCGCTTTTGTTGACGGTAATGGCGTGATGAATGCTTTAGGTCGCAAATGCACCCCTCACCCCATAATGGGCCAACTTTAGAAGATAATGACATTAATTATTAACGGCTGTACTTCATGGACACGCTCGCGCATGTTGTCAGGTTTTGTCCACCGCCATGAAATTGACATCCTGCTTCTGCAGGAAGTATCTACAAAGGAGGTGTCTCGCATTGCTAGATACACCACACATCTCAATGCTGGCGATGCAGGACGCGGTACGGCCATATTGGCCAAAGAGGGCTTGGAACTAACACGGGTAATACGCTTACCGTCGGGACGCGGACTTACAGCAGTTTGTACAAGTATTGGTTTTGTAAACATATATGCACCATCTGGTACCTCGCAACGCCAGGCACGTGAGACCTTCTACAACGTAGACCTGCCCTACCTACTGGGATTCCTTCCGCCTGATGTGATTTTAATTGTGTTCTGTCCCCGGAAGATTGCATGGGGGAAAGGACATTTAGCGGTGCCTTAGACCGTGTGATAAGTCTTCTTAGCTTTATAGTTGTCTGGACAAACACAGCCGCACGGAAGACGTTCATGCACTAAGCACCACAGAGTGGGGCCCGCCTCGATAGAATATATGTGACAGCAAATTTAATTGCTAAAAATTTAGGGGTGTTGACGGTAGTGGCCGCATTCACAGACCATTTGGCGTTATGCCTAAGGATAACCCTAGGTGTTACGAGGACACTGCGTGGACGAGGGCTATGGAAACTTCACAGACTCCTGTTAGAAGATGAGCAAGGTGGACTTCGATTCCGAGGCGAATGGACGTATTGGAGAGCAATGCAACGGCATTACCCCGAATGTCTGTCATGGTGTGACAGATGTATAAAGAAGAATATCCGTTACTTCTTCATGAGGGAACGCAGCTGAATCGCTTCGTCGCATGAGAGGTTTTATCTTGCCTGTATGTATGACATTTTACGAAAACCTGTGCCGCACAGGGAAAATTGGAGCGACTTAACTTTTTTAAAGCGAAGATAACTCGCATATACAGCATGAAAGAACAATGTCTCGCCATATATACGAGGAAAGATGCATTATTCGTAGAGGAGAGGCCGACGATCTTCCACCTTTCACAGAGCCAGACTAGGCGGTCAGCCCAGCTGATACCTAGGCTGCTGGTCAGCAGTGGCGTCCTAGAAACTAATGGCATAGACATTATACATGCCATGGCGACGTTTCTGAGCCTGCGTTATGACGACATGACGGTGAACTCTGAATGTATTAGTTGTATGGAGCAGGAAGTGCGTACGGTGGTGCCCCCGGACATGAGGGAGGATTTGTGGGGGGTGGGGGGGACATTACGGACCTGGAGTTATACATGACTGTGAAGGAAGGGGCTTCAAATAAATCCCCGGCTTGGGACGGAATTAGTCTAGAATTTTACAAAACGTACTGGGGGGTCATCAAGGATGACCTGTTGCCACTGTACAATTAGATGTTTCAAGCAGCCAAAATAACTGCAGCACAAAAAGCCGGCTTAGTGGTGTGTCTTCCTAAGAAAGAGTCGTCGATACAACCGGGGGAATATAGACCGATCACTCTTCTCAGTGCAGACTACAAGCTTTTGGCACGTATTTTGGCGAACCGTATGCGACAAACTCCATCGACAGTAATACACCTCGAACAATATTGTGGGGTGTCAGGCAGAACAATCTTTAATGCGACAGCGGTAGTACGTGGTGCGTTAGCATACGCACAATTCAGGAAAAGACCATTGTGTGTCCTATCCTTAGACTTTGAAACCGCTCTTGATAACATTTTGCATCGGTACCTCTTCCGTATACTGGAGGCACATGGATACCACGACGACTTGCTGAGGCCATACAGGCCATGTATGACGGAGCGCTTTCCTCGGTACAGGTAAATGGGTTTCGTTCGCGGCCTTTCCCGGTTCGAAGCTCCATTCGACAGGGTTATCCAGTGAGTATGCTGCTGTTTATTTTGGCAGTGGACCCATTGCTCTGCATGCTAGATCGACACTTGTCAGGTATACGATGCGGCAAAGGGGAGCAAGGCGTCTCTGTGGTGGCATATGCGGATGACCTTACTTTACTCTTGTCAGATGGAGAGGAGATCAATATGGCGCTTGACATTATCGGGACATATGAGAAGGAAACAGGAGCTCGACTAAATCTACGGAAATCCAAAGCCTTGACTGTCGGAGCGTGGGATACCTCGATACGTGGTATGGAGATTCCGTATTATCAGGATATTACAACTTGGTGTCCGCTTCGCGAGCACAGTAGTTGAGTTACATCATCTAACATGGTCCATGGCTGCCTGTAAGGTTAAGATGGTGGCAAGAGAGGCATACAGCCGAGACCTATGCCTCCAGCAACGCATAAAGTACGTGCATACCTTTATCTTGTCCAAAATATGGCATGTCACGCAAATATTTCCGGCAACACAGGAGCAGACACGGCAGATGCTTACTGCAGTATCATGGTACATTTGGCACGGGGCGGTATTTCGGGCGCCTCTGTCCACCCTGCAATGTGAGGCAAATGCGGGCGGTTTGGGCTTGATGGATGTTGACACCAAATGCCTCGGCCTGTTTTTGATGCGATGTCGATCCCAGGCGAACATGAGTGGATCACTGACGGCACGGTGGATTGAGTTTTGGACTTCCCGCCACATATTGCGGGAATCCCACGACACCTGGAGTATCTGCGCACATATTTGCCATCATGGGCCTACATTGCGCCCCAAAGGACGGAGGAGTCTGGTAAAATCTTCAAGAATAGGGTGTATATCACCTTGCATAACATGGCCAGGTCTGAGAAGGAGGCGCCGCGGATGCGAATAATGACACTTTACCCAGCAGTGGACTTGCCGGTGGTGTGGAAAAATTTCGGTAGCGCCATCTTACCCGACAGGGTTCGATCGATGTGGTATAGAGTAATATATGACGTTCTGCCAATAAGTGTCAGGATGTACAGAATATACCTGTGTGATAAGGACAGATGTAGTCAGTGTGACGCACAGGACACTCTCTTACATCACCTAACGGAATGCGACTCGCTTCAGTTTGGCGTTGATACAGCGGATTGCGCCTTGTCACATATCCAGCGTCTGGCTACTTTTTCCCAGCTTCACACTGGCCACGGCCTAAGCACCAGGAAACTTTGTGGTTTCTGGCGCCCATGGTTTACTACGTGGTTTCTTCCTCTAGGGGCATATCAATGACTGATTATTTGGACTTTATGCGCAGGGCACGCTGGAAGATGTATCAAGGCAGCAGACGGATGGAGTACTTTGGGAATTATTTGGACGTGTTTTAGACGGGAAGGTGAGGGGTGCCCCTGGAGTGACTATGCCAACTTGCCTTAAAGGTTAAAAAAATATAAGGTCGTGATTAACCTTTTAAAGCCTAGCGATAACTTTACATACGACCAGGTTTAACGTTAAAAAATTCTACGTGGTGCCCACATCGCGTTTATGCGTTTTGTGCGGATCTCAGAACAAACAGCAACTTTTGCCTTAATAAAACATTAAGAGACTGGTTTTTATAACCGAAGTGTAGAGTGTTTACGGCGCGGTACGCACTGAGTCCTTATATAAAACAGATAGGCTTCGCCTTTAAAGGGTTAATACAGTAATGGGCGTGTAGGTGTAGGAGGAAGTTTTCCGTCACTGGGTATGAATTGTTGCGTGGCTTAAGGTGGCAATAAAGTACAAAAAATATCCCGGGGGGGGGGGGTGAGATATTCCGCATCTGTCTACACCAGCCTTGGGGCTCACCCAGCCCACTATTCAATGGGTACCGGACCCTTCTCGGGGGTAAAGCGGCCAGGGCACGGCGTTGACCACCCACCCCATCTAGCGTCGAGGTTAAAGGAGGAGTAGAGCTATGCCTCTACTCCCCTTCTGGGCCTTCATGAACTTTTTGTGTGGGCTTGAGGTAGGTCTACACGTGTGCGAAACGCCGTGAGTTAGCACCGCATGTTCTTTTCCATCACGACAAAAGACTACGGGGTTGAAGAGTCTTGTCCCGTCACGCTTTCAGGCAATGGAAACAGCGAAACGGAGGCTACGGGTAAGGTAACAGTGCAAGAGAGCGCCCGAGCCACTTAAAATGGGTATCCCTTCCTACTACATTTTCGTCATAAATTTGCATGGGGCTAGCTTGCACATTCACTCCGTACCGTTTTTATACGCCCCTGAAAACGACCTCAATCTCACTGAAGATAATGGGCATTCATTTCCACGCAGGGCCGTCTTCTTATTGTTTTAGTTACACGATAAATAGAATAAGAACTGTGTCGTCTGTTTACGTATTAGTTATGTAGGACAACTCGAAAAACTTCTTGTCTTCTTTACTTCTTTTTCGTAAATACTATTCATTAATGTTGAAATGGATATATTATTTGCATGTCTGTCTCGGTTCTCTTTGCATAGGTAAAATGTCAGCACGTTCATATCATATTTTGATACATCGTGATTTATGTTTTTTTATATACGTAGCCAGTAAATTGAATTGTCGCTATCATAGGTGCTCACATTGTATGCAGAAGATGCAGTGTGTGTATACGATCGTATTTACTCGTCACCTACGCCAGCGTCTCCAATGTGTATACATTTTGGCACACAAGAACTATCATCAGAACATGAGACATACGTACACACATTTTAAAAGGTTCCATCGTTAACCGACTACAGTACTTGGTTATTTTGTGTGTGCAGTCCTCTGTATAGTTAAAATTGTTATATTTTATAATCATATCATTTTTAAAAGAACAAACCACATCGTACATAATTTAGATTTGTAAACATTTTTTGTATTAATTTTTATTTAAACACACACCGAATTTAGTACAAAGTAAAGGAAAAACTTAAACAGTAGTATGCCACAACTAAAGTGTGACGACGAACATTCAGTAATGAGTGAGAAACCTCAATCTTTGTAGCATTTCACGCAGCTGCCCAAGTCCTATTCAGCTGTCCTGCTCGAAGTTTCAGGATTGGGCTTAACAAGACGTCGCATAGCAATGTCAGAATGCAACTGACATGCAAGAGGACAAACATGACATACTGGTGGGTGTAAGGTGGTTTTTTTCCTGCTTGAACGATAAGCGGTCGCCCCAACGCTCCGCTAGCTTTACGTCATACGCCGAGTCTCGGGAGTTTTTAACAGTCAGTGAATGAAACAAGTAAAATATTCGCTGGGATAATAACCTGTACAAAGGCTAATAGAACTTCACCATTGCTGCAGGAGATGCTGAAAATGTTGCCCCCCTGACCGAATGCATTCAGCACACCTGCGGAAAACCGTATTGTTTACTATACGGATTTCTCCGGAAATTGTTGAAATCTCACGGCGTGCACTCATCGCATGCCAAACACCAGTTTTTTTTTGTTATAAAGAGGGAGTTCGTGAATAAGCCCTGGCTTTTCTGCACTCCAATACCGGCTGTTCTGAGAATTCACCTTTCCACTTAATGAAAACCGGGCCTCATCGGAGAAAAAACTGTATGTAAACATCTCCTTCATGTCCAGACAGAAGAAACCAATTACAAAAATGTAGACTTGCAAACGGATTATGTTCCTTCAAAGCATGAACTACACAGTTGCAGTTGTAAGAATTTTGTGGTCCTTCGTGCGTACGTTTACGAAACACTCGTCTCCGGAGCTGACAAATTTTCTGAGACCGTTGTTTGAAAACCAGCTGCACTAAAGCCAGACGCACTTCAACAGCGTACCTGAGTCCACTGAAGGACTGAGAAATGAATTTACCAGCAACAAACCCGATGATTCGTAGCGCAAGTCTGTCATCACCGACAGCTGAAGTTACACTCCCGCTGGAAAACAGTGCGATAGACCTTACATGGCTGTGGAATTAGGTGCGATCTTCGGCCCTTTCATTCCCCTGATTTAATACCTTGTGACCCTTATTTGTGGGGAAGTTTTAAAGAAAAAAATGCGAGCGGGGCAGTGTCGGGGAAACACCCGTTACGTAGAATACGTCAGTGTCGTTTTGTGACAGTGTCGTTTGTGTGTAGTAACGAAACAGTGGTTAGCCATGAATGTCATTTCTTTCGAGGAATTTCATTTGTTTTTACAAATTGCCAACAGTGGTCTGTGATATGAATCGGCCGCTCGCTCGTACTCTGGATGTGTGGTCACTGCGGCCTCCGATGCGGCACTTACGCCCGCTCCAGCGCGCGGTTCTCGACACGTATCTTCTGTGACCATTGTAATTTTGGTGAAACCCGACTCCTGTGATGAGGATACGACACCGTCGATCGAATCCATGTCGTTCACATCCATAGGCACCGCCGGCTCCGTGCTGGAAGTGCTAGCGCCGACGTTGACGCCGCGCGCGGCAGCTTTGCAACGCTATCTCCAGCGCCGTGCTCGCTCGGCGCCGGTCAATGACCCCTCATTTTGTCTGGCATTTTGTCGGCTTTCCTCCAACACCCGAATCTTATATCATTTTACATATTTTCTTTGCAAATGTTGCGACATTTCGAAGTTAGGTCGAAACTGTTGTCACTTTTTCCACTTTTGCACTGTGTTACGGTTATGAGTTCACTGTTTTTGCGCTTTAGTATTGTAGAACTCGTTATTACGAATCGTTTGAGTGGTTAAACACGCGCGAGGCCTCTCCGAAAGCTGAGTAATGACGGCCGCAATGGTGCGGAAGAGCGTCATTTTTGCCTCGCGCGCTGAAGCATGCCGGCGTCGTCTCAAGATCAAGATCGCAATAAATCGCAGTAAGTATGACGCGTACATATGTGGTCTGTCACTTGATACTGTTGCCATGTGCCTCGGACTATTGTACACGTAGCAGTAAGCGTTTTAAATCTATCCTACTTTCGTTACGCTCGTTTTCCCGGAACGACCCCCCATACTACCTGCGAACAAAGACGTATTCTACGTCAGAAGTGTACGAAAGAAGTCCTCACACTCTGGAAGAACTAAGGAAAGACATCCGCCGTAAGACTCAAGTAGTTTCCGAGCAAGAACACCAGAAAGTAAACAACGTCTTGCGCAGTGACTACATTCGGTCGGGAAGGCAATATTTTCAGTATCTCCTGTAGCACTGGTGGGATTTATTAGACTTTATAAAGGTTATTGTCACAGCAAAAGTTTTTCTCGCTTCCTTCACCGATTTTTAAACCTACCGGCACTCGGCGTATGACGTAGCACTAGCTAAGCGTCGGGCAGGCGCTTATAGGTCAAGCAGGACAAAAAACATCGTACATAAAATATGCATAAAATAAGCAAATCTTTTCTCGCGAAGTCACATTGTAGGTCCCTGCCCGTAAAAAGAGGGTGCCGTCATCTTGAATGACTCCATCTATGCCGGTTTGTGAAAAACAAAAAGAGGCCTCTGTTGAAAGAGACAAAAACGAATCGGTTATAATACTAAGACCACTCACTCCTTGGTGACCAGATGCGACACTATTTTTTACTCTCAAAAGATGGCAGCACACCAGGGAATTGCATGTAATGTTAGGGGATTTTCCGCAGCTGGGGACACAGAAATGGCTCTGTAACTTTTTCGGAGACCGCGTGTCACCGAAAGGGGAAAAATCCCTTCTCCGGCACCCTCAATAAATCTGTCAGGGACAAGTGGCGCTGAAAGATGGCGATGGAGCTGGTTCCTCGATCAATGGCGCTGTAATAAATTGACATCGATCCGCGAATTACGGAAGACGTTAACAAAGAGAGACTGTTTTATAAGAGTAGAAGGACGACAGACGTGAACATTAACAGCTGCCCATCTGTAAGCAGACTGAAGACCACCTATATTATTCGCGATAATTCACAAATTTATTTTTGTGCTACATCAGTGCACTACCGCCTCCTTTTTTCTTTATTTGTCTTTTTTGTTTTCCTGTTTTGTTTTTTTTGTACCTCAATGCGCCACTTCGGCTTCTTTTTCGGTGTTCCAATCCTTTCATTATTCCTCCGTTTATTTATTGCCTGTACTTTCTTCCTTATTTTGTTCGTTTCTTTTGACCATATGTCTTTTAGATAGGTCTTTTATATCTATTTTCTTTCTTCCGTCTTTATTTTATCTCTTCCCGTTTGCTTCCCATTTGTTTGTCGAGATCTTCAGCGTGTTGAAATGAATAAGTGGCTGGACAAATATATCATACAGATGGTAAACGTGGTCATCGCTATTATTATCATCATCGTTGAATTATTGACAAAAACGTTTGCCTCCAAAGCCATCTTCTCCTTTCTTGCAGAAAGCGGTGACTGAACCATTTCATTTGGTAGGTCGGTGCCGTGATCGACACATTGCAATAAGGCGCAGCGCTGACGCTTTAAACGGCTGTCTCAAGTCATCGCCACTTGTAGCAGGATACGAGGTTGGTTATTCTTTATAAAGCACCTGAAAAGGAAAAGGGTGTACGTTTTTACCAGTCTAATGTAATGGTTAATTTTTTGGCTCCTTCGCAATTAGTCAAACATATGTCAGGTAGGCGTATTCATTTCCAAGCTGTCACCACATGCATAACGTCTAATTACTTGCTCGGATTATATCTTGCATGTCGGTGACGTGCTTAATTAATATCACATTTTTGCACGTGATTGACATTATAGCTATAGCGGTAAGACAGAGAAAACGAAGCGGCACAATTGTCGCTCGTCTGTCGCCATGCGCTTCCCGAGAGAAGCACAACCTGCGTTGCGCAGTTTGAGACAATGGTGGTGGCGTGAAGTGAGAGCTTTTGATGCGGGAAAACTGTAATCAGGCCTTACCTTGGGTCCCGTTTCTGCCTCATTCCTAACCCCGATTCACGTTACAAACTTGTGGGCGATTTATTTGTGTTACTGCTGTATAACCCAGCGAGTTACGGGGAGTCTTTCCCCGGGACAAACGGCCGGGGCGTGACACTGCTCACTCAACCATCACTGCCGAAGTTGAAAGATGACTGGAGCTGAACTTGCACAAAAAGGCCAAGGCTCATAGTGGCTTGCAGTGGTTTGCGTTTCTCTGCTGTAGTTCATAATCAGTGCCCAGCAGCCCTCTTCTAACTCCCCATGTTTTCCCGTGCATTTTCTGGCCTAGTGTTCTTGTACATTTATTCAGTTTAAACTTTACTACTCATTAGATTTTAGGTGTTCACTTACCATGCATTTAAATGGCAGTGAAGAACATATTTCAGATGAGGGTGTTCTAAAGTCTGACACCGTGTAGTTCTGTCAGTAGGTACCAACATCTGAGAAACTTACTGGCTTCATCTTCGTGGTCTGCCATGAAGACTGTGGCCGTACATTCCAAAAGACCGTGTTCTGAGTGCTTATCATCTTAAGAAGCCCTGATCGTATGCAGGAAGAACTTTGTCACATAAAAACTGTGGTTTTCTCAACAAAAAGAAATGTGTTGCACATTATTTTGTTTCAAATTCCGACCATAACGACTTGAAGGCCGCCACCCTTCCTCCTTGGATGCTGAGTGGTTTCATATGACGACGAACGAGCCCGTTTGCGAGACTGAGATGAATGCTTTAAGGAGTTGTCATCCTGGATCGCATGTTCACTGAACAAGGAAACGAATTTTG
Organism: Coptotermes formosanus; assembly: GCA_013340265.1. Lineage (NCBI taxonomy): Eukaryota > Metazoa > Arthropoda > Insecta > Blattodea > Rhinotermitidae > Coptotermes > Coptotermes formosanus. The sequence continues at coordinate 53,860 of BLKM01012980.1, read as the reverse complement.
GATAACGAAGATTGGAGGGCGAAGAAGAAAGTAAGGGAGTGAATGTATTTTTTCTTTTCTCCTGTCGTAATGTTCTTGAAGACGTACTAGAAGAATGAGATAACATTGTTGGTAATTATGTTGGTATATCCTGTATGGAATGAGTTAACAATCATCCGACGTTGACAGCAACAGTAGAAATTATGGATTTAATCCCGTTTCCTCCTCGTTCATTATGATTTCTTCTTTTACTTTTTAACCCTCGTCCTTGTGTCATTATTCTTTGCAGCCTCCTTCCTTTTTCTGTGCCTTCGTTTTTATTTCTTCGTGTTAGGCCTACCCTTTAGTATTCCCTCTTGTTACTCTTCTTATCCTTCTCCAGTTCCCTCCAATTTTTCTGAATTTAACGCAATTTGCTCTACCCTGAAGATGGAACATCGGATTTTTCAAAAACTTTTGCGACAATACGTGACATCTTGAAAGATCTTGCATTTTTTCTTCCTCGGGAAGGGAGCGGGCGGGCTGCGAAGCCAACCCCACACCTCCGTCTAATGCTGAGGCCAAGAATGTGTGAAGCTATACCGCCAATTCCCCATGCTCCTTCACGGTTTGGCACAGAGGCGATCTTAATGTCATCTTTATCTTACTGTTAATATTCCTTCACCTGCGTCTTTTTAGCAGTTTACATGGATACACCGTTGATCCTAATATGGTGCCTGAAGTTCTAGAGCCGGCCTAACAGGGTACGTATTGTGCTTCCGGAGCACTTTGTGTTTTGAGTTTTGTCAGCATTCGCATTATGGTTGATGGCTTCGAAACCTTTCCAGGTGTTTCTCGTAAATCCTGGTCAGTTCAAATTCATACATACTGCCTGTGATTTCGGATTTGTTAAATCCCATCTCTGTCAAATGTGATATCCAGCTGTCGTATGTATTTCCTCTTCCCTTTTAAATTCGTTAGCCGTACATAATGCCATCACTGTACTGTATCGAGAAGTTGTGCCAGGTTCTGGTCTGTGCTGGGAGCAGGTTATGATAAACGACTCAAGGTTGCCCGGCCTGAATGCTGCATTCCTCAACCAGACCCTGCAGCCACAAAGTAACCTTACCTGCAGTAAGTGCCGACTTTGCTTTCAACAGTGTTATTTAGGTGCGGACGGGCCCGAATACGACAGGTATTGTGTCAGAACCGACGGCTTTTTGAATTTCTTAAATTTGAGTTACGGATAAGAGACAGACAATAAGTTTCCTTAATCTTTAAATTAATTATGTTCGTGTTAATGCGTTGAGTTGGCTTTCGGGATTTGGCCGATTGGGTGTTAGGTAATATTTATTATAAACGAAAGTTTCCGTCGAATGGGTAACATTCTTGCCTTGTATTTAAGGGGTCCAGACTCGAATCTCAGCACCGAGACAGGCTGTCCGATGTACTGAAGTTATTTTGTTTCCCTCAGTACGTTCAGAAAAATACCGAAATAGTACTTCAGATGAGACCATGATTGCTTCCTTTCACGTACTTTCCAAATAGTTATAAACTAATCATTATGTCATTAGGTGCAATAAATCTAAGCCATCGCAAGCGGCCTGGAATGAACAGAAATAAAATGTTTCTAAAAACTTTCGTCCAGTAGTTGATTTTCCATTCCATAAAAGCAGTTTATAAATTAAGTAACGTGAAAATTAATGAATATTGCCCACGGCCACTGTGCTGACATTGATGTGATGTTCAGACGTGTTCATACCGAGATTAACACGTTAACCCTCACAACCTCTGAACTAACACGGAGGTGAATGGTCAGCTTCGCTTTGCGGCCGCATTATCCTCGGGGAAGGAGCCCCAGGATACGTTGAATATGAGACTAGAAGGGTTAGTTTTATGTAGAAGGACGTGATAGTCAATTAACTGCTCACTAAATTGCCTGCCTTTTAATGGAATCTGAAGTGTATTACGATACTCACTGAACATGAGACTGCGTGGGCTCCAGAATCCTTCTGTGCGTTGTAGTTTAGGGTCAGCACGCCCTTACCGGGATTTGATAGACTGCCCAATTATTGAAACAGTGGGATGCAGCTGGTTCAATTTACGGTCCAATGGCAGACTGTTGTGAACTCGGTATTGAACCTTCCGGTTCCATAAAAAGCTGGAACTTTTTGACCAACTTAGTGACTCTCAAAAAGTCCTGTTCCATGGTGTTCGTCAAGTTTATTCAGCGTCTGCGTGAAGCCTAGAAGAAGCACCGTGTAGCTATGTCAGTCAAATTCAGGGTCCTTGTTTTTCACTCTGTTCATTGGAAAGCAGTGGCGTCAGCAGTTAAGAGGCCTGCACTACGGCTGTTAATGGTGAAGATAGCTGTCGTATGGGGGACGTGACGCCGTCCAAACTGGTAGAAGTGTACCGTTATTTTAGAGGAACCTGCTCCCTCCGTCATGAGGGTTTTGATTATGTCACTCATCTACACTGAAGAGAGGTTCAAGATAGAGGGTTCATTATGGACTTCGCCGGTACTGACGACCAAATATTGGTTGCGCCATTTTAAAACTGTCACAATCTATGAGACTGCAGGGACTGCACCGTCTTGGGGCTGCGAAAAGGCTGGCTGTGTTTCAGATTTCGTGCCAAACGCATTATATATGTAAGTTTTAACACAACAAATATATTCTCAAGTTTAGATACACGTAATCCGAGTCATGTGTTAAGCCACACATGCACACATGCCCACGTATGCTGGACGTTGTCGCCGTTCCGTCAACTGCTGTAAAACGAAAAAGACCTTGTCCTGTAATTACTGCAATTGAGTTGGTACAAGACGTTTAAAAATTGCACTTGAATTGGAGCTGGATGTTTAAAGTTGTTCTCAGTTGATTTTTTAAGCAATCGGTTAAGTCTGTAGAGTTAAAGATACGAGCAACTCATGAACTTGTGAAAGGCACAAGCTAATAGATTGTTGTGCCTGAGTTTTGATAGTTGCAAATTATTATCAGAAATATCGCCATTTGTTGTTTGTGAAACTCACTGTTCATATCGTAAATCGTAAGAAGAACCGAGATAAAATATAAAGTCTAGCTAACACAACCTTAGAATTTATTAATAAAAATCCTCATCAGTGTTACACTACGTGTTTCGGTCTGAAAAGACGCTCTTCAGGTGTAATCGTACACAGAACAACGTCCAGGGCTTAAAATTACTTGTATACCTGTGAGATCTCAGCAAGTGTTAAATTAAACATGATATGCTAAAACTGTTATGTACATGACCAGTTTCTGTACCTAATACAGTATACACGCAATTTTAAGCCCTGCACATTGTTCTGTGTATGATTACACCTGAAGATGGTCTTTTCAGACCGAAACATGTAGAGTAACACTGACGAGGATGATTATTAATAAATTCTAAGGTTGTGTTAGCTAGACTTTATATTTTATCTGAGTTCTTCTTGACTGGAAGCACAGCGGGATGGATAACGTTAGAAAAAGTAAGTTGTAAGTGCATTTTTGGTAGTGTACCCCGTGGGCACTAACTGTAAGGTATATGTATTAAACGGAACTTTTTCTGGAAACATAAAGTACTGTAAATATGTCGTGATGATAACACATGAAGTGAGGTGTGTTTAGGAAATCACAGTTGTGTAGCCTATTTACAATTCCCTTAAGCACAATGGAACTTTGGACAAAGTAAAAAACAGTGGGATTTCTTTGTGTGCATTTATCAAGCGTAAAATCTACCCAAATAAATTATGAAGGTTAAATATTTTATGTGGTTCTCAGAAAAGGAACAAGAAGAAAGAGCAATTAACGTAAGTCTCCATCACCCCAAGAAACAGACAGGGGCGCTGGATAAATACCTCAGCAATTCTATTTCGGAGCGCATGAGCTCAGTAAGTATTGAAAATTGTGAACCCATTGTCTTCGCCTCCTTCTGAAAATGACCTTATCAATTATGGTACTTGCTCTCAGACTGCACCTGAATGTGGTGATGAATGTGTAACGAAAACATCTTCTCCATCTCCAGATGTAGCACGTTGGCCACAAGTTGTAGGAATGATGATTTCAGAATTGCAGCTTTGAAAGTTGGTCCTCTAGGTGTAGAGAAGGTAAATATTTGTTCCCCTGCCGATAAAATAACGAAACTCCAACTTAAGAATCATTGCTGTTTTTGTGACCCAAAGATGAGACGATTAAACGTGTGTGGCCTGTTTATTCACTGACACAGGATGCTGTATATTACTTTGCTGCAAGGTCTTTTATTCATACACAGGAACCCTGACAACCAACAGCTTCAGTGTCTGGCAGAATCTGTCACAGTTAAGTAACCTTGAGGTAAGTTAAAATAATGCCACCTATATGTGTAAGTAGAATGAACTTGCAAAATGAATCACACGTAAGCTTCACTGATCACGCAAATCAAGATTTGACTGAAAATGAGAAGAGATGGAATTAGTTGCAGAAATGTTTGTCACTTATCATGTCTTTAACAGAGAGATACCTCCCTCTTGTATTGGGTGACATAAGAAGTGGAATTTTTCTAGGACTAGTTGAGTTAATGCTTAATTTGTTCAGGCAAAATGTTACTTAGTACGGGCAGAAAATGTTGGAAGTGCTTCTAAGCCAGGGAAATTGGTTCTGCTCTGAGTAAAATAATTCAAAATGAAATCACTGACGTCATGTGCAATTTTAAATATAACGAAGAAGAAAATATAAACAAGTACTCTTCGGTTATTATGGACTGCACAGTAGACATATGCCACAGGAAACAAGTAAGCGTTTTGCTTAGAAAAACAGATGTTTCTTCTCATGGGGTCCAAGTTGAAGGGTGTTCTGTTGTATTCTTTCCACGTTTCTGGCACTTGCAGACAAAGAAGTGACATGTTTGTGTCATTCATTTCCGTGCATATGATCAATATAGCAAAACAGAACCAACTTATGCACAATATTATTGTTTGTTTATTTATTTAACCTTTGTCTTTTAGTTCATCTGCTCGACATGTCTCGGCAATAACTATGCCATTATCAAGGGGCTATATCAAATTACATAAGATGTGTATTAAAATGGGAATTATAAAATGTTAAAACTGTTAAAATGTTTATAGGAGATTTTTGACTTTCTTAACAGTTTTAACATTCTATACTTCACATTTTAATGCACATCTTATGTAATTTGATGTAGGCCCCTTGATAATGGCGTAGTTATTGCCGAAACATTTCGGGGAGATGAACTAAAAGACAAAGGTTAAATAAATAAATAGTAATATTGTGCATGAGTTGGTTCTGTTTTGATATAAGTGACATGTTACTTGAAAGGTTGACAGACATTTTGTCTTTCAATGTTAGATTGTCCTGGGCGCTCATATAAATGGTAGCAACGTGAAAGGAACGAGATGTGGTACAGGAGCTTGAATATTTAAGGAAGTGTATGTGCAGGATATGTTTCTTGTTGTGCACACGGTCCTAACTTACATGTAAGTGTTCCTGAAAAACTATCGGTTATTGCTTTGAAGTATTTCACTGTGTTGCCGAGAACTGATGCTCTTTTTGCTGCTCTACAAAGCGCTGGGAAATTCTAAAAATATGTGTCACAACATATTTAAAATCTGTGAGTGAGAGCAGGTGGGAGTCTAGACTTGAAAGCGTGAAGGCTATACAACTCGAAGCAGCTGAGGAAAAAACAAAAAGAAGCCCAAGAAAAGCTCCGTGAAATACATTGAGTGATCCGGTATGTGATAGGGAGGTTGGCACTTTCATAAAGGAATTCATTCAGTACAAATTTATGTTATGCATTGTGACATGGTGTGACATCCTACGAGAAGAAACTGGAGTAAGAAGATTATATGAACAGCAGCTGGATATGGTGGTGACGCTAATTAAATCTCTTGGCGTCCATCATTGAAATTTATCGTGTTCATGGTCTGTAGATGCAAAGAAATTTATAAGGAAAGTGGTAGGTGTTATGAGCGTAGAAATGAGTTACGAAGAAAATAGGGGACAGACTGTTTAATAACAGTTTTCTTATGAGTGCAAGGATTAGGCAGTTGTAAATGCAGAAGATTATTTCAGGTGTGTTCTTTATGAAGTTGTGGATGCTGTTCTTGTTCCACTAAACAAAAGGTTCACCCGGATTACTTTAATGTGGCACATCTATGTTGCGTTCTCAAATACAAATGTATTTTTCAAGCAGTCACATCAACACTATTACAAATGAATTTTTCAGTCGGACAGTTCAACACTGTTACAAATGAATTTTTCAATTGGTCAACACAGCACTATTATAAATGAATTTTTCTGTCGGTCAACACAACGTTGTTACAAATGAACTTTTTAGTCATCTTCACCACGCCATTACAAACGAATTTTCCAGGCAGTCAATGCAATACTAATAAAAATGAATTTTTCAGTCATTTAACACAAGACATTCAGGCACAAAACGTGTACAGGAATTGAAAAAGCAACATAGTATACCAAGACCTAAGTAATTAGCTTAAACAACCTTATCAACAAACTCAAAACAAGTAACAGAAACAAAACATCGTAAAACAAGATTAAAAATTGAAGCTAGTCCTACTTTATACGCATTTCTCCTACACCTCGATGATCCGACTGCAATATATAAACGTCACTTCCAAGAATTTTAAATATAATTGCCTACGTCATATTATTTCATTCAATATAGAAATTTATTAATCAACCAACTGCTGCACAATTAATTTATAATCTCCAACATGTTTCGGCCGCAACTATTCGGCCGTAATCAGGGAGAATGCTTTTCGTAGACAACAGGCAGCTTATGGTACATTAGTGGGTGGTTGATTATTATCACATATATTATGATAATCACTATCATTTGTTAAAAACCTTATATGCTAAAACTAGTGTTGGTGTATTACGATTGATGGTACAAAAAATTGTTAAAGTCTGTTAAAATCTGTTTCCAAATATCTTGTTTCCAACATGTGGGAAGAACCCCGAGTATAAACACGTTGTGTGGTTCACAAGTGCCAACTCTGTATGATAAACAACTGCACGGAAGATGTACAACATTAAATAAATTTAATTCAGTATTTTTAACGTTTTGTGGACTTCAAATTATACATTTCAAGTATTCTGTATCTTTTATTTCATATGTCTATTTGAACTTGTAAAGATTGCATAATTTACATTGTATGTATATTGTTTTTTGTGAAGGTTGAAATCTCAAGCCTGAAATACAGTTGTACAATCCCCGTTTTTTGCTTTCTTGTGATTAGGCGTGATGATGGCTGATCATTTGTAGCCGAAACATGTAGCCCCATTCTTACTGCATATAGTGTTGTGTTGAATGATTGAAAAATTAATTTGTTCAGTTAGATGTTTGAATGCTGCAACACTTTCAGTGTTCTCAGCACTGGAAACGAGTGAAAAACGTTTGATTAGAAGAAAATGAAGGATGGCTCTGAAAGATTTGGAAGTGTTTTGCCATACAAAAATGGAGCTCCTTCATAAGATGTGCGTGGACTTCGATTGCCAGAAGAACTGGAAATTTTATCAGGCGTGGTGGCTGAAAAAGTGAGCAGCTGTCTTTGTGACGTCGAATTATACAACCTATTCGTAATAGGAATTTGCGAGGTATACAAGTATTTCTACATGTGAGAGTCTTTCTCAGTTCCTGCATGTGCTTGTGTTTATAGCTTCAGCAGAGCGCAGTTTTTCTAAACTGCAAATCATGAAAAGCTGTGCGGCCTACAATGAGTCAAGGATGGTATTTTCAGGATCCTTTTGTTAAATACTTTATTGACTTATCTATCAGTTTACGCTGGTACAAATAATGCTATTTTATGTATATAATGACATGCCGCTCTTTATTTAAGAGAGATATTTGAAACAAAAATTATGCACGGTGAAACTTGTCTTAAAGGAATCTTGGAATAACGGAAGCCTGTCTTTAGCGGGAAACCTTAGAGTCCTAGGGATCCAAATTCCGGGCGCCTGTATTAAACGGAACCTTTATGCTATGGAAAACTTTCGATTCCTTGCGGTTCCATTATAGGCAGGTTTCAGTGTATGTTATATAAACCGTGGGATTATAACAGGATAACTGGTGCTTATTTGAAGTTACTTATCTGATATCGAAATACAGTGGAACCTGCCTGTAACGGAACCGCAAGGGTCCATAATTTTCTCCGTTGCAGAGAGTGTCTGCTTCATTCTGGTACTTGAATCTGGGCAATCCTGTGTGCTACTGTTTCTTCACAGACATCGCCAGCTTCACCAGAGACTTGATTAAGTACAACTGATCACTATTTCTGAAACTTTCTGGTCATTTGTTAAACGCCATGAATTTACTTTTGCCCAGAACTTCAGCCACGCGTTGTGCTTGTTCCTTTACCACTGTTTCAGATATTTCAAGATGTAAAAACCGCTCCCACACAATCTTATTGCTTTGATCATGTCCAGTTTTCCGTAGTTTGGGTTTCTTTGAAACATTATTACAATTTAGCCACTGGCGGCTTGTTTGCGGCTTGGCCATCAAGTTTTCACAACATAAAACTTTGCTAAGATTTGTTTTACTGTCAACTTGTTTTGTCTTTTTCACCTTCTTCGATCACTTTACCTTTGTGTTGGTGTGAAGTACTCCTCCTTTTCTTTGGAGACCATGGGCACAATTAAATGAAAAAGAAAAATTCTTGGCTATTCTCCCATAAAAGGCTTAGCTGCACTTGCGAACAATGTTTTTCACATGTGATAAACGTTAGATAATGGAAGGGTACGGCCGTATATAAAGGACATTAGGAACAAAATTAAGTAAAATATGAATGTTTTCCTTTAATATCTTGTAATTAGTTTCCGTTTCCGCCTTAGAGAGCTTCCGTTCGTTAAAGCTTTTACATAGTTTCTTACACAAGGTCCTCGTAATTGTAAAAATTGTACGTTAAAGACAGGTTTCCATTCTCTCCGTGTTCAGTTTAAGAAAGACTCGCTGTACAAAGTAATATAAAAATTATTTTATTCTTTTCTCATGGTTTTAAGGGAACACAACGTTAAAACTTTAACTGCATTTCTGTATTTTTCTTCGTAGCTCTTATATGTTTGTCACTTATTCTGTGAGTTAACCCCATGTATTGTATTAACGCATTGTCAGTTCAGGACCATGTGTATGTAGGGCCCCCAAATTTATTTCAGCCTTGGCCCCAGGCTTATGTTAGACTGGCCTTGAATGTAGGCTCTCCATGAAAACCAGTGGCTTTCCGAGGGTGCTTGTTCTCATTTTGTGAAGGGTAGATAGCAACATTACCGGCTGGCTGTGTGTTGCAGTGCGAGGAGGGACTGTCGAGTGGCGATATCTGCGTTTTCGCGTCGCGAGCCGGGCCCAACACTTGCTGGCATCCGGCGTGCTTCACGTGTTGCGTCTGTAAGGAGCTGCTTGTGGATCTCATCTACTTCTATCGAGAAGGAAAGCTGTACTGTGGACGGCATCATGCCGAGACCCTGAAGCCGCGGTGCTCTGCCTGCGACGAAGTAAGTAATCGGGGCCTTTCTTGAAAAGCTGATAGTCACCCAGTTAATCAAGAAATTTTTCGAAAATTGTTTTGGTATGTGACACCGTGGCATTCGGTAGCATTCCAACGTTACGAAGCCGCGTACTGCCTCTGTCTTCAGGATATAGCGTTGGCACCCATCTACCGAACTACAGTGTGTCACATTCCGGAAGATCGTAATCTTCATATACTCGTAGTTCCCACTAAGAGAACATAAAATCCTGCACAGCTGAATGCAGTCCACGCCCATAAAACCAGTTTATTTAAGATCCACTTTAACATGTTATCCTTCCACTTTTAGGCAAAGCTTCGCACTTCTGTCTTCCCAACACCAGTAGTGTGCTAGATACTGTTCATCTCTGCCATATATGCTACATGTTCCGCACATCTCATTTTCATTGTTTTGATCATGCTAATATTGATTCCTGTCCCTCAGTTTTAAAAATTTTCCTCAGAACTTTGCTCTTAAGGGCCCTCTGTCTTTATCCTTAGTCGGTACAGCAACTAGGCTACAGGACGGACGACAGTACGACTGTCCGTAGGGGAAAGAAATTTTGTCTTCTCCAAACCGGCTGGGGCCCACCCAACCTTTTATTCAGTGGATACTGGGTTATTTTCCGGGGGTAAAGCGGCCGGAGCTTAAGTTTACAACTCAGTCCAGTGCCGAGGTTAAGAATGAGTGGACGTATACCTCGACTTCCCCTGTATGTCTTGATAGGGTAGGCAGAGACAACTTGACCTTTACATCTGATGCGCAAGTTTGACTTTCAGAGTTTAGTCCTGTCATATATTAAAGATGTATTTTGATTTTCCCCCAAGGGGTAGTACTTTACAATGGGCATTAAAAGGCAAGGTAATTCTCTTTAGGTCTGTAGGAAGGAAGTTTGAAAAACAATGTTGCCAGGTGTTGTGTTGAACACCAGTGAGCATGCTTATGAATGAAGCCATATATATTCCGTTTGTTTGGGCCACCTCAAGAAAACCTACGATTTAGTAAGGAGAGACGTTTTGTATTGTATTCTCAGGGAGTGTGGTATACCCATGAATGTAACCAGGGCTGTGTGGTCGGAGTCGGAATCGTGGAGTCGGAGTCGGTAAAGATGTACTGACTCCGACTCCGACCTCGATATAAAATCTTATATAGATATTAGCTACAATAACCATTAGACTTACACTTAAATATAGGTTATAAGTCTAAAAAGTAGCCTGATGATTCACGTGGTGGCGATGAAATGTCTTATGATACCATTTACCATTTTAGTAGGTTTACCGATATGAATACATATTGAGCTTTTACGAAGGAGCTGGAGTCGGAGTCTGAGATTATTAATACATGCTGAGGAGTCGGAGATTTAAAACTTGAGGAGTCGGAGGTTTTGTGTACCGACTCCACAGCCCTGAATCTGACTGACTGGCTGGCTGGCTGGCTGATTGACTGACTGGCTGGCTGGCTGGCTGGCTGACTTACAAACAAACAAAGAAAGAAAGAAAGAAACAAACAAACAAACTGACTGACTGACTGACTGACTGACTGACTCCATGGAGGAGTGTTTCTTGAGAAGCTAACAGGTCCTCAGCTAGACAAGAAATTCCCCGCATTTTGTGGAAACCGAAGGTTCATTACCGCATTCGCAAGCGCCTGCCACCTGTCCCTCTTTTGCGCCAGATCACTTCAGCCCATGCTTTCCCATCCAACTATCCCTAGGTTTTCCCACTTGGTTTCTATCACTCAGGTCTCCCCACCAAAACCATGTATGCACCTTTCATGTCTCCCATACGTGCCACATGCACTGGCCGTCTCATTCTTCTTGATTTGATGAACGCACGAAACTAGTTAGGTTAATTATAATAAGTTTGAATTAAACCTGCAGTAAAGTCCGGGCACAAGTTTTTCTGATATGTTTCCTGTTCAGAATGGTGTGAAAGAAGGAGATGCTTGAGATCAGCGCTTTTACGCGATATTACGAAGCGCTGAGTTGTAGTTCTGTACCGAATTTTCGGGACTTCCTATCGGTCCCATCTTCAAGGACTTCTTGACCCTTTCCTATTCAGAATGGTGTGAAAGAAGGAGATGCTTGAGATCTGCGCTTTTATGGGATATTACGCAACGTCGAGTGGTAGTTCTGTACCGAAGTTTCGGGACTACCTATCTGTTCCATCTTCAATGACTTTTTGACCCTTGAAGATGGGACCGATGGGTTGTCCCGAAAACGTCGGTACAGAACTGCCACTCAACGCTGCGTAATATCACAGAAGAAAGCAGATCTTATCACCGCGGCGGAAGCTTGAAATAACGCAAATGAGATGTTTTATTGCCATGGCTTTCCGACTTCATATTAGAATGTACCGCTAGAAGGGTCCAAGAAAACCAGGAGGGACTGAAATTAAATGGGACAAATAAACTTCTGGTCTATAGTAATCGTTTTAATTTATTGGACAAAATATAAATAGATACTATAAGGAAAAATACAGAAAGTTTATTAGTAGGGAAGGGGTAGTAGGTGAGAATATGTGTCAAATTTCAAATATTTGGGAATGACACTAACAAAATCAAAATTACGTGCATAAAGAAATTAAGAGCAGTTTACTTTCGGGAATTGTTACTAACATTTTGTCCAGTATCATTTGTCTTTAAACTTGCCATCTAAAAACACAAGATATATGGAAGTATAACTGTGCCTCCTTTGTATATGGGTGTCAAACTTGGCCTCTCACATGAAGGAAAGAACATAGGCTGAGAGTGTTTGAGAGTAGGACACAGAAGGAAGAAACAGGATGCTGGGAAAATAATTTAATGAAAAACTTTGTTATCAGCACAGGTTTCTCCAAAATGTTGGTACCGGTAGAATGGGTTGCATAGTGCCACATCCTAGAAGACGTGATCAACACCATGAGAACCTCAATATCACATTCGTCCTTTTATTTATGTCTTCTCTTTCTTATGGTCTGTAGTCTTCTGGGAACATAAATTGCCAACATAAATCTCTATTAAGAGTGATAGCTGGAATAATTTACTCTGTAGAGTGAGTACACTATGGGATGGACGAGCAAGAGATTTTTTTTCTTGTCTAAGGCTTCAGACTGGCTCTGAAGCCCATGCAGCCTCCTGTTTAGTGGTTATTGGGGTGGGAGGCTGAGGTGGAAATTGAGCACTTGCTTCCATCTATAGCAGAAGATACCAGTGCCTTGCACTGTACCCCTGCTTCTCCATATGCCTTCTTGTCATGGTCCTTAATGAAGCAAAATAAGAACATTGCTTTATTTTTTCTGAAGTTAACAGTGGTAGAAAGCCACAGAATTCACCTGAATGTTATCATTGTTGTCCCAAGCTCCAGAGCACTCCCTGAGTGCTCTGATGCGACCTTTAAGCGTTCTGTAACCTTGGCTGAAATCATCTTGGGTTTTATGACCTGAACGCAGCATCTTCCTGGATGCTGAAACCTCAAGTAGCATGTTGGTGTGTAGTATTGTTTTAATGAACACATTTTTAAGTGCCATGACCTTACCTAAGTTTCTTTCCGGGTGCTGTAATTTTACTTAAAACTTTCTGGGTGTTCCGGGGCCTCACCCAACTTCATAGTTACTGTGCCAAAATCTAACCTATTATTGAGTACTCTCATCTGATCTGAGCATATTGAAGATCATCACACCTGAAACGTCCAGGGAAGTGTATTGTTCCAATACAGCTTCCATTCCATTCATTTTCCATACCAAGGTGTCCAAACATCCCAAGGGATGAAAGAGGCCCTCCTGTCATGCAAATACTGGAAGCTGTGGTCTGTTGTTGCAGATAATCCTTGCTGATGAGTGCACAGAAGCAGAGGGACGTGCATGGCACATGAAACACTTTGCGTGTTTTGAGTGTGACCGGCAGCTTGGAGGACAGCGCTACATTATGCGGGATGGCAGGCCCTACTGCCTGCACTGCTTTGATGCCATGTTCGCAGAATACTGTGACGCATGTGGGGAGCCAATTGGTGTGGATCAAGGTACTATATTGACCTGAAAATGAGATGATTTGTCTTTTTTTCCCGCATTAAGAGCATCTTGTTAATAAAAGCATTTTAGGTCTTCAGGTTATGAAAGAAAGGACAGAACATCTGATGTGTGGGTAGGTTTAATTATGCTAAATAAGCAGTTGCAGAGGGCCAACACAGGATGGTCCTCCAGGTTTGGTTGGTCATATTCCTAATAACCCTTCACTGTAAAATGTTCTGTAGGAATTCGTGTCCTGTGCTAGAATTTGGTATTATGTGTCTTCAACCTTTGGTATCTGATAATGCAGTTTCCAGTTAACCTTAAGAAAGACCTGTAAGAAGGGAACAGAGAAGAGTACTTAATAAAAAGATAAAGAGTTTGTATCTTCATCTAATGTTGTCATTGTGACTATATCCAAGAGGATGTGATGGATGGATGCATGGATGGATGGATGGATGGATGTGTGGCAGAATTGAGATAGTGAGAATATCATACAACATTTTTATCTCCAAGCCACAAGGAATGTGGTCATATGGGAGGTCTTGGCATACATATAAGGTAATATCAAAATTCATCTTATGGAAACAGCCTGTGCAGAGGTGACTGAACAAGTGCCCATAGGGCAGGGTCCAGTGGCAGGATTTATTGAACATGGTCGGGAATCTTATTCCTTAAAAAAAGGCATATTTTTTGGCCAGGGTTGAATATTTCAACACCTGAAAGGCAAGTCATCATCTTAACATTTTGAACAAAGCAAAATATTTTACCAGTACAAGTGTTACATCACCACTAATTCAAATAATTCAGTGTTTTAGTGTGAACAACATTCTATCTACAGCTCAAATTGCAGAATAGCTGGGTTCAATCCCAGGGTTGTCCATGAGGGATCTGTGGTGGTGTAAGTGGCACAGGAACGGGTTTCTCTTCAAGTAATCCACTTTCTCCTGCCAGTCATTGATCCTTCAGAGTGACATGTTCATATATCACTATCATCAGATCATAGAGTATGTGCATCTGAGGCTGTAGCACTGAGAGACTCAGTTTCAACCCATTAATAAATGATCATATAACATGATGGTGGTGGTGGTGGTGGTGATGATGATAATGATGATGGCTCTCTGTTTTGGGAATCATGATGTGATGCAGGTCAGATGAGCCATGAGGGGCAGCACTGGCATGCAACAGAGCAGTGTTTCTGCTGCCATACCTGTCGGTCCTCCCTGCTAGGGCGGCCCTTCCTACCCCGTCGAGGGGCCATCTACTGTTCGATAGCCTGCAGCAAAGGGGAGCCCCCAACACCATCTGACAGCTCAGGGCCAGGCCCTCGACTCAGCCAAAGTGCCCTGAGGCAGCAGCGCCATCAGCACACAAGACCACCATCTGATGCAGGCTCCAGCACACCTCCCACCTCTCCTGGTTGGGTGCGACGAACTCTTGGGCTAACAGGTTCACCTGCCTCATCTTCTGCACCATCGTCACCCCCTGGTCAGCTCCAATGTGGAAAGTACAGCCGAACTTACAGGTAGCTGAAAGCAATGGCGTTGTCTTAATATGTCTGTTCGAGTTCTCAGCCATCTGTCTTTGTACTTCCTCATCCTCTACTTTATCACTTCCGTCTTCTTTATTGTCACCTTCTGCTGCTGCTTCTCCCAGAGCCAGTTATGGCTTCATTCCAGTGCTTCTAAGACCCACCATCCTCTCCTTTTTCATTGAGGGTGATTGCAAGTGGATATTCCTGACTTTTCTTCAGTTTTTCTATCAAAAAATTTTCTGTCTTGTTCCGCGTGTATGAATTTATTTTGTCCCTTTTAACAAATGTATGTATAATTGTTTCCAAGGGCTAGTGGTGTGGCCGCCCTGGGCAGCAAAGTCTAAGTGACAGCAAATGTTGGGGGCAGAATGAGTATTTCAAACGAAAAAAATTGATTTTCAGCACTCTGCAGATTTTAAATTACTGATCCGAATATAAGGAAGTTCAATAAATAATCTTGATTTTTTTAAAGTTTGTAATTTCTGTTAGGGGCGGCCATTGTGATTACTTGCCCAGGGTGCCAAAAACCTAGCTATGCCACTGATTGTTTCGAAATGTTTCTGACATGATATGCATTGAAAAGTTCAGGAGTAGCTGGGATGCAGATGGGCCAGGCTGTATTCACAGTACATAATTTAGTAAAGGATTTGTGGGCTGGACTTCTGTTGCAGCTTCCATTGGGATGTGACCTTAATAATTTTTTGTCCTGCCAGTAGCTTCAGCAGATTACTTAAACACATAAACTAGTTTGTAAGGGTTATGTTTCCTCCTCATGTGATGTCAAAAAGCCAGTCTTCACTTACCACTAGTCACAATGTCCTATTTTCATTTTGCCATGTGGCCGATGGCAGTTTGCGTAGAACCATGATCTTGTTACACTGTTTATAGTTACATTATCGATATCATGCCAAAGAGTAGTATGACCAGTTGGCAACACATGAAACATCCAAGAGAAATTAGATAGTAGGGTAGGAGCAGGTGAAAACTGATTTCTGCATTATGACAAACATTATTGAATTCGCTGCAGTATGTCTTCCCTAATATAATCATTCTTCATATTATTTGGATGAATAATTTACAACTTTTGACATTTATTAAAAACTGAATATTGGCAGTTTGTGCTTTCTTCTGCTCTTTCTGTTTCCTATTTTAATTAGTGATACATACTCAGCTTCAGACATTGTAATGGTAAATAACAGAAAATTGTAAATGACGAATAGGAAAGAATGTGGAAGGAAGCAGCCTTGACTATTCTGAAGTTATTTGCTTTTGCCTGGAGGAACCCAGAAATGCTCATCAGAAACCTGTCAAGAAAGCAGACTTCCAGACCAAACATCATACGTGCAACCTCCAGGATATAATACTGACTGCACTGCTGTGTTGTTCATTGGTATTCAGAAGGTACCAGCTTTGGATCTCAGCTGGAGTACCAGTTATTCTGTATGCTGTAGCTATAACATAATGTCTTTATTTGCAGTTTACCTCATCAGCCACCATCTGCCATGCAATCCCAGCAACATCAGCAGGTACTGAGAAGCCCCCCTCCAGTTCGTTCTCCGAAGATGGGTCGCCGGGCACTTCAGCGAGGCTCTAACAAATCCCTTATTCCTACTCTGCCACCCCCACTATCCGCAGATCGTTCTGTATGTCCATCACCTCCCCCACCTCCATCCACAGTACAGAGTGAAGTAACCTTTTTACAGACTGAACAATATGTCCTGAGAAGTCTTCCTCCTATCCCGAGCAGCAGCCATGGTGGAAATTTGCAAGCACTTTCCCAGCAGGCAGCAGGGTCTTCACAATTGAATATCACCTCTTCAGCCTGCAGTAAAGGCTTGGACCGCGTTCTTCTGGAGAGGAATCTAGAACGTCTGTTGTCAGAGCATGGGAGTAGTGTTGCAGTGGCTACAGAGATACAGGCAGCCAGTCCAGAGCTGGAAAGGCTTCTTCAAGCAAGAGATCGCAGCCGAGAACCCCTCCACCTTGCTGATCTTAACTTGAGTTTTGACTCCTGGCAGACCACCTCTGTTAAGTCCCAGTCCCAGATGAACAACGTCAGTGGTTCTACTAGCAACAACATCAATACTCACAACTCTAATGACTGTCTTTATGGACATGCTTCATCAATGCCAGAGTTAGCTGCTCCTCAGACAATACCACATCATCATCCACAACCTCCTGGGACACCAACATCACCAGTGCAGAAAGTGAAAGGAAAAGGACAGCTGAGTGTTAGGTTTGAGGGTGATCACAGTGTTGAGGATGACACTGGCGTCGCAGGAGAAGATGAGGCATGTGGCCCAGCAAGGCAGAGAATTGTCCCACGCAGTCGAAGTTACTCTGGTCGTTCAAGACATAGAGAATTTGATGAGGAGTATGAAGAAAGAAGATCTTGGCTAAGAGGTCCAAGAAAAACAACTTCAGAAAACCATGTCCCTAGTAGTAGCAGGGACAAAAGGGATTACAGGGATTCAAATAAAGATGATATAGGTAGTTACTGTTCAACCTGTTCATCAAGTTCAAGTAGTGATGATTATGCGTATGAACTTCCACCCAGGAGGGCATACGGGGGAGTTCGAATTTCTTATGTGCCGAATGATGCATTAGCTTGTGCAAGGCGACAGCAGTCAGCAGCAACGGCAGCAGCGGTGACAGCGGCAGCAGGAACTGCTTCTAGTGGTCCTCGATCACCAACAAAGAAAGTGGGTGGTAGCAGTGCAGGAGAAGATAAGGACAAAAACTGCATTATTTCCTGATCCGTGGTGTTTTTAACATATACTTTAAGGTATTTATGATAAAATTCAGTTGAGTGTAAAATCATCTCAAGAAAAATTAGAAGTCAAAAAAAAAGCAGTTAAAACAGGAAAAGTGTTCTGTTTTTTATACTCAGTGCAGATGAATACAATAAATGATATTCAAGCAATAGGGCTGTGCATATTGGAAATTCTGGGCTAAGTATGATTGTGCGTGGATGCACGATTAAGTGTGATTAAATGGCTGGGATGTCTCTGTTATGCTTTTTTCTGTCCCTTTAACACCAAACAGTCACTACTGGTTCTTAAGATTCAATACCTAGGCCAGTGTTTCTCAAACTTTTTTGCTCACAGACCCATTTGTCCTCAAAAAATAACCACATATTCTCACATCCTTGCTCATGTAGAGTGTCTGGCTGATAGGTACCCAAAATTAAAAGTTTATATGTCAGAACTGATTTTAGATACCTATAAATACATAGCAGTAGCATACATAACAATGCATTGCATGATTTACCCTTAATTAAAATGATTGTCACTTGCTTCATGGGTACAGTAACTTTTCAAGTTAGTTACTTAATATTATACATGTTCCGTGCAGCTTTTATTACCAGCTACTGCACGTTGACTTTTATATGCTCCTACATGTTTTGGCTGATTATTTCAGCCATCGCCAGGGGGTAATTGCTTTAGACGTATGCAACATGTGGTGTCATTGAATGGTGCCTATATAGCACAGCCATGTTCGCAGATTTTATAATGTAGTTTACATAAAATTTAGTATGTTATTACATTAACTTTAAGTGTAGAATCTATATAAAACCTGTATAAAATGTAAAATATATGTAATCTGTCCCTAAACATGTCTCTCGACCACTTCAGTTATTGTCGGGGTGGAGACCTGTAATATTATGCAGTCAGTGTATGGCTTAAAATGAAATTAAATAAAGTATTTGAAAAATGAATATTTATAGTAAATCAAGTATGTGTCTATACATACCCCTGGTTGTGGTACCTGGTATTTATTTCTTAAGTAGTGTCTCTGTA
This sequence comes from Coptotermes formosanus, assembly GCA_013340265.1. Lineage (NCBI taxonomy): Eukaryota > Metazoa > Arthropoda > Insecta > Blattodea > Rhinotermitidae > Coptotermes > Coptotermes formosanus. Next base: position 35,067 of record BLKM01012980.1, on the reverse strand, counting down.
CTGTGTACTCTGAACAGGTAGCTATGGCTCAATACTGGGTTTGTTTTCTGATGCATGTGCTCTAGGATGGAATGTCGCATGATACATTATAAAAAGGGTTAACTTCACCCCCTCCACACTGCTCCTCAATTAACCCTTTCACTCCGCGATTAAATCCCCCGGCGCGGGTCCCCCAGGTTTTTCTCTGGGCATTTAATTTCTAACGCTTGCTCTTAGATAAAAAAGCATATCTCAGAGACTTTTCATTCAAATTTAACGAAAAAAAATTTTGCAGTGTGTTAATGAATTGGTGAATTCGGGAAAAAGTATTCACAAATTTTTACAATAAATTTAGTCCTGCAAATTACATGCATTATATAAAATGTGGGGTAAATATTTTATTACTCACATAAATCTGGTTGCTGCACAAGATCTGTGGCACATTTGATCACTCTTCTATCATCACACACATACACATTCGCCCGCACTATTTACACAAATTAGTTTTCGTGTGATAATCCGCGAAACAAGGCGCCACACATGTGTTGCACTCATGTCAGAGTCACAGCACGAGTCTACCTAAGTACACTCTCATGTCATGTGTATAACCTGATTCGGCACACAGTTTATAAATTTTGATGTCGAAACGTTCCCTTTTTATGGAAATGTACTGTCTGAATATAACTCTGCCATTGAATTTTACAATTACTTTGTCCACTGCCAAATGTTCCGAGGGGTTATAGAATTTAGCATAAGCCTGGTTGAATGTTTCAAAAGACTGTCTTTATTTTCCATGGCCAGTCATATTCCTCGCGGTTGGGTCTCTTTCAGTCTCTAATGGCTTGGGTTATCAAGCCTTCCTGACGATGGCAGGAAGTCGCAATGTTTCTGTCTCTAGCCACAGCTGGGGCAACAACGTAAGCGCTATGTGTGAAACACTGTACCGTTCATCTTTTGAAGGTCATTTGTTGGGCTGGGTTACTACCTCATGGCTTCCCTGTGAAAAACAGCCGACACAATTTCCTCCTCCTCCTCCTCCTCACTGGGTCGGTCATTTTTGTTATTGCTACTGCTTGCTGAACACTATCCAGGTCTGTTACAAAGATGGTTTTGTATTCCTGTGCCCTCATAAATCTAATACCCTAACTAATGACCCACACATATGATGAGAGCAAAACAGATCTAAGCCTATGACGTAAATGCTGTGAAAAGTTCCACGTATTTCAAGGGTGAACACGACATTTTTACTATATTAGACGGCTGTGTTACAGATTTCTGCCACACAACTCCTACAGAATGCCCCAGAACTACAACAGACAGCCTGTGAACCCTCCTGTGACTGTACACATAGATTTTTATGGATATCTCCAGTATTTTTGTATTACAGGGGTGGACAGGGAGCATTTATAACTGCACACACCGGCTTTCACATTCAGGGGACATACCACACAGAAATCCTGAGACATACGTGGGAAAGGGGTGAAAAAAATGCTTCCAAATTTGACACAATATTGACGACGACTGAGGGCGTCATTCGTCCCAGACAGACCGTTTAAATGCCCCCTGCGCGACTACGACAGTCGCCATTCGTAGTTAAAGGGTTAATAAGCGATTTTGCTGATGTATGTGTATATAATATGACCAGGAGTATGTATAGACACATGCTTGATTTACTGTAAGTAGTAATTTTTCAAGTATTTTATTTAGATTTTATTTTAAGCCTTACATTGATTGTATAATAGTAATTGTAGTGGTTAAGAGATATGTTTGGAGACAGATTGTACATATTTTACATTTTATATAGATTTTATGCTTAAAGTTAGTGTAATAACATACTAGATTTTATGTAAACTAAATTATGAAATCTGCCACTGTGGCTGTGCTATATATGTACCATTCAATGACACTGCGTGCTGCATATGTCTAAAGAAGTTACTCCCTGGTGATGGCTGAAATAATGAGCCAAAATATGTAGGAGTGCATATAAACGTCAGTGTGCAGTAGTTGGCGATAAAAGCTTTATGTGTTTTTAATTAGATATTGTAATGTTCGTGCGAAATAAACATGGTCATACCAAATAAACATATTGTCAATTAAAGAAATTCTGGAATTGTTTTTAACAAGATACTGTTCCTTTGATTGAAAAAAATAAGTAAATTTCAAAGTAACCATTACAGAAATGTAACCACAGATCCCCTGGAAACTGGTCACGGATCCCAAGGGATCCATGGAGCACACTTTGGGAACCGCTGACCTAGACACTAGACGTGCTTGGAATGGTGACAAAATAATTCTGTCATAATACATATATCTGTTACAATGTATTTTGAACATTTGTGTGAATTCTTAGTCAATGTTATGCATTTCCAAATATGTATTTAGTGCAATGAATATTGACTGGATGAAGTGTCTGTTTTAGAATAATAAGCTGAACCTAATAAATACGCGTAGCCCAAATACAAATTAACATGGTTTTAGACAATCTGCAGACATGCTTGCATGCAAGGTATGTTAATAATCATAACTTCAGTACATAGTGAGTCATCACACTTTTGCTGTCAAAAAATCAGATCAGAAAGCAACACAAAGGCAGCTCCTGTTATGCAGCTGCTGTTTCCTGAACTAGGCAAATTAAATAGTTCAGTATTGGTTGGTGCTTGGTTGGAACTTGTGTGGGTCTGAATGGAAATTCCTTCCTGTATGTATTACATCTATTTAAATCCAGTCACATTAGCACATCCCAGAGAACTGTGATTGTAATATTTGCTGCCATGAGAACTCTGAATGCTGTATAACTTGAATTGTATCTATAGCCATATATAGCATGTGAACACACACTGGAGGATGTTCGTAATGACTACTAATCACTGTTCTTACTGCAGGGTTTTATTATCAATCATTATACCAAGACACACTTTCTGAAGTATTTGTTACAAGGCTGCTTATAACATATTTGGGAAACTTAAATACACTGTAAAAATCATCTAAACTAACCTGGATTAAATGTAAACTTCTCTTTATAAGACAATTTCTGTGGTTCTGACAATACGAAGTAGAAGTAATTTGGAATTATCTTGAATTGACTTAACGGAGCAGAGTTCTTGAGAAGCTCAGTGTTTTTCAGTTTGTCATAAAAATTATCCATCCCTTAGCAGTTTAGAGGCTCGTACCTTGTCCAGGACAGTCTGAGACCTGTGATTTAATGTGAAAACTGAATGTGAAGTGAGAATTCAATGGAAAGTAGTGTCTTTATGTTTTTCATCCCATTGTGCATTTATGCATAATATATAAGAGTCTAGCACACCTTTAATATTTAAGAACCTCAGCTACTTGTTTCGGCTTAAAACCACATTGGCTCGCTAATCATGATGTAACACTTTTGGTTGATGTGGAGCTTATTTTAGCTGCATAACATGACCTTGTAACAACAAAAATGGGTATCCTGGTAAGAACACCTCTACGCATCCAAAACAACTTGGAGATTAGGCCATGGGTCTAAAAATTCATACCACTACCTACTACATATTTTTAACAACTTTTTAATAATTTGGTCAGTGTTTTTACAATGTGTAGGGCTACAATGTAAGCCATCACATCTACCAATAATTTTACATCACAGTTAGCTAGGCCATGTGGTTTTAATGTATCATGACTATAAAATCTGTAATAAGATGAAATCTCATACTTGACTTTTAATTTATACATACTGTGTATTGAATGTATAAATAAATGAATAACCTGATGATGGAAAGCAAAAATATGTGGCTGAAGGTTTTAATATACAACTTTTGTTTGACTGTTACTGTTATTGCTTATGGAAAGCATGTAGTCAAATGTTTAATGAAAATTAAAATGCAGAATACATTTAATATTCTATGGGAAAACAGCAAGCAAAACTGAAGTTTGTAGTATATGACACGTGAGGTTTCCACAGTACTCATGTTGAGGATTCTGGTGTTGTGGGATATTATGTCGTGCAGTGGGTAATTTACACTGCCCGATATTTTGAGGAATGTCTGGGTGTCTTAGACTACTCACTACACAGCATAACATCCAGAAGACAAGTATCCTACAGAGGTGTACTGCTTAGTCAGTAACAGTGCACCATACATTTCTAGCACTGATTGCTGGCAAGTTATTTGTATGACAAATATATACTGTGTGTATTGTGCAGTGTTTTTATGTAGAAGTACAGTGTAACTCCAGTTATCTGGATGCTGGTTATCTGGATCGGCTTGGGCCTTTGGGTAACTTTGTTGAGAGTTCTACAAAATTAATTTGCCTTGAAATTACCACTTACCAAATTGTCAAATACATATAAGGAATTATGTATCAATGTTTTATTTGTACGTAAATACGAGGGTACTTCAAAAAGTTTCTGCACTTTATTTTTTAAAAAATCTTTATTTATGTTACAGACATGAGAACAACGTTACTTTTCAATATAATCTCCCTTCTTCTCGATACATTTAGCCCGGCAATCTGTAAGCTTCTTAATGCCATTGAAAAGAAAGTTTGTGGTTGACTGCGAAGCCAGTCATGCACCGCCTCTTTCACCTCATCATCAGCTGCAAATCGACGACCTCTTAGAGCGTTCTTGAGGGGTCCAAACAGATGGAAATCTGAAGGGGCCAGGTCTGGGCTGTAGGCAGGGTGCTCAAGAACTTCCCAATTCAGTTGCCGAATGATGTTGATGGTGAGGTGTGCTGTATGAGGGCGTGCATTGTCGTGTAACAGCAGAACACCCTGTGTCAACCTTCCTCTCCGTTTTGAGCGGATATCCGGCCTCAGCTCATTTCTTAACATGTTGCAGTAGTTGACACTTGTTACTGTGACACCTTTCTCCATATAATGTTCAAGGATAGGCCCTTGGGAGTCCCAGAACACCGTCAACAAAAGCTTTCCAGCAGGGGGCTGAGACTTGAATTTTTTGGAAGAAGGAGATGACGTGTGCTTCCATTGCATGCTCTGCCGTTTGGTTTCTGGTTCATAATGATGAACCCAGGTTTCATCCCCAGTGATGATGCAATTCAAGAAGTTATCGCCTTCACGACTGTACCGCTCCAAAAGACTGGAGCAGATGTGCTGGCGGTTGCGCATATGCTCTTCTGTCAGATGTCTGAGCACCCACCTTGCAGCAACTTTGTGGAAACCAAGAATGTCATGCACTAAAGAATAGGCCATACCTTGACTGATGCCCAGTTGTAATGCAATTTCTTCTGTTGTCACTCTTCTGTCAGTGAGAATAATGGCTCTGGCTTCTTCCAGCTTCTCATCAGTTGTTGATGTTGATGGCTCTCCTGAGCGTTCGGCATCCATTACACTTGTCCGACCATTTTTAAACATTTCTATCCACTCGTATATGCTTCTTCGTGGCAATGCGTTGTCCCCATACTGAGTGCATAAACGTGTGTGAATTTCGGCATCTTTAACACCTTCTGCCCACAGAAATCTTATGACACTTCTCTGCTCTTCTTTGGTGCAAACTGAAAGACGCGCTGACATGTATACCGCTCAATAGCTACTCACACACTGAGGATGGGGACCAGCCATAGTCAAGGTCAGACAATCAGGATATGGTGTACAATGCTGCCAACTCTCAGCAGTCTAACACTTACCAATACCCTACAGACAAAAAAGTGCGGAAACTTTTTGAAGTACCTATGTAAATATGTAGCCTAGAAATAGCCGTTTGTAGAAGTTTTTTTCCACTTGAAACTGGCAGTGTAGCCTATTTTCAAAGAAAAATTGAATTATCTGAATTTTCTGCATATCTGGACGGCTTGTGGTCCCAATCCGGATAACTGGAGCTATACTGTAGTTTTGTTAAATGAAAGCCTGTGTGAAACACAAAATTTTCCAGGTCTCTCAGAACTTTGTTTTGAGCAGATTTTACTGTATTGGGCATGTAGAGTGTTTACAGCTACTACCATCAGTCATGTGTGTACTTTCTGATCTGATGTAAATTACAGGGAAACATTTCCTGTGTTTACTTAGCATGTGATGTTTTCTACACGTAATGTTATGCTAATAGTTTCCATGACTGGTACTAACACATTGTCTTCCATTGACAACTGTTCGTCCCTTGGTGCTTCTCCCTCTATATACTGCAGTCTTTAGGTAAAAATCTTGACCACACATGCAAATAGAAGCTGAAAATTAGTCCTAGAGTTGAAATATTGGAATATCTGTTCATGAATGTGTGAAGTTTATCAGTTTTAGTTTGTTTTTGTATTACACTGGAAGCAGTCATGAGTGAGCTGTCTGAGGCCTGGGGTACATAATACAGTAATCAGTCAAGCTGGCAAATATTTGGACTTGCTGAAGACAGCTACATACAGCATAAACATGAAAAATCAACATAGCAGGTCCATCTTTTCATTAGATATCAGCAACCATCCTCATGCCCATAAGCTCACCTGTACTTCGCATAGTTTTCTTCACTTTTATTTATTTCATTACTAATAAATAACATAGTGCTGGACTGGTAATGGGATTGTGATACAAGGGTAAGTAATTTCATAGTCTGGTTTGTCCAGTGTGAATACTTTACTTTTGTACATAATTTATTTACCATAAAGCTGACATCCCGGTTCCATGTATGCTTCTACCACCACTGATTTAAAACAGTAAGTATTTCCAGAAGTTTTTACTTGCCACTAAGGGGAAAGTCTGACAGTTGGACTCTCACAAGGCCCTATGAGCGAGTATTTCCTCCAGCAGTGCAATACTTGTGTCATTATTCAGCATTCAGCCAATTTAAGACAGTGTTAACCACAGAAATATGATGATGACATGTGACGTGTCTGTTATAGTAGGAGTGTTAAATTAATGATGTATGTACAGTCTGCAGTACAAGAGTACAAAATCTTGACCCAGAGAATGGCAATCGTGAGACTTTGTGTGCGTTTTTCCCAGTTTCTCCAGGCCACAGCTGCTTCCTTCCATATCCTTTCCAAAGCATTATTCACCCAGCATTCATTATTCAACTTAGTATATTTTGAAGTGTTGACACCATTGTTAAATAAACCACAAATAAATAAATTAAATAAATAAGTACACCAGTAGATAAAATGTGCAACTTAGGGGGACCAACTATACGCCTTCAAACTGTAAATTATCTTCCAGATATTCTTCTTTGTGTGAATAGTTCTTTTATTGGTGGTACAGCACAAAACTGGCCCCAGACAGCATGATGTGATGACAAGCTGAGTTTCAGTAAAATTCCTCACCTACTTTGTGATTCCTTGTAGGACAGACAGAGAATTATAAGTGATGTATTAACTTATTTACAGTGAAATGTTGTTAATGCAAAGTAATTGGAATCAAAAAATGGAGATTTGAATTATGTAACTTCAAATTGCCAGATTTTTTTCAGTTCACATTCATCTGTTTTCAGATTAGTCAAAATCATGACATAATGTAACTTATGGTTCTTTTACATAGCAGTATAATTATATAGGCATTTTTTCATTATTTTGTGCACACCTATTATGTTATGTAATACAGTTAACACAGAAAATGCCCCAAGTATATTAACATTTGTCAAACTTAGATCTGTGTTTATTTTCACTGTTTCTTAAAACGGGAGCCAATTAATCGTAGTTTGAAACTGTTTTTGTACACTTCTGACACAAAATCTTGCAGTTCCTCCACAGCTTTCATGATTCTGTCATCTGTGTCGCTCACAATTGGTACCAAATCCTGCCCTGATGCCGTTCTGGTGTCATTGCAAGGTGGTTGGGTGGGGAAGGGCTTGGTTTCCTCCATCTTTTCCTCGGGTACTGAGCTCCTGAGCTAGGGCCAGAGCTGTCCAAACTTGTCGGCTGTCTCAAATTGCAGTGCCAAAGCCACGTTTCGCCAAGCAGTTTTGAATTACTGCAAGCAGGATGAATTCCCATGCCATGGACACCTTGCATGGCATCCAAGGGGTCCCATTTTCTTACCACTTCTGTGGGAACATCCGTGTCTATTTCTCACGACAAGAAACGCAGTAGACACCTTCAGTGCACTTGTTTCATACAATAAGTGATGCCCTGGTCCAGTGGTTCCATGTAGCTGGTGGTGTTTGCTGGTAGGTACAAGAGGCACATGTGCTTCAATGTATGGTTCTCACTTTTGTGGACATCACACTGATCCATTAACAGAAGCACATTCCTGTTCTGGCACGCTATTTTCCTCCCGAAAGAGATCAGCCACTCCCTAAACAATATTCCAGTCATTCGTATATTTTTGGATGATTTGTATTCACGTGGGTAGTGCCTCAAACCTTTCAAGCAACGTGGCTTTTCAAACTTTCTGACAATTAATGGACAGAGCCTTTCGCTGCCATCTGCATTGCAACATAACAAGACCGTCACATGGTCTTTGTACCCCTTCCCACCCTGGCGCTTCTCTCCTTTTAATGTCAAGAGTTCTGTTTGGTCATACATTATGAAAAAGTCCCATTTCGTCTGGATTGAAAATGTCCTTTGTTGCATACTGGGTGGCGAATGGTTTCACCTTTTCTTGCCACTTCTGTGCCGAATCCAGGTCTGCTGAAGCACCTTCTCCACTAACTGTGCACCATGTAATGTTATGTCTCTCTTTGAAGCACTGCAGCCATCCATTGGAGCATTTAAAATTAATGCCCATCTTCAGGGCTATTTAATCAGCCTTCCTTTTCACCGTTTGACCATCCACTGCAAGCCTGCTCTTTCGAGCATGGCAAAACCACTTGAACAGCTCGTCTTCCATATTGCCATGTTTTGCACCACGAATCCTCATGCATTTTGAAATATGGCGCCCTTGCGAAGCCTGCTGTTCAGTAGAATCCCGGGTTTTTAAACATGTTGATAGAGTGGAGAGTGGGATTCCATAAGTCTGGGCTATTGCACTTTTACTTCGTTAATTTTTTCACTTTTCTAATCACCTCCAGTTTTTCCACTATTGTCTTCCCTGTGTTTTTTCTCGTCTTTTCACTCATACTTTCCACACTGTGTGGAATAAACAATTCAAAACAAAATACCGTGATAGATGTCGCAGCACTTCTGGATGGATGAAACACCTTGACTTTCACGGCAGGCAGCAGCACATGTTATGACTTATGCTTACTTTACCGGGGTTGTGGCATAGCAGATAACACGATCTGAACTACAGAAGGAATTTCGAGGGCTGTACGAAGTACATGCTACTGAGTTATTTTTTAAGAGGCGCAAGTTTGCGGTAAATAATTTCGAATAATCCAAATTTAATCACTGTTGGGGAGGAAAATTACCTTGAATTAAAAATTAACCGTACTTAGAATTAACTAGAATAAATTACCTTAAATGTCCTATCCTTTCAGCTGGGGAATGACTTTTGCTTTGAATTAACCGGTACTTTGAATTAACTGATATCAAGTTAACGAGTTCTTACTGTACTGCTTTTAAGAGACAAGGTTAAAACAAGTATTCCAGTTATTTCAACCCAAGTTTCTAATTCTGCCTCATCTCGCAAGTGAGGTATGTGTGGTTACAACAACTGCAGACTTATACATAAGTGGTTATGGTACTGTCTCACAGCCTTAGTCATTATGACTTCAGGCTCTTAAAATGTTTTCTAGAATCTCTTTGAGAGACATGGCAAACAACTTTGTAGATTATTTGGGTTTCTATTATTAAGTAATATATGAACTGCAGTTTTTCTGTGCCTGCACCTCTGTGCTGAATTCATCCTCAGTCTCTGTACAATAAGACTATGGCTCACCAGAATTTTTTACTTAAAAAAATGCTGTATGTAATGAACAGTGTAATTATTATAGTGTAATCCTACTAGCTGTTAATTTTGAAATAAAGTGGTAAAATGATATGAAACAATATACTGACATATCTACATATTGTATTAGAAAAATGTGGCAAGTTGGAAGCACTCACTGAACCCAGAATGGTGGGATTCTTGTGAGATTAGTATTATCCAATGTCCCTTTACAGTGATCCATCATACAGTGCGGGGTTAAGGGGAGTGATCATGGCATGTTGGGGAAAACAGCATTGCAGAAACATGTTATGGTAAAATCGTTCCATGAATGTGGACACTTATGGACCCCTACCCCACCCCCAGCACTTAAAGTACATACATTTTTGGACATAAACATCTACAGAATGCTTGGATAGCTGAAGCTGCCAGCTTCCATGGTGGTTGAGTAACTGCCCAGATTTATCCACATGTATTTAATTTTGTCAGAATTCAGCAAATTCTTTATTCTATATATTTAATGACTTTCAATCCTATATAGCCAAAACTGCACTGGGCAGAACAGCATTGGGTGAGAGGCTGCTGTATTTTGATCATATCATAAGTTTAATTGTGTAAGTCCCTCCAAGTTTTATAAAGTGTAGTAAAAAATACACTATAATATTCTGACATAATAAATTCTAAGGTTTCTTTCTTATCCAGACACAACGAGAATGGTTTTGTGCTTTGCAACTTTAAATATTTGAAACTGACTTATTTTTTTCAATTACTGTTATTAAATTGCCAGCCTTGTTGTAAGTCACTAGCTCTTTTGTTGTTAGATTACATATTATAATTCATGTAAATCAGTGCTGTAAATTGGTAAATTGATACCTATTCTCAGATGAGTACAGTATTTGAATTATGTGAAACCTAGACCATTCTCAAGAATACTTAGGCATGTTGTTAACATCATGGGTTATGATGGGATGGTAAACATGAAGGTCATGGGTCATATTTAATGAAGTTTGTAGAGGTGCACATTGTATCTAAAATAGGCACATTCTGAGCATAGGAATTAATAGAGGTTACTGTTTTATCTTAGAAACAACTTGATAACTGTCATGTTACTGGCTGTAAATTTGTGTGGTAAAGTTTCTGGATTTTTCAGTATTTATTATATTTCAAAAGCTACTTCTAGATGTTTATGTTAAATGTTGGTCTTTTTTATCCCATTAAAAAGCCTAATAATTCTTAATAAATAGCAGACTCAAAATTTCATAAACATGATACTCATGTAGAAGCAAGTTTTATGGGCAGATGTTTGGGCAGGTGGATGCGACAAGTTTGTAAGAGACACTGTCATTTTGCAGAACATTTCTATGTAATAATTTTTATTTTAATTCTTTACCATAATAATAATTATTGTGGTAAATAAATTATGAAAATAATAATTATTATTATTTTCGGTCCACCTTATACACTTCTTGGATGACACATCAATTAACGCCAAGCTGTCATGGTGATAGTCCCCTCTTTAATAAACATTTGTGTTACTTATATTTCGTTACTGTACTTAACCATTTATTCTTTATTCTACATATCTTCCTAAATATTTAAAATATGTTTTATTTGTACACCCTAGTGTTTTCTTACAAGCTGCATCTTCATTCACACCCATCTATTTTTTATTAAAAAATTCCATTCCCAATTTTCTTGTTTCTGGACAGGTCAACAATATACTATGTTCAACATCTTCCTTAGGGTGCATACACACCTGCTAACATTGTTTGCAAACTGGCAAACCTTGTTTACAAACAGTTTGCCGACCGTTGGCAGACAGTTGACGAACACTGATTAGCGTTCTCAGCCATTTTAAAACATGATGTACAGTGAATGTGTGACTTGAATTTGTGCTGTGTATTTCTCTTAAATTAAAGGCGACGACGATGAAATTGGAGAGAGTGGTGGGTTAGACACTTGCTCAATGAAGGAACGTGGTATGGAGAAAGTCTTTTGGCGGATTTTAAACTAGAGGATGGGCCTGTCTTCAGAAATTTTGTCAGAATGACACCTACCGATTTTGAAATATTGCTACGTATAATTGGTTGCAAAATATCACGAACAGATGCAAAATATCGAGCAGCGATTCCTCCGTCCATACAGTTAGCTGTTATGCTTAGATATATAGCTAGTGGTGAGTCATTAAGAACCGTCTTCAGGGAACTCCCGCTTCTCCTAGAATCGACCAATTTATTGTGTTCCCTGCGAAACCGCATTTTCAACGCCAGCATTTTCTTTTCTACCTCCACCGCACTAACACCGCATGGTGTAACAGGAGTATCAGACACATCAACTTCCTTATTACGGTGTTTGTAGTCCGCGGATTGCACATCCCACAAACAGGGTAGTGAATGTAAATTTTCAGTACGTTTCAACGTGTTCTCATTTCTTCATAACAACCAACAGATGCACGAAATAGCATACGTGTGTAATGTATATTAAAGGCCCCTACACGTTTCGAAAACAAGGTGTCATCCTGAGGGGGTTCGTCACAAAGGAATACAAAATCGCCACATCAAGTTACACGGTTCAAAGTACACCACTCCATACGACACACAGTACACGCTGTAACAGGTCGAGACCCACACAGATCCATATTGATCGATGCAGACACTTGTGTGCAGAGTCCACATTACCTTAACCTTTTAAAGCCTAGCGGTAATTTTACGTACCACTAGGCGTAACATTAAAAAATTCTACCTGGTGTCGACATTGCGTTTATGTGTTTTGTACGGATCTCAGAACAAACAGCAACTTTTGCCTTATAAAACATTAAGAGACTGGTTTTTATAACCGAAGTGGAGAGTGTTTACAGAGCGGTACGCACAAGAGTCCTTATATAAAACAGATACGCTTCGTTTTTAAAGGGTTAAACAACTATAAACACCAGGAGTGATTGTTTTACTGCTTATAGTATTGCAGTATTGTAAAATATGATTGTGGAATTTGAATAGTTTGGGTTTTTAATATTTGATCTTTTAACCGTGTAACTTGATGTGATGATCTTGTATTCCTTTGTGATGAACCCGCTGAGGATGACACCCTGCTGTCGAAATGCATGTAGGGGTCTTTAATTTACAGTATATATGTATTCCATCTTGTACATTTGTTGCTTGTTACGGAGATTGTGATAAGATGCGCAGTGTATATAATATCAAGTGTTCTCACTTGTCCACATTCTGAGTTTTGCCTCGGCTGTAGCGTACGATGGACTAATGACTTGTTTGCAAACTGTACCTTGCTTTCCATTTCCAACGGTAGACAAGAAGCACGGAATATTTGTTTGTGGACTGTTTGTGAACATACCTCCCACAGTCTTGAGCTAAGCTTGAACAACTTGAACTAATCTTGTTTGGAAACTGTTCTTCGCAACAGTGTTTGCAGATGTGCACTAGGCCTTACCTAACATAAGGAATTTCTTTGTTTCCTTTCTAATTCCTCTCAGTTTCTGAACTCTTGCTATCAACCATGCAATCCGTTTCTCTACTTCATAGTACTGCATTCTATGTACATGTACAGCTAACTAGTTTTACGCGATATTGTTTTGCGCGATTTCGCTTTAACGCGACTTGAAAATTTACACAACTTTTGGAATATACGCGATAGTATTCGCTTTAACGCGATTTTGCATAGACGATCCGTGGTCGCTGTTATCCAGTTTACTCGATAATTTTCAGTTTCACGCGATTTGGCATTGATGGTCCGTGGTCACGGTTATCTTCTGTAGGATGCTGCAGGAAGTGACGTCACTGTTACGCCATCAGTCGCGTGTATGGATTGATTTTGTCGGCGTTGTATCGACATGGCTCATTTTGTTTTCAGCAGCATTGGCTTTTCTTACCAATGTGAGTGAGAAACATAAATCTGTACCATCTAGTGCAAGCCAAATGAAAAATCGGCGAAATACTATCGGTATTATAAAGAAATTAGTGTAATAATGCGGCGTGAAAAAGGTGAACGATTTGTTGATATACGCCATAATGTTAGACTCCCTCACGGTATCGTGCATAAAATTCGTGATAATGCTGACAGAATAAAAGAAACTGCTAAGTCAGGAACTAAAGCGTTTGTTTGTGTGACAAGACTACCACAGCCCTATCTGAATGAACTGTATCAAAAACTGTGGATGTGAGTCTTTTACACTTTTATGGCATTCGAAATAAATATATTGTATAGAAATGTATGTATCCTGTATAGAAATGTGTATATACTGCATATACAGTACATACATAATTTAGAGGTGTGGATGTCCACTAGTGGTATAGTCATACACTATATAGGATGAGGTCAGTCCCCTAAACCCCAGGAACTACATTGTTTTAAATGGGAATTTTGTATTCGATTTGCGCGATTTCGATTTGCGCGACGTTTTGCAGGAACGTAACCCTGGCGTAAAACTGGAGTTACCTGTATATTCTAACCTCATACCTCGAATGCTTTCATCTCCATCATTTTTGCAACTGAGTTCTGCCTTTCCGTTTCATTAAATTTTTCTTTATCAGCATGCCTGTTTCTCTGAAATTATACTTCAGTTGAGGCAATGTGCTACAAGCTGGAAGGTTGCGGGTTCGCTTCCCGATGGTGTCATTGGAATTTTTCATTGACAAAATCCTTCTGTCTGCACTATGGCCCTGGGGTCGACTCATCCTCTAACAGAAATGTGCACCAGGAATATTTCCTGGGAGGTACACGTGGCCGGTGCATAGGGCTGACAACCATATCACCTTCATGTGCCGATTGTTTTGACATCTGGGATTCTCAGCCTCCTGGAACCATAAGTGCCTGTCCAGATCTATAATGGGATAGCTTTTTTTACAGTAGTTATACATTTAATCAATTTTCCTCTGTAACCCCTAACTTCCTCTTGATGGGGCATGAATCTCTTCTATGTCAATAAATTCTAAAATGTAATTTATAAAAATATTAAATAAACAGGGACTTAAGCCACATCCTTATTATTTGCAGTGCACAAATCAATGTGTGTTTCTCTCCACACTTCACACAGAATTTGCTATCATGATATATTATTTGTACACAGTGTATCCCCCAGGTTTTCACATTTTATACCACAGGGTTCCCTATCAGTAAAATCAAATGCCTTCCTGAAGTCCACAAATCCCCAATAAATTTGACCTCTTTTCTTTCTCAGATATTTGCCTATACTTGTTTTAATTATAAAAAAATATCCATTCTCTTGCATTTAACAGATCCCACTGGACAAGGGATTAGCCCCTTATGGTACAACAACCAGTCCCTTAGGTTTCCAGATAGTATTCCTGTATGTATTTTCCCCAGAAATGGTAATAATGACGTGCCTCCATAATTTCCAGGATCACCTTGATTTCCAGTCCTTGTTTCAGTTGGTTGTAGTAATGCAATTTTACATTCACACAAAAATTCTCTTGTGTTGTTAACCCTATTAAACAAGCCTGTCAATTCCAATTCCCTTGTCCTTGGCAACCAACAATTTTCAGGCCTCTGTTGACATTCCTTCACACTCTGTAACTTCTTTCATTTTTCATAACCTAAGTCAGTTTTTCACCTTATTTACTGTAAGATTGGCATGTAGTTCCCAACGTACTCTGGACCTAAGAGCTGAACCTCTTTTAGAGACATCCTCCAGCCCTGCTTTCTAAACAGTGCATAAAAATGCCTAGCCAACTATCCAGATATACAATCCCAGTATTTTCTTCTTTCTTCAAAATGTTCCTTACTGCTTCCCACATTTTATTTATGTCTTTTCTGTTTAATCAGGCAATTTTATCTGCTCAGATTTCCTCTCTTGTCATTCTTGCTGCTTCATTTCCAGTTAAATTATCATAACCCTCCTCAATCCACGATGTAGCACCACCATTTTTTCATGGTATTTTGCAGCATTATATCGAGAATGCCAGTAAAATGCAATACTGGAACTTTTGTGGAGTTACTTAAAGTGATAAAAAGATGTTAATTACAAAACAAGAACATATTAAGAGAACATTTAATGCAGTAATTGTTTGCGCTTAAAACCTATACTATTTTTGACATTTAACTGCCCTGTATGTGTACCTATAGCTAATGCTTCCTCCAGTTTTTCATGTTTTGTACCTTTCATCTTTCGTATGTTAGTACTTGTTAGAGTGTTCCACTTATTCCTTTTACTGAGTGTCCTGTCGACTGATGTATTTGTCCCATAATAAGAAAAAAGTTATTGGCTATGTTCTGCAGAAAAGCTACAGGAAATTGGTCAGTATAAACTTGGAAATCTTTCTTGTTAATACTCCCTTTTTACCTGTACTTAAGTAGTACAGTAAAGAGTTAGGACGATTAAAGACTACTGTACTCTTAATGTTATGTTAATCTGATGGGGACTCAACAGCTGTGTTGCTGCCTCAGTGCGCAATGGTATTGAAATTCATCAGACTGTCATCGAAATGGTCTAAGACTTACAACTTGAAACTTGAGGGGCTAAGAAAGTGGTGCAGTGAGGCAAAAGAAGCGGGGTCAGGAAGTCAGTGCTTTTTTAAACATATAACAAATCGATGAGAAACACCAGTCCTAAGTACTTTGGCCGCTAGAACAGTTGAAATGAGATCCCTGTAAAGTGTAGATGATAAATGCTTTTGTGCAGCTTCTAGATGCTGACCCATGCTGTCCACCAGGCAGAAATTCCAAACTGCCCTGTCTGCGTTCCGTACCTGCCTTCCAACAGGACTCTGTATAAGACATTTACTGTACTGTGTGCGTGCGTGCGTGCGTGTGTATGTGTGAGTGTTCCATTTTTGCACTCAAGACATTTTGTCTAATTTTAACATAATCTGTTATGTACATTAAGAATTGTCTAAATAGTATTAGTTCAAAATTTGTTTTCATTCCTTGCTTATTGGCATTTCTTGCTGTTGTAATTTTCCATGGCTAATATTTCTCTTTTATGTACTTAACACATCTGTAATTATTTGCTTTAAAGCATATCAAAATAAATTCTACTATCATTTGCCATGGTCAGCTGTTTGAGACATGACTGTATTCACAAATATGCTTCTTATGTATGACCTGGATTTAATGATATGGGTGGAGCTCAGAACACCAATATCCTCTCTATCACACTTACAAATGTGTTATCCTAGAAGCATTATACATACCCTGGAATTTCCCTGTTCTTTTTTTAACTCAATGTGTTTTATAAGAAGTGTACAAGATGCTTCAGGCTTTAATAAGCTCACAAATATCTTGAACACACAGACATTAATGCCAGAATTTGAACTTTATTTATATAACATTAAATGTAATTTTTGGAAAGGACTGAGAATGATGGCTTCAAAGGGTCTATCCTAATAACTAACTATAAAAATTAAAAACTTCATAGATTCTAACATCGCCCTTGTTCTGGATTTTGCCACCATGTCACATATTTCTTTTCATATAATGTGAAAACAGATTTGGAATGAATGCAGGGGTCCAGCCATTGCGACATGATTGTATATGTTTTATTAGTTTTGAGCACAGATGCAGGCTCCTGAACTGTAATTAGTACTTCATGAATTGTAATTATGTTACATAGCTGGAAGAACTACTCTGTTAGTTGCCAAAGCCAAGTGAACCTACAAGCATTTTATATGTGTTATATAGATAAATTAATTTACTGATATTTTTAAAAGTACAATTAGGTGACATATGTCTCCATTAGTGATGTGAACAAATCAACTAAAGGGCTCAATACGTGTATGCAGCCTACACTCACAGAATTTGTTGTGTTTTAACAGTAATTAAACATTTTTCCCATGGTAAAGTGGTCCCTTCCAAAGATATTTTTTAAGATTCATTTTAAGATCATAAGAAGAATATTAGTGTTGTGGCAGTTTACAGTCTTTGTATGCTTGTGAACAAATTGTAATGTACATATACATACTTGTTTTTAGAAATTGGGATTGGTAATCAAAATAAAATGGATTAGTCCTGAGCACTTATTTTATGTTCTAAGAACCTGTTTCCACCCATACAACTGCACCCCTTTGTTCTTTTTTATAAGAGGTGTAAGTTGCTAGAGTTATCCCTGTTGATGAAAGAGAGAGGTGAAAATGAATATGCATGACGAGCATTGGGCAGGTGTCATTCCTACCTACCCTGTTGTTGCCCAGATTTCACCTAGGGGATATGAGATGCAGTTACTAAGTGTTCTTTCTCAAAGTCAAAGCAGGAAGCAGTTCCTTAACAGCCAGGTAAATCAAATCTTAATGTAAGTTTGCCAATTTCATTATCAACACTTTGAAATATGTTACTGGAAGTTACAGTTTACAAAGCTTAATGAATGTTGATGAAGGGACCTGTTACATAGAAGCAGTGTTGGTGTATGTAACGTAAGCAAAAGTTCTTAGGTTTCCATAGCTGTGAATGTACAGCTTTTGTCTTCTGGTTTGTGACATCCCATAGTTTTGGAAGCCTGTATGAACATTTTGAAAGATCATCAACCATGAAGTTGGAGGCAGTATGTTCCTCTGAAATGTTGTTATCCACCAACAAGACTGCATTATGTCAGTCTGGATTAGCTGTAAACAGCTTACAGCAAAACATATAATAAATAATAATGTATAAAAACCATTATACTGTGATGTCAACGGAAGCAACAAACTGTCTATGCAAGTCCATAATAAGTGACAGTGAATGTAAGTGTTACACAAAAGGAATGTCTGTGGAAAATAAGGAGAAAAAGTTAACTGGATAATAATTATGTAAAAATAATTCTACTCTTTTATTATATGCATTTCCGCTGATTTATGATTAATGTGCAATATTCAGGGAAGAATGGAGTTCTAATTTTAAATCTGCATCTGTTAGACCTGTGTCCCTGGGCCCTTTGAATTTGTGTTCCATTTAGAGGAAATTTAATAGTGCAATACTTAAACGCTCAATGACACTGGGGTTTAAATACCTGTGGGTTACTGTATGCTGCTACTGTGAAATCACAACAACAGTAAACACATTAACGTCAGTCTTTATTCTCGTAGATATGTACAGGTTATTGTTATGTACAGTTGTCCGTGTCGGACGTATTTACAAGTGCTTCTCCTTTGCTATTGTGGCGGCTAAGGGCCGCGTTAGTGAGGTCCGACAAAGTTACTCCTGTGAAGAAACGGACTCACTGAAGCAGTGCAGTGAGAGTGAGTTCTGTACAGTGTCAGCCGGTTGCGCGGAGCAGGCTGCGCGGTGGAGAGCCTGGGACAGCTCTGTGGTGCCGAGCAGCGTGTGCTGGTAGACACTGCGGCGCGTTCCGCAGGGTGCGAGCTGTAGATGCTGCTAACGGGCCGAGTGGCGGATGATGCTCGGGAGCCGATCGTGGAGGCTCGTAGCACGTTGAGTCTTGATATTGAACGCTGGATCCGGAATACTGGAATGCACAACTTTTGGCTGGAAATGTAGCCTTTTATACCTGGCCGTCGCTGGGCTGCCCGTCTGGGATTGGCTGGCGTGAAGAGCTTGTTGCAGTGGTGGGGAGACCGACTACCGCTGTACTGCGCGGAAAGGGCCGTTTTGCATTTGTGGGGATGTTCCCACATACCACTGTACTGCCCAGGATAGAGGGGTTGTACATTTATAATACTTGTAAAGGCATTCACAAAAGTATTTTAAACCAAGGCCATAACATTTACCCCTACGTCTTTCAGGATGTCTCATCCTTTCAGGTTTTTGACTGAAAATGATGTATTAATTTCTGATTTCACCGATATGTGGCACATCCTTTCACCCTGGACTTGGGCATCTTTGGCAATGTGTAGAAATGATGAAATCCTCGTAATATGTATTCTCTTGTCTGCTGTGACTGCCTCACTTTCAAGTTCAAATATTCTCCTCTGCACCAAACATCTGTGATCTTCTCATCATGTGAGAGACCAGGTTTCATGCCCTGGGCTGCGTAAACAAAATAGGCAACACAGGATGCTGTCTAGGGTGGCAAAATTTTGGGGGAGAAGTGAAGAAGTAGGCAAAAATAATTCGATGACTGCACTTCACAAAAGTAAAAAAAATGTATATTATCATAATTATTTTTATTGTCATGTGTGCAGTTGTAGGAGATGAGGTTGAATGTGGGAAGACGGGAAAGCAAGCCTTTGCCTTGGGTGGCAATAAGTTTTGAACTCACTCTTTTCATACCCACACAGACTGACAGATTATAGTTTTACATACTGCAATCTGTATGTTTTAATACAACAAATGGGCAGGCAAAAGATTCTAAAGAGCATGGTAGCAATCGTTCCCAGAATTAATCTGCTCATTTCTTTTGAATGTAATGTTGCTTTGTTACCCTTGTTCCGCAGGAACTGAGCTTTGTTGCACACTCGGAGAATATATTAAACTTCAGCAGTGCCAGTCCGTCAGCTTCAGATACCACACGCCTACGTTGGAGTTACATGGACTGCCACCAGGTGGCAGGTAACGTCACTAGGCTGAATGTTGGAATACTACGGACCGCCACCAGATGGCACGAGATGTCAATACACAGAATACACTCTGACAGAAGCGCAGATTACGTATAAGGGACACCAATTGTGGTAACTACGTAAACAGTTGCCGGGCACTAACATTACACTATAATATACATACATACATAAACACACAAACATCATTCGAGTTTTCGCGCTAACTAGGGCACCACTGCGAAAGAACACACACACACACACACACACACACACACACACACACACACACACATTCTTAAAGTTTCCATGGTAACTATGTAAATAAGTATCCTGCCTGCCCAATTTGCCAGGTTTTCACGGTGACTGCGTACATAGGTGTGCCTTACCTGCACAGGTCACGAGGTTTCCACGGTAACTGCATAAATGAGTGCTGACTAGTCTTAATATTACTGTAGTGCATCCCCTCCCGACAGCTCGGGTGACTGTTACCGTAGCAACAATCCTTCGATCCCATTCTATAGACCAGATTAGCAACAGCTGACGGCGCTGACGACAACACTCATGGTATTTCTACCGAACATCCGGGTGTGCTCAACATACAGCTTCAGTTGTACGAACATCAGCTATATGGAAAGAGCTGCCACTTCTATGGGATGTTTTGTATGAAACATGATAGTGCAGTGATATTCGTGAGTTTGTTTTAAATAATGCTTTTAAGTGTTCTCCGAGCTCGTGTCCTAGACTTTCATAACACAGTTTTAACACGTTTATGTGTCGACAATTATGTAATTTTGGACTTAACTATGATAGCCCTCCATAATGTTTTCCTTCTTTTTGTTGATATGACTTGTGTCCCTAATGATGATGGGTTGCCCATCGAAACATATTGGACCCTGCCTAATGAAATTTCAAATTTAAAGTCTTAAATTGAAATAAATCTAGTGTACATTATGTTAGAGCTGGTAAATATATCGGACATTGAATTACCAACACGGTATGGAAAGTATTAAAATGAAAGAACTAGTATGGGAAGAAAATTACAGTGTTCGAAACGACATTGAAGACTCTACAGGGAATAGATTAGTAGATGAGAGACAAGTACTGACAATTTTGGAGAATTGTATTACAGAGCTATACGATCTTCCTAATCCAACCAGAAACTCTAGTGTTGAACCTAAAGAGGAAATAATGCAGTCGTGAAAGTTCCTTATATATCGAACAGTGGGTTGTAAAAAGCTATCAAGGAGACGAGGGATAAGAAGGCTACAGGAAATAATGATGTACCTAGGGATGTACTCGAACTATTGGGAGAAGATGGTCTCAGAATAATGACACAACTGTTCAACAACATGTATGAACCTGCAGAGTGTCCCTAGGATTTTACTGAAGTTGCAATTATTGCCTTAAAGGAGAAGCCAAAAGCTACAAAATGCAGTGACTATCTCTCAATCAGCCTCATTGCACATACAGCAAAGATAGTAACTTGCATACTTAGGACAAAGATTAATGGAAAGTTGAGGGGTGCTTGGAGATCATTTTGGGTTTACAAGTGGAAAATGAACTAGTGATGTAATTGGCATGCTGAGAATAATACCAGAATAAACTTTGGACATAGATGAATAACTGTGTGCTTGCTTCATAGGCTGGCAGAAGGAATTAAACCACGTAAACTGGACCAAATGAATGCAGATCCTAAAAGAAACTGGTATTAACTGGCGTGACAGAAGTTTCATCAGCAAATTGTACAAGGATAAGAGTGTTAAAGTACGACTGGACCTAAGGGAGGCAAGAAGAATTAAGACTGGAAGAGGAGTTAAGACAAGTATTCTGTATGTCACCAGTTCTCTTTCACTGGTACAGAGAATAGGGCGACAACTATTTCGTGCTGTGAAATATGTAGATGACTTTTGCTACTGGCTGAAGAAGACATGACTGGTACACTCATTGAAGCTGGAAAATGCTATGGCATGGAAATAAATGTGAAAAAAACTAAAGTAACGGGAATCTCGTGGCAACCATTCCCACTATAGATTATGATAGATCAAAGCAACTGGAAAATGTGGAATATTTCAACTATTTGTGTAGTATGGTAACAAATGATACAAGATGTGGACATGAAATTAAATTCAGGATTACCATGGGGAGAGCAGTGTTCAGCAAGTAGAAGACTCTTTTCACCAGCAGATTGGTCTTATATTTGAGGAAGAAACTAGTACAGCACTACATTTGGAGCATAGCTTTGTATGATGCTGAAACTTTGCAGTCGGTGGAGAACTGGGTTTGAAAGAGACTGTGGCAATGAGTGTAGTTATTTATATGGTATATGAGTGTCTGCTTCAGAGAAGGACAAGTCATCTGGATGCTGTTTGACATTCAACAACCCACTGATTTTGACATCAGATTCTTTGAGGTATTTGGCTTTAATGGGCCATTAATAGTTTCATACATTTGGTCTTATGTGCTAATTCATATGTATGTTGTATGAATGTAATGTTGTATGAATTAGATTCTGATCTTAGGTGAAGAGAGAGAAAAAGGAATGACAGACTGTAAATAGAGCTCTCAATTCCGCACAGAACATGAGACGATGTAAAATCTTTATTATAATGCAATCTTTTTCTGCTTTATATGATATAACTGTGGGTTACTGTATGCTGCTACTAGGCCGAGTGGCGGATGATGCTCGGGAGCCGAGCGTGGAAGTTTGTAGCACGTTGAATCTTGAGACTGAACGCTGGATCCGGAATACTGGAATGCATGATTTTTGAAAACCAACCAACCAACGCTGGAAATATCGCCTTTTATACCTGGCCGTCGCTGGGCTGCCCGTCTGCGATTGGCTGGCAGGAAGAGCTTGTTGCAGTGGTGGGGAGACTGACTACAGCTGTACTGCGCGGAAAGGGCCGTTTTGCATTTGTGGGGATGTTCCCACATCACCCACTCGCGTAGAAGGGTGCTCAGGCGTCCAATCAATGTGGAAAGCGGACACTGCGACCACAGCTTGTAGTCCGCGGAGGCCGCGTTGGAGGTGTGCTTTCACCTGCTGGGGCAGTATGTGGCAGAGCTGATGTAGTGCCGCTGCTGGTGGTGGTGCCGTGTCGCGTCTCTGCGAAGATGTCACGCGATTTGCTGCTAGTGCCTCGGGGGTTGCTGCCGAGGCGACAGACTCTACACGGGACAGCGTGTCAGCAACGATGTTGTCCCGACCGGATATGTGACGAGAGTCTGTCGTAAATTGGGAGATGTAGTCCAGGTGGTTAAACTGTCGAGGCGAGCAGTTGTCCCTCTTCTGCTGGAAGGCGAATGTTAGCGGCTTGTGGTCCGTCAGGATGGTGAAGTGACGGGCCTCCAGCATGTGGCGAAAGTGTCGCACAGCCTCGTATATCGCCAGGAGCTCCCTGTCGTATGCGCTGTATTTTTGTGCCGCAGGACTGAGCTTCCCTGAGAAGAAGGCGAGGGGCTGCCAGACATCTTGAACCCTTTGTTGGAGGACGGCGCCCATGACAGAGGTTGAAGCGTCCGTAACCAGGGCGAGTGGAGCAGTCGAATCTGGGTGTGCCAGTAGAGCGGCTAGAGAGAGGTTTGCTTTACACTCGTCGAAAGCCGTGTGGAGAGCCGGAGTCCAGGAAACGGGATGAGAAATTTTGACTCTGGGGCTGGAAAGGACTTCGTGGAGAGGAGCTTGAATGGACGCAGCGTCGGGGAGGAATCGTCTGTGGAAATTCAGCATTCCCAAGAAGCGTCGGAGTTGGCTGACTGTCTTGGGAGGGGGACAGGCTTGAAGATCGGCTATGTGTTCGGAGAGAGGCTGGGAACCGTGGGATGAGATGTTGTAGCCCAGGAAGGATATTTCCGGGACGCGGAGAACACATTTGGAGGGGTTCAACAGGATTCCGTAAGTTTTGAGTTGGGTAAAGAGGGAACGGAGGTGTTTGTCGTGCTCTTCGGGAGAATCGCTGAAGACAAGGATGTCGTCTAAATAGGCGAAGGAGAAGTCCAGGTCTTTCAGGATTTCATCCATGAAGCGTTGGAAGGTTTGGGCTGCGTTCCTTAAGCCAAAGCTCATGAAGGGAAATTCAAAAAGCCAAATGGAATAGTAATGGCAGATTTTTTAACATCCTTCGGATGAACGGGGGTTTGGTGATAAGCTGTCATCAGGTCAATTTTGGAAAAGATGGTGCAGCCTGAAAGGTGATGGGCGTAATCCTGGATGTGGCGGGTGGGATAACGGTCGGGGATAGTGCGTGCGTTGAGGGATCGGTAATCTCCACACGGCCGCCAAATGCCGTACTTCTTGGGCACGAGGTGAAGAGCAGACGACTATGGTCCCTCAGCGCGTCGTGCTAGTCCGTCTCTCAGCATGGCGTCGAATTCTGCCTTGGCGACCGCAAGGCGGTCGGGGGAAAGGCGGCGGGGGCGGCTAGCTACAGGTGGGCTGGGTGTCGTCCTGATGTGGTGTGTAATGTTGTGCTGAGCCTCACGGTGGACCCCTGTTGGTCTAGTCAGCTCTGGGAATTCCCCCAGGAGGCCGTCTGTAGTGGTGTCGGTTGCGATGGTTTTCACGCTTGGGACTGATGATGGTGCGGTGTTGCCTGGCGTGGATAGTGATGTCAGCCCGTTGAGGAGGCGGTTGTTTCTGCAGTCGACGAGGGGACCATAATAGGACAACAGGTCCACCCCGATGATGGGTAACTGGACGTCAGCTACCACGAAAGGCCACGTGAATTCGCGGCGCAGTCCCAGGTTCAGGCTCTGTGAGAACCATCCATATGTAGGGATGGTGGTCCCATTGGCCGCGTACAGGGTGTAATCTGTACGCTCCCTGCACCACGGGAGGAGCTTACGTGGGAAGACGCACAGATTAGAACCGGTGTCCACCAGATAGCGCAGCTTGCGCACCCGGCAAGAGGCGGCCTGAAGCCGTGGTGCAGACGTTTGCCGACCTCAACGACTGCTGGCGAAGTTTCCCTGCTGGCGGAAACATGGCGGACTGCAATTTCGTGCGTCGTCCCCGAAACGTTTGTGGTACCAACAAATGTCGTGCCGGGTCGGCGAGTTGCCAGGGGTGGTGCTGCGGTGGTTGTCGCTCGAGAGGGAGGACGAGAGGGGGCTTATGCGTGCGTGGGTCGCACGTAACGAGGCCACCTGGCGGGATAGCTCCTCAATACTTTCCAGCAATGCGCTGGCGTTGTCGTGAGTGGACGGTGAGACACTAGCTGTGGTGGGCTGCGGCGCAACCTCGCAAATCCTGTCGGCTAGGTGCGAAGCGGAGTCCAGGCTGCCCTCTGTGTGGCCCGCAAGTATGGCCTGGTCGTGTTGTGGGAGACGGCTGGCCCAGATCATGCGCAAAACGTCGTCTGGGACGTCTGGCGCGAGTCCCTTTAAGTGGCGGAGGAACTGTGATGGCTTCCTGTCTCCCATCTCCTCGTGAGACAGGAGTTGCCTCACGCGTTGTTCGCGTGACGTGGACACCCGGCGGACTAGCTCTGCTTTTAGCCGGTCGTACGGCTCGTGCTCCGGTGGGGCTGTTATTATGTCTTCAACCTCGGAGGCGTGCTGTTGGTGGAGCTGGGACACCACGTAGTTAAATTTCTTCTTCTGGCGCGTGATGCCTGCTAGATCAAATTGCGCCTCAGCTTGCGCTAACCAGATGGCTGGGCGGTCGGGCCAGAAGGGTGGCAGTCGTACATCCACTGGGTATAGTGTAGCTCCCAATGAGTCGTCTGCTGGTTCGGTCATTTTGTCTGTCGTCAGATCAAATCGGGGTCACCAATAACGTTGGTTACTCTATGCTGCTACTAGGCCGAGTGGCGGATGATGCTTGGGAGCCGAGTGTGGAAGTTCGTAGCACGTTGAATCTTGATACTGAAAGCTGGATCCGGAATACTGGAATGCACGATTTTTGAAAACCAACCAACCAACCAAAGAGCTAACCAAGGGCGGAGAATTGCGTGAAGCGCAAGCCGACTTCCCTTTGTCTGAGTAGCCCTTCCTGCGTTTTAACGCATTGCTGGGCTCTAAAACAGACACCTTACTCTATAACGGGGATTCGCTTACGCTGTTTTTAGTCCTGATTCGCGACCGGGACTTGTTATGCCAAAGGCTATGGCTCTAGGAGCACATAGACTTCCTACCTGAGGGGCCGAAAACATTGGTTGGATGACTGCCTGGGAGTTGAACCCAGGGTGGCAAATCGCATAATGTGTTCGAAGTGGGCACTTGGGTGAAGCCGTCTTGCCCGCGGGCGGGAGGGGGGGGGGTTTCGTGGGCCGTGCCCCTACTTTTTTATTTCACCCTGGCATTTACCTACAACTGAAGAAAATCACGGTAAAACCTCAGTCAGGGTGACCGAAATGCGCCCAGCTAGTCAGTAGCCAGCGCTTTTCGATGTCGACTTGTCCGCCATTTTGCATGCGGCCTCGACTGGTCGGCTGATCCCTCACCTTGCTCATCCGGCAGCTTGCGTCGGCCCTCGGTTAGCGTAAATATCTACTGAGTTGCCGAACTAAGGGGTTCCCCACACCACCTAATTTTGAGTCGTAACTCTCGGTTAGGGCTCTGGTGTGTTCTTCAAAGAACAGCACTCCAAGGTCCTCGTGAATCTGCCTTTTACTGATGTACCACGGTGCACCAGTAGCAATGCGAAGACACTTGGATTGGAGAACCTGCAGCTGCGTAACGTAGCTGCGAGCTGCGCACATACAGGTGGGGCACACATAGTCCATCATTGGTCAGATGAGCTGCTTATACAGCAGAACTCCGTTCCTGATGACAGGCCGCTTCTCCTGTTTAGGAGAGAGCCAAGCACACCCAGTCGCTGGGAGACTTTCTTCCTGTTCTGCACGATATGAGGCCGCCAGGTCAGGCGTGAATCTAGAGTCACTCCCAAGTAACGGGCTGTGTCGTCCCATTCGATTGGCTCTCCTAGGAACTGAACCGGTCGAGGTCGGGGAACTCGCCAGGCGGCCATAGCAAAGAGCATCGCGTTGCTCTTTGAGACGTTAATGGCGATTTTCCTTTCTCTCAGCCACCGCTCTAGGTCAATCAGATAAGCAGCGCTGACTTGCGTGACGTGGCTATAAAGCCCGTATCGTCCGCGTACAGGGCCAGCTCGACATGGTCGGAAGGCACAGGCATGTCGTTAACATACAGACTGAAGAGCACAGGGGAGACTAGTCCGCCCTGTGCTACTCCAGCACGCATGTAACGACGGGTGGATGTGACGGTT
Source organism: Coptotermes formosanus (assembly GCA_013340265.1). NCBI lineage: Eukaryota > Metazoa > Arthropoda > Insecta > Blattodea > Rhinotermitidae > Coptotermes > Coptotermes formosanus. The sequence continues at coordinate 7,710 of BLKM01012980.1, read as the reverse complement.
AGGAAAGTGGCCTCGAACGTCCGGTTATGGAAGTAGGAGGATATTATTTTAACAAGGTAGGAGGGGAAATTTAGGGCGGCTAAGTGGAAAAGGAGACCATCGACCCAAACGGTATCGAAGGCTTTTGCCACATCGAGAAAAATCGCTCCTGTCAGTCTCTTCTCGCCGAAGTTCCTAATCACTCTCTCAACGAGGCAGGCCAGCTGAGAAGTTGTGCTATGTTTGGGTCTAAATCCAAACTGCTCATCACGCAGTAGTCCGCGCCCGCTTACTTCGCTTAAGATCCTACTAAGTAGGATCTTTTCGAACAGTTTTCCAATCGTGTCTAGCAGACTAAGAGGCCGATACGACGAGGGAGACCCCGAATGGCGTCCTGGACCTCCATGAGTTTGGTTAACTTAGGCTCGCTTGCAGGGGCATAAGAGTATGCTTGCAGCGCCTCGGCAACCTTCTGAATAACTGCCGGATCCGGCGGGTCGTTTACAGGCTGAAACTGAGGCTCAAGACTGTCGGCCAGGGCTTCTGCTTTGTCGGGATCAGACAGAGCAGTTCCGCCCAGAGTGACGAGGGGAGGTGAGGGATTGGGAATTCTCATCACCCGCCTTGTCATCTTCCACAGCGATTGGTCTTCGGGGTCAAGGCTCTCCAGCCTGCCGCTCCACTGGTCGTTACGCCACTCATTTAGCTGGTGGGTCACAGATTGCTGAAGACGGTTGACCTCAGCTTTCAGAGCAGGGTCTCTGTTGATTTGCCACTGCCTCCTCAGCCTGTTTTTCGGGCGTATTTCTATCCTGAATACATGCCGGTATTGGGGGCCGTGGGTCATCGCGAGAGAGACTCTGGGGAGTTGACGCCGCCAGCGCCTCCAAAATTTCACTGGACATTTCCTCCACGCACGTGTCGATTCCCCCTCGTTCGGCAGAAACGGGGTGGACGGTAGCCTCTCTTTCAGGCTGGCCTGAAATTTCACCCGGTCGGTCCGCCTGTAGTCAGGTCGGGCAGGCAGGTTGCGAAAGGATGATCGGCACGTTGTGTCGATCAGTACAGGAAGGTGATCTGAGCTTAGTGCTGAGCACGCCCTCAGATACACTGGGAACGTTAGGTCCTTGGTAATTACGACGTCTAAGACATCGGGGGTAGCCGTGGAGTTATACGGGAGAGTCCGGCCAGTAAATCAAACAGGTGTTTACGCTAGCGTAATCACGCAGGAGCTTGCCCGTAGTCATGGTCAGCCGCGAATTCCAGTCTACATTGATGCCCCCCACTATCAAGACGGGAAACCCTCAGCCGAAGCATGCTGACAGGTCCGATCGGACTATGGGCAGGGAGGGTGAGAGGTACACTGCCAATATTTTAAGAGGGACACTAGGCAATATATGGCAGTTGCCTCTAACTGGGTGAAACCGAAGACGGGTAGAGCGTAGTGATCAATACCCCGACGTACCAGTATTGCTGTTGCGCCTCCCTTTGTGGGCCGGTCTGTTCGGTGAAAAACATAGTTTGCAGCCCGAAAAACGTCTGTCTCCCAGATGAGTTTGTCAAGAGACATATATCGACTCCGTGCTGACTGAGGAAATGTTCCAGTTCCAGCTTCCTGCCGCAAACACCATTGGCATTCCAGCAGGCCAACCGCAGAGCTTTCACCACGTTCATCCTTCTAGGCCTATCTGCCATGTTCGGCTACAAAGAGGACAACGATTTTGAGGACGGCCCGCGACAAATATAAAAAAGCGAAAGAGAAACGACTCACAGCAAGTACCACATGACCCATTGTTAGAGTCCGCTAACAAGCCATGCAAGCTTAAACACCATATAAAGAACTAGTGATAGTGTTAAATATGATAAACATATAGCGCCCATGAAAAATTATTTTGGTCACAAAGTGGAAGAAAGAGAGGGTAGTATTCTCATTAATTTCGAAACATGGGAACTGTTTCAAGGCAATGTAGTGTTCTTGTCTTCAAAGGTAAATGTGTCGTGGATCATACACGCACACTTGAAGATGAGAACACTATGTTGCTTTGGATCTTCGGTACCTGATTATATATTGTTGTCATCATATCATGTTTCAGATGAGTGAAATTCTCAGCTATACCGCTGTAAAAACCTGAAAGCTCACATTGACTTTATAAAACTCCTTTTTGTAATGGGTATTCAAATAACAACAAGCGGTAAACACTGTCAAACACCTGATTATAGAACTCCTTACTTTGGTATCGTAACTGTGACAGCTGCAGTGTTTGGAGTTATAATGATTACGATATCATCAGGCTCTAATAACATATTGTTATATATGTGGGTATTACAGAAATAATTGAGATATCAGTTTTTATTTTCATTCATTTCTTTAGACCCCTGTGGGAACATCCCACCAACACCAAAACGGCTCCTTCCGCACAGCTGTGTAGAAGGCCGTCGACAGCACTGGCCAAGCAAGCAAGCAAGCAACCAACTAAAGAGCTTATTAAGGGCCTTGGTCTGAATAGCCATTCCTGCGGTTTGACGCATCGCTGGGCTCTATATCAGGCACCTTACTCTAAAACGGGAATTTTGCTTCCGCTAATGGTTTATAGTCCTGTTTCACGACCGAGACTTCTTACGCTAAAGGCTACGGCTGTAGGAGCACATAGTCTTCTACCTGAGGGGGGAAACTTTGGTTGGATGTCTGCCTGGGAGTTGAACCCAAGGTGCCAAATTCGCGTACTGTATCGAGGTACTACAGGTTGGCACTTTGGTGAAACCGCCGTGCCCGGGGGGGAGAGGGTGCGGGTCGTGCCGGACTTTTTCATTACATCATGGCATTTACCTTACAACTGAAGAAAATCATGGTGAAACCACAGTCAGGATGGTCGAAGTACGCCAATCTAGTCAATAGCGAGCAAGTTTCGATGGCGACTTGTCCACAATTTTGCATGCGACCTCGACCGGTAGGCTGATCCCTTAGTTTGCGCGTCCGGCAGCTTGCGTCGGCCCTCGGTCAGGGTAAATATCTGCCGAGCAGCCGAACTAAGAGGTTCCCCACACCAGCTAATTTCGTGTCGTAATTCTCGGTTAGGGCTCTGGTGTATTCTTCAAAGAACGGCATTCTCAGATCCTCGTGAATTTGCCTGTTACTGGTACCAAGGTGCACCGGTAGAAATGCGAAGACACTTGGACTGGAGAACTTGCAGCTGCTTAACGTAGCTGCGAACGGCACACCTCCAGATTGGGCACGCATAGCCCATCAAATTGCGGATGAGCTGCTTATACAGCAGAATTCCGTTTCTGATAGAGAGGCCGGTTTTCCCCTTTAGGAGACAGCCAAGGGCACCCAGTCGCTGGGAGGCTTTCTTTCTGACTTGTACGATATGAGGCCACTAGGTCAGGCGTGAATTTGTCACTCCCACGTAACTGGCTGTATCGGCCCCTTTAATTAGCTCTGCTAGGAACTGAACCAATTGCCCTTACGCTGTCGGATGCGCAGGCTAAGGGACTAAGATCAGCCGACCAGTCAAGGCCGCATGCAAGATTGCGGAGAAGTCGACAGCCAAACGTGCTCGCTTTTGAATAGCTAGGCGCATTTCGACCACCCTGTCTGACCACCTGATTTTCCTCAGTTATAAGGTAAATGCCAGGGTGTAGTTAAAAGGTTTTGGAACTCCCCCCGGGCACGGCGGCTTCACCAAAGTGTCTACCTCGGATACATTACGCGAATATACCACCCTGTGTTCAAGTCCCAGGCAGCAATCCAACCAAAAACTTTGCCCCTGGGATAGGAAGACTATGTGCTTGTAGAGCCTAAACGTTTGGCGTAAGAAGTCCGGGTCGTGAATCAGGACTATAAACCATTAGCGTAAGTTATATACCCGTTTTAGAACAAGGTGTCTGTTTTAGAGCCCAGCGATGCGTTATAACGCAGGAATGGCTACTTATGCCAAGGGAAGTTTCCGCCGTTGGTTAGCTCTTTGGTTGGTTGGTTGGTTGGTTGGTTGGCCAGCTTTCAGCGAATGGTTGAGAGAGTATTGAATGACTGGTCATTGAAGAGTCTGCTCGGGCGCTTTACTGGAGTAAGTAGGAGTAAGTTTCTAAAGCAATCGCTAGCTGACTGCCTGGGAGCATTCTCATTGCTGGAGAGCAGTACTCTTGTTTTCCTTGTTACTGTTTGCCCTTCTAATTCTTCAGTGGGCAAAAGGGTGCAGTTTTAGAGGAGGGAGCCCCTGCTTTAAGCGCTATGCTGAAGCCGTAGGAATTGGCCTTTATGAAGGGTATCTATACGCTTCAGCTTTCCCCGGCTGTTCTGCGGGAGCTGAAGAAGGCCATGGCGGCCAGCAAGAAGAGCCAAGTCCTTGGGTCTAGCAAGTTCGCCTTGCTAGACCCAAGGACCTGACCATCCGGCGAGGCTGTGGATGGGATTCAGTCCTCCCTGAAGCCACTGCAGTAGCCTGCGGGAAAGAGGAAATCCGCCGAGCTTACCACTTCAGACGGTGTGTCTGAGCCCGTCGCAAGGCGCACAGCACCCAATGCTCTGGCCGTGGAGGAATCCGCGGTAGCCCCGTCCGATGGATGGTGGGCCGGCGTATGCCGCGGTGGTGGCCGGGCGCGCCGTCCCACGTCAGGAAAGTGGGGCGCTTAAACCCAAAGCCAATCGATCAGGTACTCCCGAACCTGCTGCCTCTTCTAATGCAGACTTCAGGCGCATATCTCTTAGAGACGTGTCCGGGCCTCTTAGTTGCACGCCAGCTGGTACCACAACTGACACCTCCATGGAGACTACTACAGTCGTTCCCGCAGGCAATCAGCAAAACAAGACCACCATTTATGTTTGAGGTGTCACTGATACCCGTGTTTTTTTTTTGGCATGGTTGAGGGAGTCATGCCCCATCGGTCTCTCGGCTAAGATGGAAGGGGTGAGATTGATGCTCGTCCCAAAGACGGCCGATGGCTTGCGAGCCACGGTAAGGGCGCTGCGCTCCCTTGATGGGAGAAAGGGTGTGAGATTTTACGCGTTTTCTCTCCCGGATGACTGATGCGTCCAACTGCTGTTGAAGAAACTCGCCAAGCATATGCCTGAGAGCGTCGTTCGGGAAAACCTGGAAGACGTTGGGCATGCATTTTCAGGTTGTCTTGCAGGTCCGCTCCTGACTCCGCGATTAGGATGAAGTCCGAGATCGTCCCCTGACACCGCACTTCATAGGGTCGGTGGCGCGCGGAGCGGAAGTTCAGAAAGTGCGCTCCTCAGCCGAAATCTGAGGTTTGCTTCTTTCGGTGGAGAGGTACGTTGCAACAAAGGCTCCCCTGCAGTCCAAACTTTGCCAGCGGTTTGGACACACGCAGCGCAATTGTGGGTGTCCACCCCGGTACATTGCCTGCGGCGAGTTACACCTCCTTAGAGAGTGTTCAACCCCCAAGCAGCAGGTTAAATGCTGCATCTGTGTGGGTAAACACAACCAATTATTGGGGCTGTTCAGAGTGGTAGGAAACCAAGGCGGCGCTTGCGAAGCGAGGGCAGACCAAACGCAGGCAAGCGAAGGGTGAAACCGTCCGACCAGCTTCGCCGAAACCTGTAAGGGCGGGACCATAGAGGGAACATGAGAGCCTCTTACCCGCCTGGAACCACGTCTTTCAAGAGGGGCGGTTTGTGAAGTCTACTTTCCCGACCCCTCCTTAATCCTCTCCCAGATCGGTCAATAAAGGTCCTGACCAGAGTAAAGTGACCGAGACTAAGAAAAGCGGGGCAGATTGTAATCCTAAGCCCAAATCACAAAGCCCATCAGGCAGGCTCCAGTGATAAATAGCAGGAAAATGTGAAGGCAGGCAAGTCTTCAGCGAAGATCCCGTACCCCATTACGCCTACGTCCCCACCACAATGTACCCTGTCGCCCATCGAGTTGACCTCCGATTTGCTTGATACTCAACCCATCGACGACTGTGTGCAGCTGACGTGTCGGCCTGTCACAGCTGCACCCACCCTACCTTCTGGGGCTGCTTGCTCGCGCGTCGTCCTGATAATCGTTTTCCTCTTCTTAGACTAATATAGCAGCACGGCCTAGAAGGACGAACGTGGCGAAAGCTCTTCTGTTGGCGTGATGGAATGCTGACGTGTTCGTGGCAGGAAGCAGTAACTGTAACATTTCTTCATTCAGCACGGAGTCGATATATATATCTCTTGACTGAAACTCATCTCAGAGGGAGATACGTCTTACGGCTTGTTTGTCACCGGACAGACCTACCCACAGAGGGAGCTGGAACAGCAATATTGGTCCGCCAAAGTATAGATCACTACGCTGTACCCATCCTCGGGCTGACCTAGTTAGAAGCAACTGCGATACATATTATGTTGGCTAGTGGCCCGCTCAAAATCATGGCAGTATATCTCCCGCTTTCCCCGCCCATAGTCAGGTCGCAGTTTTCTGCATACTTTGGCGGAGGTCTTCCCGTCCTGATGGCGTGGAACGTCAATGAGAAGCATTTGGATAGGAATTCGTGGCTGACCATAACAAGGGCTAAGCTCCTGCGTGTTATGCTTGCCAAAACCCTTGTTTGATTTATGGGCCGGACTTATCCACCACTCTCCCGTATAACTCCTCAGCTCCTCCGATGTCCTCGACATCGTAAATCCTAAGGACCTAATCTTCCCAGTGTATCTGACGTCATGCTCAGCACTAAACTCAGATCACCTGCCCGTTCTAATCGACGCAATGTGCCGATCATCCTTTCGCAACCTGCCAGCACGTCCTGACTACGGACGGATCGACTGGGTCAATTTCCAGGCTAGGGTAGAAGGGAGGCTCACGTCCACCCCGTTCCTGCCGACCGACACGTGAGTGGAGGAAATGCGCAGTTAAATTTTGGAGGGGCTAGCGGCATCGACTTCCAAGAGCCGCCCTCGCAAATGATCCACGGTGCCCAATACACGCATATAAGTGGTGCAACCCAGAATCACCAGAAACGTTAATGCCGCGTGAAAATCGCTTGTAGTGCAGTTATGGGCCCCTAGGCATCGCGAAATTTACCCTCTGCGAAACAGTCTACCAAGTGACGTTGTGCTGTGTGGAAGGGTGTTTTTCTGTGCAAATTTAAACGAATGGGAAGAAAGTGTGCAACCACAAATTGATTGATTCTCACATCCACTGCACATAAGCAGCTGGAGGGTGTGTATTTTAGTCTAAAGGGTGATATTTGTACATGTAAAGTTCTGATTTTTTTTACTGCAAAAATAATAATTCTCAGTCGCTGAAAAGCAATTATTTCTAAGTAAACGATGAAGATGATTCGTACTTATGTATATGTTAGGTAAAATTTATTTTTGATACCTACCAATGCTGTAATCAATGTAAGGCAATGAATTTGATTTATTTTGTAATAAATTAATAACTTTTGTCACCTTAATTATTAGAAAATTAAACACGCCTACTATTCGGTCGAAAACTTAACTATATCTAACCAGAACTTCTCTCCTCTAATGATGTACACGAAATACAGAATCAACATATTTTTAATGTCTGAGAAGCTGAAAAGAATGAAATTAATGAATTGAAGTGAATGGTAAGTATAGTTACCATTGAATGCTTTCTTCAAATTTCTTTAAGTTTTCAAACTTCAAGCTAAAATTGGCTTCAAGAAAGAATTTTTGATATTGTAATTATAATTTCCAATAAGGATGGTGTCTCCTTTTGATAAAAGGGTGCGTAAGAAGGGTAGAAATGACCAAACTTTGCTTGAAGGAAGATT
>BLKM01012979.1:174466-227577 GCA_013340265.1 Coptotermes formosanus | reverse complement strand
ACCCAAAAGCTCAGAGGTTTCTACTAGCTACTGATGTGGCAACAAATCATGATCGCCTTGTTTGTAAGCATATTTCTATGGTGTCCAAATTAATGGCGAACCTGATTACACACTGAGTTTCAGTTTCCTAGCATCACACATCCCAACTCCTGACATGACACACACCTTGACTGGACGGTCCAGCCATCATAGACGATGTGCACAATGGAGGTCAAATTCCTGCATCTTGTGAGATCTGACAGCCTAATGAAGATCACAGCCTTCTGGTGTGACACCGTGTAGTCTGGCAGAAGGCTCCTATGTGATGATACCTCTCTGTGGGACCACACAGTGTCACATTACACAACATAATCATCTTCATGCATGTTTCTTCCCCACTCCAATCCCGGTGGGCTCCCAGAAGAGGATGTACAGAGGCCACAAACGCAGTCTTATTCGTCATCACTTGTAATGGCATCCTGTCACTGCTGCCTGTAAAAACACTGTACATTATTTTCAGCTCTCAATGGCAGTGGTTAAAATGATGGTCACCTGAATAACACTAAGTCACTCTGAAGAGAGTGACAGTGTTTCTCTCCAATGGCAGCTATGCTGCATAAAAAACCAGAAGATTACAATCATCTGAACAACCTGCTAACATCAAGCACTATCTGTAAATAAGGCTATCCCTGTGCTGAATGAAGCATCAAGCCATGAATGTACAAGGGGAGCCCCAGGACAGGGCTCAACATATTCTTAATAATGGCACCAGACACAAGTGGTTGCCTTCATGCCCTTCCCACTTTACCCCATGTACTGACTCAACATGAAATTGGGTAAGCCGCGGAGCCTGTCTCGATGCTGTTCTCTAGCTACTGCTGTTGCCAATAATCTAAGGAATGTGCAATGCAACATTCAAGAAAAACCACCTGATTCTGAATTTCCAGGCAATGTGTCACACAATTGGCAACTCTGTCTTATGATACACACCTCTGATACAGAGACATCTCATTAGTTACACACAGAGACGAAGGACTGATCTGCGTACCCAGACAACAGGGTCTAATATCCTTCAGTTAAACTGGAATGGATGGGGCAGTGGATCTACTGGGCACTCCTGTCCTGGTCTTAAGATGATATGCTCCTCAAGACAGATGCACACTGGGACTTCTTGGAAGCTCCTCAGTCAGTCAGCCAAAACCACAAGATTTTGAAACATTTACAATAGACATTGTTCACTGATATGTCTCCATGACTGTAGACAATAAAGCATACATATCTGACATACACAATTCAATCTTTTCAACCCTGGAGGCGGGTGCAGCATGACACCCCCCAAAATGTCTATTCAATTTTGTCCCATTGTCATGCTTAAAAGCATTTACAAAGAAATAAAAGTCTTAACAAACAAAATTACACGGTCTGCAATCATATTTTAACCCAATGTGTATCTGTATCAACAGTCACTAGCACATCTGGCAATGGACAACCATTACTGCTGCAAGCCAACTTACCTCCTCACCCAAAAGCTCACACGTTTTTACTGGCTACTGATGTAGCAACAAATCATGATCGCCTTGTTTGTAAGCGTATTTCTATAGTGTCTAGGTTATGACAGACCTGATAATACACTGAGTTTCAGTTTCCTAGCATCACACATCCCAACTCCCGACATGACACACACCTTGACTGGACGGTCCAGCCATTATAGGCAATGTGCACGATGGAGGTGAACTTCCTGCATCTTGTAAGATCTGGCAGTCTAGTGAAGATCACAGCCTTCTGGTGTGACACCGTGTAGTCTGGCAGACAGGTATTAGTGTTCCAGAGACACTTTTTGCCACCCTCACCGTACGAGATGAAGGCAGCAGGCTCTATCTAATGACATCTCTCTGCCAGACTACATGGCGTTCCATGCTGCAAGATAATCATCTTCATGCATCTCTCTTCCTGACTCCGATCCCAGTGGGCTCCCAGAAGACGACGTGCCAAGGCAATGACCGCAGTCTCATTCTTCGTCACTTGTAATGGCACCTTGTCACTGGCGCCTGCAAACAGAAAGTATGTTACTTTCAGGTCTTAACAGTAGTTGTTTAAATGACAGTCACGTGAACTAAATTAAGTCACCCTGAACACTGCAGCAGTACATTTCTCCCAAACATCAGAATACACCATGCCCACCACCCCATGTAAAAACCAAAAGATGAACATCACTTGAAGAACTCGCTGACATGAAGGGATCCTTGTACGGTAGGCCATTATATTTAAAAGGTGAAGTTAATGATGAATTTATACAAATCATGACCATAAAGGAGATGCTGAAATTCCAAGCTGCAGTCTCTTATCAGGTTTTCCTGCCTGCACAACCTGTTACTTGCCACTTGTCGCACTGATATCCCTATGTGATTTTTAACATGTGGAGCCAAAGAAGAGAAATGGGTTTTTATTCTGTTGCCACCATGTGGACGGTTCCTGCTGTGACAGCTAGCAGGTTCCCTCAAATATCATTCACACCCTTCACACCATGATGTTTTCTTAGAGATCTGCTTGTGTTTAAATGTCTCAAATTTTGACCCCAATGAACATAATGCCTGTAGCTGCAGGCTCAGCAGTAGTTCTGACTCCTCACGTGCGGCCGTCTGCAAAGTTACAGTCCTCATTTTGAATGATACTTCATGCTCAGTTACTGACACACCTCTAAACTTGTGGTCTAAAACCGTAGCAATCATGCCTTCCTTGACAGTCTGTTATAAAAAATATGAAGAATGACATACACTTGCACAGAATATGCGAAGAAAACTCCAATCCTACCCTTTCTGTTACTTCTGCATGATTCAAGCATGAATGCCTTTCCATGAGGAGACGTATTTTAACTTAAACAGCATCTCACATTTCCTTTGGAACCTCCTCCGTAGTTTAGAGAATAAGCAGTCCATATGCAAATTTCAATCACTTACATTGAAGCAATCCACTGATGATCCATCTGGATCTATCCTGAAGATGGCGGTAGCATGTTCCCCTGAAATGGTCACTAGCTACCAGACTACACGGTCTCATATACCATAGGACTGTAACCTTCACAGACACCTCGAAGAGAACTTCGTATGTCACTGTTATCTCAAAACTCTCAAAGTTTAAAACTGAAGACGGAGTGTTTGAAAATCAAGAACACTTGAAATCTCACACGCCACACGTTATGTGTGTGCTACGTATGCTTTCAAAACTCAGAAACTAGGTGCAGGTTTAAAATTGTAACACAGTTTTTTTGTGGTAATGTCTATGCCACAATATCACTGCTTTCTTTATACATTACAAAGATAAAGGCATCCATTTTCACAGGGGACCACAATCACCACAAAGCTGAGTGCCACATAGCACCCCACTTATAATTTGTATATAGAACATGCATCACTTTTGGCATGATTGTAAGGCCACCCCATGTTCCACATGACGCAATAGGGCAACAACATTTTCCCATATCCAAGTAAATACAACATACAGCCAACACAGGTACACGTGCACTCACCTGACATAGCACCAGCTCGGCAGGACGTAACCCACAATTGACTGACAGTCATTTTATACCTACTTGATACATCCTCTCTGTACACAATTTTCAAACATACTATCCGCTGTTGTCAATCATACTGCACAAAAGACAACATATTAAACATTAGCTTATTAAACGGCTTAAGGCATACCCCATCCGCTTCGCATCGACTCCCACATGACCACAATCCTATTAATCTGCAATTGCACCGTGTGTTACTAGTTGAAATCAAGCAACGCCACAGGTTGTATAACTGCGCGATAACCGTTGACAAGATGACCGAAACCGGCATGGATCATATATGACGCTACATCAGGCTCCTCACCACGGATTATCTTACCTAAGTACATAACACTGACCAAAGGTTAAAACCAAATAAAGATTTGAAGTCCGTGGAAGAGTAAAATTACGACGCCACAAGCGGCTTCGCCTGCTTATGTAGCCGGCGTAGCTCAGTGGCTTCTGGTGGTAGCTTATGGATCTATGGAGCATGACGTCGTTAAAGCAAACTTGTCCCATTTCATACCCTCTCCTCCAATCACTCCTGTCATAATCATGATGAAAAGACAGCAATCTTCGAAATTACTACAAACCAAACTTAGGGGGGAATATACCTTATTAATTTACATTCTGTTTCTCCGACATATTTCAGCTCAGATCAAAATGTCATGTAAAAAACATATTTATTGCGTATAACATGTACATAGTTCGCTTGAACTAGAGACACTAGTGACACAAAGCGTGGAAATTGCAGAATATTACGATTAAATTTAGTCACCCGGATTATGGAATTTCGTAGGCTCTCTGATGAGAACCACGGTTACGGTCACGACACACTGCCTCCGTCTACTGTACAAAGTTTGGTTTAAAAAGGTCAATAATAAACGACCCTCACTTTGTGACTGAAGTAGTACTTTGTATCTGCATCTACTTATATTGCAGAGATGCAATTGAAACAGTGGGGTGACTGAAATGTGGAACATGGTACTGCCTGCGCATGCATTACATGCAGTGCAAGTTAGGTTGAAATCGGTCAGTAATGAAGGGCACTTTACTCTTGCGGCCGATAAAATTTTCGTCCGTATATCCCGTCGCATTGCGCTGGGAATCTCAAAAATGCAACATGGCACTCCCTGCGCATACGCTACAAGCAGTGCTGGTTAGCTTGCAGTCACTAAGTAATGAAGGGCACTTTACTCGAGAGGACGAAAGACTTTTTCGTCCGTATATCCCATCGAAAGGCAGTGGGGTGGTTGAAATATGCCACATGGCACTCCCTGCGCATGCGTTACGTACAGTGCAAGCTAAGTTCAAGTCGGTCTGTAATGAAGGGCACTTTACTCTTCAGGCCGAAACAGTTTCTCGTCCGTATTTCCCCCCGCATTGCAGTGGGGTGACTGAATTATGCCACGTGGCACTCCCTGCGCATGCGTTACGCACAGTGCAAGCTAGGTTCAAGTCGGTCTGTAATGAAGGGCACTTTACTCTTCAGGCCGAAACAGTTTCTCGTCCGTATTTCCCCCCGCACTGCAGTGGGGTGACTGAATTATGCCACATGGCACTCCCTGCGCATGCGTTAAGTACAGTGAAAGTTAGGTTCAAGTCGGGGAGTAATGGAGGGCACTTTAATCTTGAGGCCCAAAGAGTTTCTCATGCGTATGTCCCCTCGCAGTGCAGTGGGATGACTGAAACATGCCACATGGCATTCCCTGCGCATGCCTTACGTGCAGCGCAAGATAAGTTGAAATCGGTCAGTAATGAAGGGCACTTTACTCAAGAGGCCGAAACACTTTATCGTCCAGTGTCACCAGGCATTGCAGTGAGGTGACTCAAACATGCCACATGGGACTTTTTGCAGATGCGCTACAAGCAGTAGAAGTTAGATTGAAGTTGGTCAGTAATGAAGGACAATTTACTCTTGGGGCCCAAAGAGCTTTTCGTCCCTATTTCCCCTAGCATTGCAGTGGGGAGACTAAAAATTGCCACATGGCACACACTGCGCATGCCCTACAAACAGGGCATGGTAGGTTGAACTCGGTCAGTAATGAACAGCACTTTACTGTTGAGGACCAAAGAGTTCGTCGTCCGTATCTCCCCTCCCACTGCAATGGGGTGACTAAAATATGACACATGGCACTCACTACGCATGCGTTACGTGCGCTGCAAGTTACGTTGAAATCGGACAGTAATGAAGGGCACTTTACTCTTGTGGGTGAAACAGCTTTTCGTCCGTATCTCCCCTCGCACTGAACTAGGGTGACTGAATAAGGCCACATGGCACTACCTACACACGCGCTACAAGCAGTGCAAGTCAGGTTCAAGTCGGTGAGTAAAAAAGGGCACATTACTCCAGAGGTCGAAACAGTTTTTCGTCCCCATCTCCCCTCGCATTGCAGTAGGATGGCTCAAATATGCCACATGGCACTAACTGCGCACGTGGTACGTACAGTGCAAGATAGGTTCACGTCAGACAGCAATAAAGGGAACTTTAATCATGAGGACGAAAGAGTTTCACGTCCGTATCTCTCCTCGCATTGCATTGGGGTGACTGAAATATGACAAATGGCACTCCCCGCGGATGCGTTTCATGCAGTGTAAGTTATAATGAAATCGGTCATTAATGAAGGCACTTTACTATAGAGGCCGAAAGATTTTATCGTCCGTATCTCCCCGGGCACTGCAGTCGGGTCACTAAGTAGTACAATATGGTACTAACTGCGCATGCGCTACAAGCTGTACAAGTTAGGTGGAAGTCGTTTAGTAATAAAGGGCACTTTACTCTTGAGGTCGAAACAGTTTTTCGTCCGTATCTCCCCTAGGATTGCAGTGGAGTCACTGAGTAATACCACATGGTACTCCCTGTGCATGCACTGCAAGCAGTGCAAGTTACGTTGAAGTCGGTCAGTAAAAAAGGGAACTTTATTCTTAAGGTCGAAAGAGTTTTTCGTCCTTATTTCGCCTAAGATTGCAGTGGGGTCACTGAGTAATACGATATGGAAGTCACTGCGCATGCGCTACAAGCAGTGCAAGGCAGGTTGAAGTTGGTGAGTAATGAAGCGCTCTTTACCCTTGAAGCCGAAACAGTTTTTCGTCCCGTATCTCCCCTACGATAGCAGTGGGGTCACTGAGTAACAGAACTTGGTACTATGTGCGCATGCGCTGCAAGCAGTGCAAGTTAGGTGGAAGTCGTTTAGTAATAAAGGGCACTTTACTCTTGAGGTCGAAACAGTTTTTCGTCCGTATTTCCCTTAGGATTGAAGTGGGGTCACCGAGTAATACCACATGGTACTCCCTGTGCATGCGCTGCAAGCAGTGTAAGTTAGGTTGAATTCGGTTGGTAATGAAGGGCACTTTACTCTTGAGGTCGAAACAGTTTTTCGTCCGTATTTCCCTTAGGATTGAAGTGGGGTCACTGAGTAATACCACATGGCACTCCCTGCGCATGCGCTGCAAGCAGTGCAAGTTAGGTTGAATTCGGTCCGTAATGAAGGGCACTTTACTCTCGAGGTCGAAACAGTTTATCTTCCGTGTCACCGCTAGGATTGCATTAGGGTCACTGAGTGATAAAATGTCGTACTCCCTGCGCATGTTTTAGGTGCATGGTAAGTTAGGTTGAAATCGGTCAGTAATGAATGGTACTTCCCTCTCGTTGCCGAATTTTTGCGTCCGTATTTCTCCTTTACTTTACTCTTGAGACGGAAATAGATTTTCATCACTATCTTGGCTTGCACTGCAGCGGGTTCACCAAAATGTAGACCCTGGCACTCCCTGTACACTCGACAGAATTATAGCACGTTTGGTCGAAATTAGGCTGTAATGAAGGGTACTTTACTCTCGAGATTAAAAATTTTTTGTCACTATCTCGCCTCATATTTCAGGGGGGTGTCCGAAGCATCGAACCTGGCACCTTCCTCACATGCGTTACAAATCGCGCAGTGTTGGTCGGAATCGGTCTGTAATGAATGGTATTTTACTCTAGAGACGGAAGGATTTTTTCGTCATTATCCGTCCTTGCACTGCACCGGGGTGAACGAAACGTCGAACGTTGCACTCCCTGTTGATGCTCCAGAAACTGTGAAAATTTTGTCGAAATCAGTTCCTAATGATGGGTGCTTTACTCTTCAGACGGAAACAGTTTTTCGTCACTAACTCGCCTCGCATTGGAGCTGGATGACCGAAACGTGGAACCTGGCGCTCTCTACACATGCGCGAGAAGTGGAAGTTTGGTCGAAGTCTGTGTTTAATGAAGGGTACTTTACTCTTCAGAAGTAAAGAGTTTTTCGTCACTATCTCGACTCTCATTGCAGGAGGATGACTGAAACATCGAACTTGGCACTGTCTGCCTGATGGGCCAGCAGTACTGCAAGTTTAGTCGAAATCAGTCTGTTTATGAAGGGTGCTTTAGTCTTGAGACCAAAAGTGTTTTTCGTCACTATCTCGCCTCGCATTTCTGTGGGGTGACCGAAACGTGGAACTTTGCACTTCCTGAAGATGTTCCAGAAGTAGTGCAAATTTGGTTGAAATAGGTCTCTAATGAAGGGCATTTTGCTCTTGAGACGGAAAGAGTTTTTCATCACGATCTCGCCTCGCATTGCAACGGGGTGACCGAAACTTCGAATCTTCCACTCCGTAACAACACGCTAGATGCAGTGCGAATTTGGCTTAAATCTGCCCATAAAGAAAGGCACTTTACTCTTGACGTGGAATCCAGTTTCTCGTCATTATCTCTCCTTTTCATTGAACCAGGGTGACCGAAACGTCGATATTTCACTCTCTACTCACTCTCCAGAAGCAGGGAAACTTTGGTCGAAATCGGTGTCTAATGAAGGGTACTTTACTCTTGACATGGAAGGGCTTTTCGTCAGTATCTCGCCTCACATTTCAGCCGTGAGAAAGAAACGTCGAACCTTGGACTGTCTATACATGCGACGGATGTTGCGCAAGTTTGGTCGAAATTGGTCTATAAAGAAGGGTACTTTACTCTTGAGAAGGAAAGAGTTTTTCGTCACCATCTCGCCTCATATTTGATCGGGATGACCGAAACGTCGAGCCTGACAATCCCTGCATATGCGGAAGAAGTGGTGCAAGTTTGGGCGAAATCGGTCTGTAACGAAGGGTACTTTACTCTTGAGACGGAAAGAGATTTTCGTCACTATCTCGCCTGTCAAGAGGGCAGGGGGGTGACCCAGACATCCATCCTGGCACTCCATACACATGCGCCACAAGCAGTGGAAGTTTGTTGGAAATTGGTCTTTAATAAAGGGCACTAAAGGGCACTTTACTCCTAAGACAGAAAGAAATTTTCTTCACTATCTTGTTCCTCGTTTCAGCGGGGTGCTCGAAACTTCCTCTCCCAAAACATGTTCCAGCAGTAGCGCAAGTTTGGTCGAAGTCGATCTATAATGAAGTTACTTTACCCTTGACACGAAAGGAGTTTTTCGTCACTACCTCGCCATGCATTGCAGCGGGGTGACCAAAATGTTGAACCTGGCACTCACTATACATTCTCCAGAAGTAGTGTAAGTTTGATCGAAATCGGACTGTAATGAAGGGTACTTTACCCAGGAGACTGAACAAATTTTTCGTCACTATCTCGCCTCAGATAGCAGGGGGGGGAGGGGGTGAGCGAAGCTTCGAACCTGGCACTTTCTACACATGCGTCACAAATAGCGCAAGGTTGGTCGAAATCGGTCTGTAATGAATGGTACTTTAGAGACGGAAAGAGTTTTTCGTTATTATCTGTCCTTGCATTGCACCGGGGTGAACGAAACGTCGAAATTTTCACTCCCTATTGATGGTCCAGAAACTGTGAAAGTTTGGTCGAAATCGGTCTGTAATGAAGGGTACTTTACTCTAGAGACGGAAGGAGTTTTTCGTCATTATCTCGCCTCGCATTTCAGCGGGAGTTAACCGAAAGTCGAATCAGGAACTCCCAACACATTCTCCAGAATTTCGGCACGTTTGGTCGAAATGGGTCTCTAATGAAGGGTACTTTACTCTTGAGAGGGAAAGAGTTTTTCGTCACTATCCCACCTCTCATTGCAGAGGGATGACCGAAACTTCGAACCTTGCACTCTCTGCACATGCGGCAGAAGTAGTGCAAGTTCGTTCGAAATCGGTTTGCAGCGAAGGGTACTTTACTCTTCAGACGGAGTGTTTTTCTTCCCTATCTCGCCCCTCATTGCAGTGGGGTGATCGAAGCCTCGTACTTGGCAATCCCTGTACATTCGCCATAAGTAGTACAGGTTTGGTCGAAATCTGTCCGTAATGGAGGGTACTTTACTCCTGAGACAGCTAGAGGTTTTCGTCAGTATCTCGCCTCGCGTTTCAGTGGGGTGACCGAAACGCCGAACTTTGCACTGTCTACACATGCTTCAGAAGCACCGCATGTTTGGTCGATGTCGGTCTATAATGAAGGGTACTTTACTCTTGAGGCGAAAAAAGTTTTTCGTCATTATCTCGCCTCACATTTGAGCGGAGTGACCGAAACCTCGAACCTGGCAGTCTTTAGCTACGCTCCAGAAGGTTTGTAAGTTTGGTCGAAATCGGTCGATAATGAATGTCACTTTACTGTTGAGGCGAAAAGAGTTTTTCGTCACTATCTCGTTTCGCGTTGCAGCGGGGTGTCGGAATCGTCGAACCTGGTCCGCGCTACACATGCGCTACGAACAGCGCAAGTTTGGTTGAAATCTGTTGGTGAGGAAGGGTACTTTACTCGTGTGGCCGAATCAGTTTTTCGTCCGTATGTCGTTTCATGTTGGAACGCTGCGACCGAAACGTCAGGCACTGCACTGCCTACGCATGCCCTACAAGCAGTGTATGTTTGTTCGAAATCGATCGGTAATGAAGGGCACTTTACTCGAGAGGCGGAAAGTGTTTTTGTCACTCTCTCGCTTCGCATTGCAGCGCGGTGACCGAAGCCTCAGACGCGGTACTGCCAGCCCATGCGCTACAAGCAGTGCAAGTTTGGTCAAAATCGGTCGGTAACGAAGGTTACGTTACATGGGTGACGAGGTAATTTTTCGCCCTTATCTCACCTTGCATTGCACATATGTAACTCAAACGTCACACTTAGTACTCACCGCGCATGCGCTACAAAGATTTCAAGTTTGGTCGAAATTCGTCGGTAGCGAAGGGCACTTTCCTTTGAGGGCGAACTAGTTTTTCGTCCCTATGTCAACTTTCACTGGAGTGATGTAATTCAAACGTCACCCCTAACCCTCATTGCACATGAGCTAAATACGATGTAGGTTTGGTTCATATGTGTGAATAATTAAGGTTACTTTACTTGTGGCAGCTATTACTTTTAGTTGTGACTCTCGTCTTCCAGTGTCCGGGTATCCACTACAAAGAATGCGTATTTGGTCGAAAAAGCAATCCCATTACACGCCTGGAGAGGCCCTTAGGATTCCAGGAGGTCGAGGCTCCCAGAATTTCTGAACAATCTGCACATGAAGGCGGTAAGGTTGTCAGCCCTACGCACCGGCCGCGTTTACCCCCCAGGAAATATTCCTGGTACTCATTTCTGTTAGAGACTGAGTCAACCCCAGGGCCATAGTGCGACCGGAAGGATTATGCCAATGAAAAAATCCACTGACACCATCGAGAATCGAACCCGCGACCTGCCGGTTTGTAGCGCAGTGCTTCAACCAACTGCGCCACCGCGGCTCCATTTGGTTGAAATCGGTCAATATTTGTAGGCACTTTGCTTGTAAAGTCAAGTGTCGCTCCCTCTCTATCTCGCCTTCCATTCGACGTGTCGTCCTAAAAGTTCACAACAGACTCTTACTACGCATGCGCTAGAAATCGTGTGAAGACTGTATTGTTTTACATACCTTCAGTGTAGAGATTCTTCGTATTCACCGTCAGAGCGGACAGGAACGAATCTGGTGAATGCTGTCGCGTAAGCTCATGTCAGCGAAATTTTTGCAGAGCCCTGGTTTTCAGCCTGCAGTACGAGCAATTACGTGTATTTAGTCCAAAATGAGTTCTGACTTCAAAATTACACGTCTTACTTTTCTAAACAGAGCTAATATGCGATTCCGTCTATAAGTAACGACGTCAAAGCCTGCTATGATACCACAGGGCCATTTTCCCAGGGGTCCATTGATATTTCACCGGTGTGGTCCCTGTTAACGGAATTCGTGCATCACTTACCATAAGATATTTTTCCGTATATGTGTGTAATTCCTAATAGCGTAATAATTACTAAACGAGATTTCCTGACGTGTGTAAAAAGAAAATGGGTTAAGTTTTAAGCATCAATTATCATGATTATTAGCATTTAATTACTGCGTAATATTTTCGAAACTTCAAGCTACTTCGATACACAACGCTAGGTCCATCTCCCTTGTCGATAAAATCCAGTGATTTCGTAAGCACAGATGGCATCTGCTAGAACAAATAGGGAATTACTTACGTGTCACTTCGTTATATCTGCCGGCATACCGGCTATCCTGGCTTAAAATTTTCGTGGTTTTTCTCAGTCTTTCCTGGTAAATACCAGAATACTACCGGTACCACAAGTTACAACTAAACTCGTGTAAGGAATACAGTTCGGCGGTGAATGTTAAAAACAAAGTTATTCCTACGCTTAATTAAGCACAACGCCATGAAGACATATGGGAGAGTGGAGGTACGGCTCCACGCATTATTAGATCGTTACTGATGACAGAGTTTAATAATGAGCAAAATAACCGGTTGCTAATTGTACGACCATTGTTTCATCTATCGAAAATTTTTTGTTAAAACTTACCCAGAAAGAAATGGGACCCTTCTCAGTGTCCTTCATACAGTGCCGCAGATTCTTTCTACTACATCAAAATGGCCGGAGCGTGAAGCTCATTAATTTCTTTCCATCTGGTATAGCTTAACACCTATATTTGAGTCTCAGGTGTAAAGTTTGAGGTTATGACTGGGAATGGTATGAACATTATACGTTTTAGAAAGTGGGAGATCTTGCACTTTCTGAAACGTATAGAGTTTTTAATTCGTGGTTTCTGTGTGGCCTGATGAGGGCCCTTTCGGCCGAAACTGGTAGCCTGTACACGCTTTTAAAGACCGAAGTGTTACTTATGATTGGGTGATTAGTAAGTGGAAATATATACTTTTAAGTGGGGGGGGGGGGGGGTTCATATAAACAAACAAACAAACAAACAAACAAATGCTCTTTTTTATTCTAACATATTCAGAAAAAATTGTGTCTGGATGTCTAAAATTAATTTTTGTGATTTTTCTGTCTGCATTTTCCCCTGTAATGGCTCCGCATTTGTGGGAGGTCCTTTGAGAATGGGGCTTGGCTCTAAGAGGGTTAATGGATGGCGTTTTGTCAGCTCTGCGGGATGTGTCATGGTTTGTGTACCTGGGGACTGTAATTCTGTTCTGTTCCACAATCGAAGAACTTGATCTTCGACGGTACAGTTTTACAAAGGTTCTCAGAAGTTAACTTAACTTTACTGCACAGCTTTTCTCCTTACCACTGCACTATTAACCTCAGCACTAGATGGAAGTGCGTGATCAGGTTTACGCCCAAGCCTGCTTTACCCTCAGAGAAATAACCTCCAGTACGCATCGAATAGGGCACTGCGCAGGCGCCAGAGATGGTCTGGACGTTATGTTAACCTTTTAAAGCCTAGCGGTAACTTTACGTACCACCAGGTTTAACATTAAAAAATTCTACGTGGTGCCCACATTGCGTTTATGTGTTTTGTACGGATCTCAGAACAAACAGCAACTTTTGCCTTACAAAACATTAAGAGATTGGTTTTTATAACCGAAGTGGAGAGTGTTTACAGCGCGGTACGCACTGAGTCCTTATATAAAACAGATACGCTTCGTCTTTAAAGGGTTAAAGCAGTGATTCTTAACCTTTTCTGTGCCATGGGCCCCTTTGAGAGCCTGGTGAAACCTACGGATCCCTTTTCAGAAAAATGTATTTAAATGCATAAAATACAATCTAGATATATCTAGATATCTATAATCTAGATATATATAATCTAGATATAAATAATATAGACTCTACAATCTATATTATAGATTGTATTACAAAGGAAGCCAATTACTCTCAAATACAGGTTTCATAATATTAAAAAGTAACGAGTATGTAATCAGGTAATATGTGGACTTATTTATTGATCCATTAAGGAAAGGCTTAATTTAAGTTAGAGGTTAGTGCAAATAAAGCTGTAATTTTTTTCCCATTCAAGTTCACGGACACCCTGAAATCTGTCCATGGACGGGGATCCGTGGACCATAGGTTAAGAACCATTGTGTTAAAGAGAATGATCTCTTGTCCCTGCCCAGCATTAAACCCAGGACCGTCCAGCCCATAGCATAGTCGCTACACCGACTGAAATATCGCAGCTCCCGGAACACTGTACATACTTTGCAGAATTCCGCAGCTGGTGGCCACTGGTCACAACCTGGCTCGATGCCTGCCCGCTAAAAGAATATTAGCGATTGTAATTGTTAATAATAATTATCAATAATAATAATAATTGTCTACATTATCTCGTAAACAGCACGACTTCCGAAAAAACATAATTGAACACAAAATGTGTTTTGGTTTTCTCCACAACTTTGTCTAAAACATTTCTCATCCTAAGAAGAAGTCAGCGGGATATTATCTTAAAAGTACATAGGTCTTCGTGTAAAGTACCCGATGTTTTTGTCAGATTTTAATGAAACTTGGATTTTCTCAACAGATTTTATAAAAATACTCAAATATCAAATTTCATGAAGATCCGTCCAGTGGGAGCGCAGTTTTTCCATTTATACACACGGACAGACATGACGAAACTAAGAGTCACGTTTCGCAATTTTGCGAATGCCCCTAAAAAGACAGTACAAATAATGTGATACTGAAATTCGAGATTTGGCATTATGTGATGGATAAACTTTAAATCCTCGAATTTTATCAGTCTTGTGGTTGGAATAATTAGTTTTGCACTATTTATAAAAGAGGATAAAATTTAGTTAATACAAAACAGAAATCTGGAGGCACTAATGAAGATACCACGTGAGAGTTATTACCCTATGTGCAAATTTCCCTACTTATTAAAAAACAAAATATTTTTGACCTTCACTGCTCAGCCATTTTCAGAACCGCAACCTCAATTCGGAGTTTCTCAGAGACTGTAGATGATCTTCACCCCCCCCCCCCCGCCTCCCCTCTTCACCTCCGACAACATTCACTGTAACGAGAAAGTTGCTTCTCTGTCGAGCGCAATTCAGTTGTCTTTTGTCAGTGCGAACCAACCGTGTTATTTCATCCTGCAGGCGTCCTCACATGCGCGTGTGTAATCTAACGTGTTTTAAAATTACTTCTTGCTTCACAGGGAAATTATTCAACTGGCTTCCGACCTGTCCTTCACCTACTTGCCTATCAGCGTCCAGGTAAGATATATTGCCTTGACTAATCAATAAGAAAGTGAAATAAAATCGGTATTTGTTCATCACATAATATACTACTTTTACTCATTTAAAGGAGCTGAGATAGATCAGTCGGTATAGTGACTAGGCTACAGAACAGAAGATCGCGATATTGTGGTACGTGGTTCGGTTCCCTGCAAGGACAAGACACTTTTCTCCTTTCCAAAAGCGTCTGGACTGGATGTAGAATCGACCCAGCCTCCTATTCAGTGGGTACCGGAATCTCTTCCCTGTGCAGTCAGGTGGCTGGCCGTAAAGTTGACCACTCAGCTGCATCTAGTGCTGAGATTAACCCTTTAAAGACGAAGCGTATCTGTTTTATATACGGACTCAGTGCGTACCGCGCTGTAAACACTCTCCACTTCGGTTATAAAAACCAGTCTCTTAATGTTTTATAAGGCAAAAGTTGCTGTTTGTTCTGAGATCCGTACAAAACACATAAACGCAATGTGGGCACCACGTAGAATTTTTTAATGTTAAACCTGGTCGTATGTAAAGTTACCGCTAGGCTTTAGAAGGTTAATAAAGAATGGAGCTAAAATTCTACTAGCTCCATACGTCTTCCTGACATGAGAGGGACAACTTGACTTCTGAATATAAGATTACTCTCGAAATTTCTTTGCGCGCTGGATGTCGTGGAGCACTGGTTAGAATTCCTTAATTCACTGGAAACTTCATATTCAAGTCGCGAACAGAAGGCCTGTCCTTATTAAGGATTCTCGTGCTTTTTCTCAGTCCCTCCAGAGAAAAGCCTTGATAGTAGCTTGAATCAGGACACAAAGCATCAACCTTCATCCAATTCAGTTTGTTATTCCCTAACCCGACACACGACAGTGTGCAGTCTGAGCAAATAAAAGTTCCGTACACACTGGTTTTGTTCAGGCATATTTACTGGCATATTAATGAGATAGGCGGGGCATGTAGCACGTATGGGGGAAAAGAGAGTTACATACAGGATTTTGGTGGGGAGACCTGAGGGAAGGCGACCACTTGGGAGACCCAGGCGTAGATGGGAGAATAATATTAAAATGTAGTTTCAAGACGTAGGAATGGGGGAATGGACTGGATTAAGCTGGCTCAGGATAGGGACAGGTGGCGGGCTCTTGTGAATGCGGTAATGAATCTCCGGGTTCCATAAAATGCGGGGAATTTCTTGACTAGCTGAGAAACTTCTCAAGAAGGCCTCTGTTCCATGGAGTTAGTTATATTTACAGATTATTTAGTAACGTTTGTATAGCGTCAAAAGCTAGGACGATTAGAGACTAACGAATTGACGTAAGACACCATAATTTACCTGGGGGAATTACGGGGAGACCTGAGAGTATAGCCATTGTGCTGCCCAAAATTCCAGCTGGGTACACGCTGGATGTAATCAACAGTGCTGTCGCGTTACGCGCCTTATTCCTTTTTTTCCTTTAGTAACCCCGTAAAGAAACGTACAGCGAAGATTTGTTTCCTCTTTGCATGACGTGTCTCGAAAGGCACTTGACGGATATCGACGAAATTTGTTAGCATCAGAATGACAACAGATTTTGTAAAGAGAACTTAATTTATACAGTTGCACACAGCCAGAGGATGGCTTGAGTGTGGTAGACATTACTGCCATATGTATCTTCAGCGGGTAATAGGTGGTCTTCACCTCAGTCTATTGCATATGTGGATTGTTATGCGCGGGAGATGATATTAATAGTCCTTCAAAGGCGGAAATTAAAGTGAATTATATTTAAATGTTCAGTTCGTACCGCGCAGTAAACACACTTTGTCGGTTATAAAACCAGACAGGTAATGCTGTGTAGACAAATAATCGCTGTTTGTTCTAAGAACCACACAAAACACATAAATACACTGTGTGGGCAGAACGTAGAATCTTTTGATGTTAAAGCTGGCGGCGTAAAAGTAAACTACAAACTGTAAATGGTTTAATTACCGGTACTTCCTTGATACAGTCTTAGATCCAGTACTTTCAAACTAGGTTGGAAATCCATCAGAAAAATCCTACAGGACGGATATTTTACCAGTAAGACGGGTTCCGACAGGTGTCTAAAACATAATTATTCATTGTCTGTGTAATTCTATGTTGACTTAACTAACTGCATGTTGACTTAACTATCACGTATCGACATAACAAACAGTTGATTATGTTACATAACCTATAGTAAAAAGGTAAAGCAATCCCATTACAGGCCTGGACAGGAGGTTGAGGCTCCTAGATTTCTAGACAATCGGCACTTGAAGGTGGTAAGGTTGTCAGCCATACGCACCGGCCGCCTTTACTCCCCAGGAAATATTCCTGGTACCTAATGGGTCCATTAGGGACCCCGGGACCGACAGGATTATGCTAATGAAAAAATCCACTGACACCATCGGGAATCGAACCCGCGACCTTCCGGTTTGTACCGCAGTGCCTCAACCAACTGCGCCACCGTGGCCCCACATAACCTATAGTACACACGATAAACTATAAGCAACACTGAAAATTCCGATGGCGGGCATTTAACAGAAAACGTCACATAGCGTCTAGTACGATGTTTTACTTGTACTTTAGCCATTACATGATTTAAAACATAACAGTTCAAAAATTATTACACCCAGCATTGACGCAGGTGACAGGCCTCTCTCTCACTTGTACTCGGGAGATACCTGGTTCGAATCTACGCTGGGACACCGACTATTCTCACTAATATTTTGCGTAATTTTTATAAATGTATCCAGGCAAATTCTGGGCTAGTGCCTTAAATTAGGCCACGACCAGTTCCACCTCCTTTACAAGTAATTATTCACTAATCGCCATGCTACTTGACGTTGTGTAGTGTAAACCAGTGACAACGTCGTTAACTTTTATCCTGCTAATGTGGAATATATGGTGAGCTGCTAGTAATGCCAGCACCACTAATGTGTAATATTTGGTGACCTACATTTGGCAACGCTGAAAGAAGCCTCTTTGTCTCTCTCTGTCTCTCTCTCTGCACAATGTCTCAACACTGAATCAACCGTGAAAGACGTCCCATATCATATCTGTGTGCACACACTTACTCGGCTACCAACTAGGCCCTTGGTAGCCGAGTGTTGAGACATTGTGCAGAGAGAGAGAGAGAGAGAAAGAGAGAGAGACAAAGAGCCACCTTTCAGCGTTGCCAAATGTAGGTCACCAAATATTACACGTTAGTGGTGCTGGCATTATTAGCAGCTCACCATATATTCCACATTAGCAGGATAAACGTTAAATGCGCCAGCAATGAACAACTGAACACGTGACAAAAAAGCTGAACTCTAAGCTACACTGGAAAATCGTGACCACGGGAAATTTTAAAGGATACCGTCCCGTTGTGTTGTTGATAACAGAAATCAAGTCAAAATCTGTCCAAACACAAATTATATTTATTATACAGAACTACACGTTTCGGCCTGTTTTATTTTATCCTCTTGCTCAAAATTTGTTTTCAAAACATACAGAGGCAGAAGTATGAAACACTTTACAGACTCACATTTCTTCGTCGATATGTCTTAAACACAAATTGTGAACCCGAGTACGATCTAAAACGGGTCGAAACATGTAGTTATGTATAATAGATAGTTGTGTTTGGACGGATTTTGACATGATTTCTGTGACTGCGGGCATTAATAGGATACTTCATACGGGCATTAAAATTTGTGTAGCCAATGTCTGATGTAATAAGGTTCTAAATGCTAATACATTTCGAAGACGGACTCTGTCTCCTTCCTCAGATAAAACACAAAATCCACCTACTCTGTAGCTCCTTTACGGACAATAAATCTTCATCAGCATTCCTAGTAATTATACACTTTGTTTTCTAATTTGGTGGATTTTCACAGTAGAGAAGGCCATGTTTCCAATTATGCTGTAATGTTAAAGAGTGTCAGACAGCGGCACTGTATCCGTTGTTTAGAAACACTGTCCCTGAATATAGAACTATGCACATTCACAAGAAGCAGAAGATAAAAAGAAAACTGTTTATGACACTCAGCACTCTTCTTCAAACAAGCCATAACAAACAGGTACAAGATGTAATCCTGTCCTATGTGAAGCCATTTCCTTGAGTATTCTGGACAGCTTTCTTTCTTGATAACACACCCTTTACACTTAATGAATGGAGCAAATGCATAATGAGTGGTTTAGTTCCGGAAGGTAATTTTATTTCATTTTTGCAGCGGTTTTTTTTGTGAGGTGCAAAATTTTGCTCAGTGCGTTACATCAGGATGAAACCAGACCGCTTAAATATATTATACTTTTTGATTTAACCTTTTAGAGCCTAGCGGTAACTTTACGTACCACCACGTTCAACATTTAAGAATTCTGCGTGGTGCCCACATTGCGTTTATGTGTTTTGTACGGATCTAAGAACAAACGGCAACTTTTGCCTTATAAAATATTAAGAGACTGGTTTTTATAACCGAAGTGGAGAGTGTTTACAGCGCGGTACGCACTGAGTCCTTATATAAAACAGATACGCTTCGTCTTTACAGGGTTAATGAAATTAATGTTAAAATTACAGTCAGAGTGATAATTTCTGTATTACGGCTTGAATTACGACGTCAGGGATCAGAAACCAACGCCTGTAAGATGCTGAACATGCGGATGTTCGGAGCGACAAATCCGATTGGACCTCTAAGACCCATAAACATGAAGGCCGTGTGTTTTTACGACACGTCGGAAACCAATTACCCTGCGACGCGACGTTACAGCCCAGAAGAAATGAACCCTCAGGTTCATCTGGTATAAATATACAGTGAAGCATAAAACGTCGCAAGGAGAATAGGTGTTCGGAGCACACCTTTCCAAACTTATGCACGTCGCCAGAGGATAATGGGGGGGGAGGGAGGTGGGGGCGTTTGACGTCACGTTGGGCTAGGGAAGGGAAATCTGCACAGATGTAGGCCAGTGGGTCTGTCGGAGAGGAAAAGTGAACTGCACAAGAAGGATGCTTGCGTGACCTTCCCATGACGTCATCGACAAACATGAGTGAGTCCCTTAATTCGCTGCAGTTGGTTTAAAAGGCAAAAGTAAAGTTGTCCCTGTCTACGCCGTGAAGGCATACGGTGGAGTAGAGGTATAGCTCCACTTATTATTAGCCTCGGCACTAGATGGAGATGAGTGGTTAGATTTACTCTCTTGCCATTTTACCGCTGGGAAGATAGCCCCCGGTACCCATTTAAGAGGATGGGCAAGCCCTACAGCCAATCTGGACGTTTTTGGAGAAGAGAATATATCTTGTCCTTGCGGGGATTCGAACCTCATTTCCTTGGTTGTCGAGCCCGTAGCCTAGTCACAACAGTGACTGAGCTATACTGCCTCAAAACACAGGAGTGAGAAAAGCTGCAGCTTCATTGGTCACCCCATAATCGAATACGCGATATAATACCTCAGATAATCACACTAAATTTTCCTGCTTTTTAAAAGTAAGAATCATCACTGCAATACTATAAAGTGTCCTTTCAATTTCCATCAACCCAGTCATGTTACTGTTAGCATGGTACAGGATAGCTTGCACAGATGGTATATGTGGGCATTCTTCGATGACGCACGGCGCCATATTTCTTGTGTAACAATAAGGAATGCGGAACGTAATAAACTAATGCACTTTTCAGAACGTCCCAATTCAGCGTCAGGACGGTGTACTGTATGATTATCTAAATACCATAACATGTGAATTAACCCCTGATATTTTCAGCGTGGGAGTTGGTACGTAACAGTGAAACCTTTTGTTGAACGCTAATGTGGCTATGCTGAGGCCTCTCTTGCCATGACAGGCAAGGCTGTTCGCACGTAGGCAGCGCCGCAGTTCTCTTTACCTGCATAACTTTAACGCTTTAAGGATTAACATACACTTGAATTACTCCTGTACTTAAAGATTCGTTCCTTACCGCGCAGTAAACACTCCCCGTCTCAGTTATAAAAAGCAGTCAGTTAGTGCTGTAAAGGGAAATAATCGCTGATTGTTTTTGAGATTCATACAAAACATATACATACACTGTGTGGGCGAAATTCATACAAAACATATACATACGCTGTGTGGGCGAAATTCATACAAAACATATACATACACTGTGTGGGCGAAATTCATACAAAACATACACATACACTGTGTGGGCGAAATTCATACAAAACATATACATAAACTGTGTGGGCGAAATTCATACAAAATATACATACATTGTATGGGCGAAATTCATACAAAACATACACATACACTGTGTGGGCGAAATTCATACAAAACATATACATACACTGTGTGGGCGAAATTCATACAAAACATATACATACAATGTTTGGGCGAAATTCATACAAAACATATACATACACTGTGTGGGCGAAATGTAAAATCTTTGGATGTTAAACTTACTGGTACAAAAGTAACCACGAGGCTGTATAGCGTTAATGTTACATCAACGTATCCATTGGTTTAGCTAGGATTATTTGGCCCCTGTGCAAAACTTGACTTTTGTTCTTGTCATACACACACGAGGTACACGGCCAGTTTTTGTAAAATTGTCAAAAAAAGACTTGTTTCTCAAATAAATATTTTCATTTAAATCATGTTTTTCATGTAATTAAATGCAGTCAATGTGATTATCACATTAACACTTCAAAGACGAAACGTAACCTGCTTTATATAAAGACTCTGTGCGGACCGCGCTGTAAACACTTTCGACCTCGGTTATAAAAAACGAATGTGGTGCTGATGTTTACGGCAACATTTGCAGTTTGTTCTGAGATCCGTACAAAACACATAAACGCGATGTGGGCACCACGTAGAATTTTTTAATGTTAAACCTGGTGGTACGTAAAGTTACCGCTAGGCTTTAAAAGGTTAAGGACATCTGCAGACTTTTGGTTAAATATATGGTGTGAATAGATGAGAAACCCTCAATTTTCCGAAAATCTAAAAATGTGTAGTTTTTCAAAGAAACCCTTCAAGTAAATAATACGTAAACAGTGCCATTACAGGCCCGGACAGGCCCTGAATTTACCAGGAGGTTGAGGCTCCCAGATTTCTAGACACTCGGCACATGAAGGTAAGGTTGTCAGCCCTACGCACTGGCCGGCTTTACCCGCCAGGAAATATTCCTGGTACTCACTTCTGTTAGAGGCTGAGTCGACCCCAGGGCCAGAGTGCGACCGAAAGGAATAAGTCAATGAAAAAATCCAATGATATCATCTGGGATCGAAACCGCGACCTTCCGGCTTATAGGGAAGTGCCTCAACCAACTGCGCCACCGGGTGACCCCCCCCCCCCTCAAAAGTACGTTCCGATTATAAAATCTTCTTCCTGCTCTTTGCATTTATTGAACTGCTGGTAAGTTCTATAATAAAACAACTGGACTTCGAAGATAAGGAAATTTGTCCAGGAATAAATTTTAAAAATTGTGCTTTTGTACAGACCTTCCTTTACACGAAGGCAAAGGTCCCTGTAGCAGCCAACACACATACAGTACGGAAGAAGATATAAATAAATAAAAATCGACATGTAAGCTAACATAAAGCTTTCACGGCGACTGAATGCAATATACATTTCTCGGGCTGGAAGCGGCGTCAGGTGGCTGGACGTTGAGTAAACCGGCGTTTCGAGAACCAGCTCTGTCCTCGTCATCAGAGTCATTTCCCTGATGACGAGGACAGAGCTGGTTCTCAAAACGCCGGTTTACTCGTTGTTCAACCACGTCAGAGCGCTTCCAGCCCGAGCAAGTTCTACTGAAATACTAATAAAAGTATGTTGACAGAAATATATTTTGAGGTACATTTGTTTACTTGTATTTAAAAGTCTGGTTTATTTTATGTCTAAATAGGTCGAGCCCGGTTATAACGACATCGGTTTATGCGACATCTCGCCTATAGCGTCAGATACTCTGTGGTACCAATTGACTCGTCGCTGTTAACCGTAACATTATACTCCTCGGTTATAACAACACCCGTTTATAACAACACGAAATATTCAGTCCCTTTCATGACGTTATAACCGAGTTCGACTGTACTCTGCTGTCAATCTTTAGAGTACACATCACTAAGTGACTAACTCCATGGGGCAGAGTCCTTCCTGAGAAGCTAACAGGTCCTCAGCTAGTCAATAAATTCCCCTCATTTTATGGAACCCAAAGGTTCGTTACCGCATTCATAAGCGCCTGCCACCTGTCCCTATCCTGAGCCAGCTCAATCCAGTCCACGCATCCCCATCACACTTCCCAAAGATCCATTTTAATATTATCCTCCTACCTCTGCCTAAGTCTTCCAAGCTGTCTCTTTCCCACGGATCTTCCCACCAAAATCCTGTATGCATGTCTCCTGTCCCCCATACGTGCCACATGCCCCACCCATAAGTTTTTCTTGATTTGATCACCCGAATAATATTTGGTAAGGAGTAAAACATTAAATATCACACTAAAGTTAATTATTAATACTCTACTTTGCTTTTTGGTGTTTCTGTAAGTACTTGATGACTGTTTAACAACTCTCGAACAACAGAAGTCTTCCTGTAGGGTTTCACAGTCTAGAGTGACATGTTAATACTGTCATCCCTCGAGTGAAAGTAAATTGTCCAACCCCGTCCTAAAGTCACCTGTGCCTACAGCTTACTTATTTGGTAAAGGCGTCCATTTTGGTGACAGTCTTAAAAAAAATGACACTGCATTGACCCACTTGCTTAACGCAGCACAGCTCGCGACAGTTGTGTTAACAACGGAACACACATTACGTACGAGTCGCTGTTACCTAAGGCAAAGAGTGACAATAGCACGCACACACTTGACAGTAATTACAGAGATAGAAAGAGGAAGAATTTGGTAAAATGAGAATAAAAGGAGAATGAGAGTAGAAAATAACGTGGAAAAAGCAGCCTACGTTTTTTATATGAGGAAATGAAAATATCCTGTTAACATCTTTGGGTCCTTCTCGAGATAAATTGCAGCCAGGATCTATAGTGACTAGGTACAGGGCTAAACGATCCGAGGTTCGAATTCTGGTACAGGCAAGAGATTTCTCTCTTCTCCAAAACGTCCAGGCCAACTCTGTAGGCCAGACAGCCTTTTATTCAGTGGATGCCGGGGTCCTATCCCGGGGCTATAGCGGCCGAGGTGTGAAATTGGTCACTCACTTCATATATTTCCGAGGTTAAGAATGAGTGGGACTATACCCTTACTCCCCCTATATGCCTTCATGGAGCAGACAGAGACAACTTTACCTTTGAGAACTTACGTTAGTATGTTTTGGTACCTGTAATATTATTTTATCTCTACCATAATTCACGTGGTTCAATGGAAATACGGGAAGGACCAGACTCTATGGTCTTACTTCAGGAGTTGATGATTATTTCGTACACGGAGAAGTTGCTTATGTTTACAAAATCTTATCATGCACCCATATAAGGTAAAGCAGTCCCATTACAGGCCTGGACAGGCCCTGAGGGCTCCAGGAGTTTGAGGCTTCCATAATTTCTAGACAATCGGCACATGAAGGTGGTAAGGTTGTCAGCCTTACGTACCGGCTGCTTTGACCCCTCAGGAGATGCCCCTGGTACTCATTTCTGATACAGGCTGAGTCGACCCCCAGGGCCATAGTTGGGCCGAAAGGATTATGAAAATGAAATATTCCAATGACACCATCGGGAATCGAACCCGCGACCTTCCGGCTTGTAGCGCAGTGCCTCAACAAACTGCGCCACCGCGTGCCACTACCTGTCCCACTCGGTTTGCTTTAGTCGTCCAATGTTTGGTGAAAAGCAAAAAATTACGAGGCCATTAATTATGTACTTTTTTGTGTACCCTTGTCACTTGCCCTACAGTCCAATTTTCAGTACATTTTTGCCAAGCCCCTCCACCAAACTCGAGTTAAGAACTGCTAAAACCGATCAAATCTATATCCATATGCATATAATTATGAGTGTACTGACAGCTGTATTGTTGTGTGTTAGCAGGATGAGAAGACTGAAGATGGTATTTCTTGTCAGTTCATTGACATGGGTCCACCTGGTTGCTGCGGCACCTGGGCCAGATTCTGCTGAAGCCAATGAGGCGGATCACAGCCATTCTGCAGGTGGCTGTGACTGTATGGAGTACTGGACTTGTGTCATGAGGTAGAGGACATGTAGCCACGCAACATGACGTGCACGTGTTTTGTTCCAACCTTTGAGGTTATGTCTGTGAAGCTACGGTAGGCCAACTTGTCGGAGATCTGAGGTTTCCACAGCATTGGCGTTGAGGACTCTGGTCTTCTGGGTTGTGTAAAGGAATGCACGGCCTTCATCTTGGTCGCGGAGTCACAGAACATTCTCGTAGGGCTCCGTGACCTTTCAAAGTTTGGGAAGTCCTAGAACATGCTTATAGGACTCCTTGACCTTTGAATATCAAGGAACATCAAAATGGCGGCAGTCAATTACCATTCTACCAGCGTTAGAACCCAGAAGATGTGGATCCTCAAGCTATTTCTTTTTGCTCAAGACGCGCACACGTGTACACACGTGTTGTGTCTCTGAAGTAATGGTTAAATAAATCGTAGATAAGTTAGGATCTGTGAATATTTTTGTGATGTCGTGATAAAACGTCACTTCAGTTTCCGTACGTCCAGCCACCAAAAGTGGTTGAAAATTTAAACACATGCTTCTGACAGCAACAGCAAACAAAACTGAAGCTTACTGTGATATGAAACAAAATAGATTTTGGATACTCTTGTTAGTATTAATTTTAGAAGCTAGAATTATCTTTTTATGCGCGTTCGAAGAATTGCAAAAAGGACTATTAGCTTCATCATGTCTCTCTCTTCGCTCAACTGTCTGGATTTTCATGAAATTTAGTATTTGCGGATTTTTCGCAAATCTGTCGAGAAAAGTTAAGTTGCATTACAATCTGAAAAGAATAACGGGGACTTTACATGAAGACCTATGCACATTTATGATAATATCTCGCTGAATGCATCTTAGAATGAGAAATGTTTCAGACAAAATTTGTAGAGGAAATCAAAATACAAATTTTATATTCAACAACTCGTTTTCCGAAAATTGTGCCCTTTATGAGATAATGTGGAAAAATATAGCACAGGCAGACAGCCTACAAACGAAAATATAATACGGGACAGAAAAGATGCGATTTGCATGCCGGATAACTAAGCCAAGAATACAGACACACAATTACAATATTTGATACGTATTACTTTTCCGCGCCAACAGTGCTTACGCGAAAACACCTCTATTTTAAGTGATACGTGCATTAGCGGTCTCGTCTTACTGAATGCCTTGTGTACTGGGCACTGTGGTGGTTATATAGCACCAAATAATATTGTCTTTTCTCTTTTCCAAAGTTATAAGACTATAAAGTGGATCACTCGTCACATGCTTTGTATGGTTGTGAACGCTGTATTTTACTCTAAGGTAGGAGCAATAACTGTATAAAGTTCAGAAACTCTAATGAAACAGCAGCAGCACAGAACGTGTGCTCTTGATCAGCAAGTTGAATAGCATGCTTCGAATATACACAATTGACGCTGACTTTACTTCTTGCAGTGGAGGAAACCCATACAGCTACTGCGGGCTGTCCGAGACCAATGTCTGCTGCTTTGTGCCGAAGGGAGCCAAACCTGTGGGGCTGTTGCCGCCCAGCAGAGGACAGCGACCTAACAAAGGAAGATGTGGCAAAAAGGGAAACGATGCTGGGCAAGATGGAATTGCTGAACCTGCAGAGTGGCCATGGCACGTGAGTCACGTGGATGATATTCTGCTGCGTGTCAAGTTTAAAAATGGGGGGGGGGGGGGGGGGGGGATAGCGTAGCCCGAGCAGAGAATATGTTACTGGCTGGACGGTCCAGGGTTCGATTCCTTAAAGGGGAAAGAAACTGTTTCCTCTTCAAAACGTCCAGACCTTCAGGACACACCCAGCCTCCAGTTCAACGGGCACCGGGGGCTCTTCTTGTGGGTAAAGCGGCTGGAGCGTGGATTTGGCCACCCACCTCCATTTAGCGCTGAGCTTAGGAGTGAGTAGAGCTGTACCTCTGCTCCTCCTGGATACCACTTCATGGCGTGGACAGCGGCAACTTTACCGTTTTTCAAAATTTCAAAAACAGACGATATCTCTGTACATTTGGTCACAAAATTCGTACAGATGATCCTTCAATCATATTGAGGGTATCATTTTTATGCGACTTCGTAAAATTGCGAAAAGTAGCTTCGTTATGTCTGTCTGTCTGTCTGACTGTCCGCATGGAAGAACTCGGCTTCTACTCTACGGATTTTCATGAAATTTGATATTTGAGGATTTCTTGAAAATCTGTAGAGAAAATTCAATTTCCATTAAAATCTGACAAGAATAACGGGTACCTTACGTGAAGGCCTATGTACATTTATGACCATACGTTGCTGAAGTTTTCTTACAATGAGAAATGTTTCAGAAAAAAGGTGTAGAAAAATCGAAACACATGTTTTATATTCAATAAATATTTTTCCCCGAAAATCGTGCCCTTTATGAGATAATGTGGAAAAATATGGCAGAACCAGACAGGTCACAGAGGACAATATAATACGGCGCATGCGCTTTGCGTGCTGGATAACTAAGGCTACAGACACACACTAGGAATATATAATACTTATTCCTTTTTCACTGCAACAATGGTTATGCGAACCCGCAACAATGTTACATCTATAGGTACATTGTAATTTCCTGTCTTATATGTGTTTCCAGGCAGCAATATTGGAGAAACCAGATGACCTCTATGTGTGTGGGGCTACGCTATTGGACGAGAGCTGGATTCTTACAGCAGCACACTGTGTTGATGACTAGTAAGTCACATCCAAATGAGGGGCAGCTTTTTATTTTAAGTGGTGCCGGGGTACCAGTCAACATAGTGACTAGGCAATGGGCTGGATGACCAAGCAAATGTGGTTTAATCCCCAAAAGTGGTAAGAAAATTTTCTTTTCTACAAAATTGTCCAGATAAATCGGCTGTCATATCAACGTGCAAGCAATTTCAAATCCTAGATACAGAAATTCATGACCTTGTGATGCCTCGTTCAAATACTTTATATAAAACATACCTTGTTTGTAAAGTATATTGAATATATTTACTACTTATTAATACAGTGCAAAATAAATATCGCGATTACATAATGCCCTTCATAGATTCTTTATCCCAAAGAATCGTAATGTGTTTGTTCCCTAAATTTAAATTAATTAATTTAATTTTTGTAGAGGCTTCTCTTCACAATGTGTACTATCCATTAATAGGTCCCAAGGGGTTAAGTTTTCTGTTTTACACAGATCCAACCTATAATTCTTTTTTTCAGTAGGTCAAGTAGAGGACAGACCCTAAAAGTGCGACTGGGAGAACATGATGTTACGTCAACACAAGAGTTGTTACGTCACGAGGAGTATGACGTCGCAGACGTTGTGCTTTATCCAGAGTTTGACAACGCAACCCTTGCTCATGACATTGCTCTTATTCACCTGCGACATCCTGCCAAACAGCGACCGAATATTGATGTTGTTTGCTTACCTAAACAGGGCTCCAAATTTCCAAACACTGCAACTGACACACAGACACACAGCAGTTGTGTCATAACTGGATGGGGTCGGCGGTCTGAAGGTAAGATGGCTGTATAATATTGTCACGGTTGGGTTCCAGGGCTGTAGCTGGGGGGAGAGGAATGATGTGGCCGCCTAGGGCGACAGAATCCAAAGGGCAGCAAAGGGAATATTTTAAATAAGAAAGAAATATATATGATTTTCTGCTTTTGACAAATTTTAAGTTAATGAGTTAAATAAAAGGAAATTCAATAAATAATTGTGATGTTTTTAAAGTTCATAATTTTGGTTAGGGGTGTCCATTGTGATTCCTTGCCCCAAGCGCATGCAAACCTAGCTACGTCACTGTAGGGGTTAACTTTCCTGGTAGAATTCTGTATGAGACTGAATGAAGACTTCTTCTAGGCTTTCAGTGGCTTGGATATCGTCAAAATCTATGCGATTTAATATCAAAAAGTTCTGTTAATGTAGTGCCTACTCTTATGGAAATGGGTTAGAGCAGGGGCGCACCCAAGGGGTAGGGGCCGCAGGGCTGCAGCTACCCCCCCCCCCCGAATTTGAAAAAGAAGGATTTTGTAGATGTTATACTATCAAAAGTTTTACATGATTTCTTCAGCTGAGATCAGCCACAGATATCGGCTGGTGACTAGTAGATTAGAATTTTGAAAAAATAAATTAATAAAATTAAAAAAACAAGAAGATCGGACACTGTGACTGAGTCATGGAAGATGTAGTTATATTTGTGTGTATGTATATAAATGCAGTTGCAGACAGTGTCATCTTGTACTTATGACTTGATTTTTACAACACAATTTTGAAAATCAAAAACAAATTATACATAGACTCAGCGTCGGGGGGGGGGGGGGGCCCCAACCAATGAAAAATGCTGGGTGCGCACTTGGGTTACAGGAATGGTAACATGATTCGACATTGTTCTTTCTCAATGGGATGTCTTTACAGGTGGGAGCCCAGGATTGGCTGCCACATTACAATTTTATACACCAATTACCAAACTCACTCTTTACTTGGATATGCGATATAACTGGGAATCGGATAGGCAGTCTATTGTATTAACCCTTTCTGATATCCGTAGGTTGTTAGCCCTAAACGACTTCTACAAACGGTTTTGTGTACACTGATAGACTGGTCTGCTACGATGGAAACTAGTTCATATACTCCACACAATTCTATTCACAGCAAAATCTCAGACAGTTTTGCCAACTCTGAAATAACATTTCCACTACAAATCATCTCTGACCAACAATAGTGTACCAACTTTGTATAATGTTATTTGTCTAAATAAAAATGACAGTACTTTAATTACAGTTAAACATACGTATTTACAGGCCATTAATACTTTTTGTGACATGCATACATATGAGTAGCTGTGGAACTGTGAACTTCTCTTGAAGGACTCTGCTCCATGGAGTCAGTCAGTCAGTCAGTCAGTCAGTCAGTTAGTTAGTTAGTTAGTTAGTTAGTTAGTTAGTTAGTTAGTTAGTTAGTTAGTTAGTTATAAATATGATTACTGCTCATCTGGCTCCTACTCACCTCCTTAGTAAGAATGAACTGTGCTTTCCTCAGAAACAGTCAGACACTACACATTTACATGGCTGGAAACAAAAGTTACTTAATGCAGCATGTTTTAAAAGATCTGACCAGTGACAACCATTAGGTCCTATGCCAAGGATAATAGCATGTATCTCTGCATACACCATGAAGGGAAGGGGAATTAGTATCTCAAAGCACTATATGGCCATTATGAAGCCACCTGCTGTACACAAACTCAAGCAGACAGATCAGCTACTTCCCTACTATATACTGTTCAAACAAATGTGTTCCTTCATCTGCAGTATTCCACTCAGTGGATTGGAATATTGTGTTTCAGTCTATGCTACTAACTGGGGCATGAGGCCTATATCTGTGCAGCTAGTTTAGTAGTGCTGGTGGTGGTGGTGGTGGTGGTGGTGGTGAATGGTGGCAGTGGCAGTGAAGAAGGAGGCATGCCAAGAACTATTGTTACACCACTGCATGTGAACACTTCCTGTGATGAAGTACTGCTTTTGTCAAGCCATATCAAAAGTAACTTGTGACATGCTGCATAGGGGCTTGCTGTGTTAGCAGGTGAACACATGGACTATCTGTGACAAAACATTGGTACTTGCCTGTACAGAGCGGTGTTGATTGGTTGTTGGAAATGAATAAGACTCTAAACAGACATTTATAATCATATATGCCTTTTTTAAACATTAGTCCATTAAGTTTTAAAGCTGTCAGTTTAGAGAAATTTAGTTCCTTTCTTGATTTGCCTTGCCTTGTTACTGTTTCAGCATCTGAACATTCAGTTGTGCTGAAGGAAGTGACAGTGCCACTGTGGCAGAATGCGGCCTGTGAGAGGGCACTAAGGCGGCAATTCGGAAGCAGATACTCACTGCCAGAGACATCTATCTGTGCAGGGGCAGAAGGCAGAGATGCCTGTGATGTATGTTAAAATGCACTTTATTTGGAGATGTGACAGCCTGAAGTAAAAATACATACAGCCAAAATTGTAGGTTCTTCTAAAGAGTTCTGTAACTTCTACTTTCCTTTAGACTACTGGAAAATGGTATCACTTCTTTTATGAGTCTTGTGTATACTTTCTATGATTAAAATCATGCACAGTTAAGTTGAAAAATCATAATAAATTGTCATACGGTCTGAGTAAAAACATTTGGTTTATATAAAAAGGCATTAAAATATTATTTGAATTTGGACTATGTTCTGTTCATGTAGTTAGTTGTTCAATAATATAATATGTCTTTGCTCTTTACTCACCATGTACTTGAATATACTCCTTCTTTCAGTGATTGCATTGTTTTGTTATTTTAAGTGCTGATGTTGGCAGTTAATTATTTATACTGCAGTGCTTTGCATGCAATTTGTCAAAATATTCACAATGCAGCCAACCTCTGAAACAAAGTAACAGCCCACAGAAATATTAAAAAAGTAACGTTTTGGATCTCCAAAAAATTGTTGTAAGAGTGACAGCTTTATTTTGAAACCCACATGGACAAGGAGCATGGAATGAGGGTACGGATCTCTTTTCAGGACATACATGATTATAAAATATATAGTACAGCCGTGAGAATTTTGTATATGTTCATTATTTTGTGTCCAATATTTTGTATATGTTCAATATTTTGTATATGTTCAATATTTTGTATATGTTCAATATTTTGTTGCAGGGAGATGGTGGAGGCCCCCTGGTATGTGAACAGGATGGCCAATGGTACCAGGTTGGTGTTGTCAGCTTTGGCATAGGCTGTGGTCGCCTCAACACTCCTGGGGTGTACACAAGAGTATCCATGTATGAACAGTGGATTACAGACACTGTCCTCCGTCACAAAGACGGGCAGTAGTGTTTGCAGCCTTATAGATAATGGTGGAGTGAGAAATTACCCAGAAGGCTGGTCCTTACTGTAATTGTGTTTTTTTCTCACGATGGTGTCAGTATTTTTACTCGTATTAGTAAATCTCACTTTGCAGCAAAATACTTGTAAAATTAAGACTGTTTTCTGAAATGGAAATATGTTCAAAGATTTTTTCAGCTCTGGCAAAAAGCCTGAGGCTTCTTGCAGCCCCTGTGACTGAGTTTGTGATTACAGCATATATACTACAAATGTGATGCATTATTGAAAAAATGTTTACATAATGGTTTCCTTGTATGTTTAAAAATTAAATATGGTTATACAGTATGATCAAGTACGTATGAAAGTAGCAGAACAGTCCACACGTTACAGCACCCAAATGTAACAAGCAAGGCCATTCCAAACAAATGCTGATTTAAAGCAACTGCTGGCTGTATAAGCAAATACTTTGTCCCATTTGAGAAAATAAAGCAATACTTTAGTTTTTATGATAATGCTACTGAAGTACCATAAACTATGACATCATGACAGGCTGTATAAATCATGCTGTGTATTGAATGTATTAAAATCAAAGTTTAGTACTACAGCAATGGAAAAAAAATAGTGGAAAAAGAAGAAGAAAATAAAGGGAGGAGGAGGAGGAGGAAAGAAGGAAAAAAAGTGGAGGAAGAGAAAAATAAATAAATAAATAAGTAAATAAATAAATAAAGCGCATTTTTATTTTTTTCTGGATCCAGGGCCTCATATGTACCTAAATTTTTTGCTTTTTCCCAACACAAAAAATACATTGTTTGGCCAAAACGGGGATTTATTTTTTATTTTAGGTTGTGAAACACTGCGAATCAACTTAACTTTTGTACAGCTGTAGAGAATGTCTCATTGCATTCTTGTGTAATAGCTGACAATGTGATATTCTCACTCTGTTGTGAACCATGTACAGTTGATACCTTACAAACATCTGGTTCTTGTCAGAGTTTACAGTATGGTACTTCAAAATCAATTTCAGTATAATTTTAGATAAATTTCTTGTACATGTTCCGTATGTGTGAATCAGAAACTGTTACCCTGTAGAATGATTTGTTTCAACCATCAACTGTTTATCACTGGTACAGAACTCCAGCAGCAATACATACTATAGATATACTGAACTAGCAAGTTTAATGCCTGTAAGAAATATATACTGTATTTACATGAACATAAGATGACCCTGCATATGAGACAATGTCCCTTAAAAATTTTCATTTCTCAGGAAAATACCTGTACAGAAGGTATTTTAACTGTATGTGCAATTAATTTTAAGGTGATCCCCTCCCCAATTTTTCAGATGATGAAATGGAAAAAAACTGTCTTATATTTGGGCAAATATGGTAACAGCCAGTTAGAGGTAAACTGTAATTTAATATTGTTATTAACGCTTTCTGTGGCAGTTACTGAACCAGTCAGGCAAGTTATGGTAGGCCTGCTATGGTCTAATATAGCCAATGCCTAGATCAGGGATGGCAAAACCTATGGCACACAAAATGACTCTACTTGCCACATAAATATATTTAATGTGCCATCATACTTTTGCATGAAAATGAAAATCACTGGAAGTCACAAGTAACAAGGAAATATTTGTCCTTCACCGCTGTCACATAGGCTCAACAGGCTCAACTTTGTCAATTTTTACATTTACAAATAAAAATGTACAAGTGTTGCAGTATGCAATTCCAGATGCTGCTTACAACGTAGGATACAATTTATATAAAATATGTTTTTATAAATTAATTTGCTTCATCAAAATTTGGAACAAAAATTAATTGTGGTTTAAAAAACACTACTTAAAATGCCTTCAGCTCCAGAAACCACTCTCACAGCCCTGTAATCCTATGGGAATATAATAGACACTTCAGGTTTTGAGTACTTATGGGACTGAAAATTGTTTGCCACCCCACCCAGGTTCTATTGCATGTTTTACATCTACTACGTTAACAGCTGCCACCACAGTGCACAACATCAGGTAAAAACTTGCAGGATCTTACCTGTTATGTTAAATAAAAAAAGACACTGGCAATTCTTGCATAGCCTGTAGCACTGGGTTTGGTTGAAGGAAGGCTGAAGGTTTGTCTTCTGGGATGTGACACAATATAGTTTGGTAGATATATACCAATGTTTCAAACGAACCTGCTGCTTCCATCTAAACTGCATGGTTGTACATCTCAATAGGCAAATCTTCAGAATTACAATTGTCAAAATCGTAGTATCATTTAGTAAGAAGGTTAATTTATATTTCAAGAATTATCTTTGAAACAATGATATTACAACAATCTGCTGTGGAAAAAAAAAAAAGAGTTGTGCTGTCCAACAGCATTCAAGAACTGAATGAAATGGTCGAATAACTGATATGAAATGGATGATGTACCCATATTAGTTGCATACACCATACCTTCAAGTAAGTTGAAGTAACAATTTTCTTTTTAAATGTACACTATCACAACACTGAATAATGACTTGCAAAGTAACATGTAACAGTTCCTGAAGAGAGAAAATAGCATGAAGACCAAAGTAGAAAAACAGACACCAGACAACCTCTTGCTTTACTGAACATTACATAGCTGTGTCTTTCTTCAAGAGACCATGTGTTAGAAATGGAACGGTCAGTAGTCTAAAGACGTTACAAGCAAACTGGTTAATATGTTGCACTGTGTACCTAGGGAAACCATCTAAATCCAGTATCTTTGAACATTACCATAAAAACATTTTCACTTAATAAAGGAAAGAGAAAACACAGTCACATGTTTAAGCAATATCACGAGGAAATTGAAAAGATCAAAGGGGAAATACGGAATTAACATATGCTTAAAAACAAGTTGACAGATGGAAACAATTACGGTGATTCTAGAATGTTAAATGAGTGGATATCAATAGAACACAAAGACTTGATCTGCAAGAAGAGCTGGAAGGTACAAGACAAAGGACAGTTCATACAAAGATGGATTAATGTGACTGAGACGTAAAACATCCATACAGGTTAAGAATATAAAAATAGTACTGAAAGTGCTTGTTGTTTTTGCAGTGAAATTAAGATTCCAACATACAAGAAATTACAGGTTTTAGTACCATTTATACACATGCCACAATATAAATTTCACATTTGAAGTTACAGTAACGTATCAAGTACCAAACTATTTCACAATTGTCACGCTCTTATTTTGCTTTTTTCCTAAAAATGTAACTTTATAAGATTGTATAATCATCAAAGACCTGTCACTGTACACAAATTGCCATACATTGGACACTGCTGGTGGTATTCCCACCTCACAAGTTTGCACTGCTCTCTTGTTCCTTACTTCTAACTTCCTGTTGACAGGAAGCCAAGAAATCTGTTATGGTACGTTGTTTATACCAAGTTTCATAACACTCAGTTAAATTACTGTCTGTGACATTAATGTGTGTAGTTGAATTGGATGGCCAGATGTGCTACTATTAGATAAGGTTTTGAATCCTAAACAGGGACTATGTGTCAGACCAAAAGAGCAATCTTTAAAAATAATTTCTGATGCCAAGTACCTGCACCAAGGACATATGTCCCATGAAAGAAAAGGGAATCTAAGTTTTAAGTCTCGATGTCATAAAAGGAAAGTCAGAATTAATTTCATATCCATACCGACAGGTTTTCAGAATTTAAACAAAATTTAGTACACTAAGTATTACGTACAAAATAGGACAAGATAACATTTCAGGACACTAAATGAAGGTAAGTAGCAACTGAATGTGGATGCAAGATAAATCCTTATGATAAGATGAAAAGGAATGGATTAGGCTTCTATACGAAATTACCCAATCTAGTAAAGAAATGTACTTACTGTACATAAAATAGCCCAGTTGGACACATTTGAGATGGGATTTAACTTTCCTTCAGGTGGTATGCAGTCCTACACATTACTAACAACCGTTATATGCAAGGAAAAACACTAAATTCAAAATGCATTTTAAAGTTGTTCATTTTACTTTAAATACTGACAGATCCTCTTCCAGAAACAGAAAGCATTGGTCTTCAACCGTGAGAACACCAATCAGAATTTAGGATGTTGTGTCCAAATTAATTATTCATAACACAATTTTTATGTTTCTATGTCTATAAAGAACTTTCAGTGAAGGTGAATAATTGAGAGACATTTAATCATCAACTACAGAATTTTTCTTATTAGGCTGTCTAGGCTGTGGCCATCTCAAAATTGTCACACCTGGTTCCATAAATAATTTAATGTTGCTGGTATAGGAACTTCCCACCTTCTGTTCTGCAGAAAAGCTGTAACTCTTGCGAAACCTTTCACACCATTTGTCCCTGACTTTATCTTTCCCTGTCAGTGAATTGAAGCAGACTCTGCTATGCCTATTACATTTTAATCATGCCAGTACTTGGAGGCAGGCTTTTTAATGTGCGAGACTCAAAAGGTGGTTGTACAATGCAAAGTACTTACTTTGCAACATTTTCAGCTTCTTATCTTGGGCACACAATTCTCTCTTCTGTCATTTAGTTATAATAAATAGTGTTGAACTTTCTGGCTTTTGAAACTTTGTAGCTGCAGATTTTT
Source organism: Coptotermes formosanus (assembly GCA_013340265.1). Classification (NCBI taxonomy): domain Eukaryota; kingdom Metazoa; phylum Arthropoda; class Insecta; order Blattodea; family Rhinotermitidae; genus Coptotermes; species Coptotermes formosanus. The sequence goes on along the minus strand of BLKM01012979.1, from coordinate 191,116 downwards.
TCTTCTGGGATATGATGTTGCATTGCTGGGTGATTGGATCATATTTTGAGGCAAGGGTGAAAATGTGAAATGTCTTCTTGGACATTTAAACCCTTGCAGACGAGGACACTTTGTTTCCTCAAAACGCCTGGATCCAGTTACCCAGTGGTACTGCATCATATCCCAGAAGACTGAAATCCTCATCTACACAGCTAGTATGTGCATGCGTAACAACAGGATATGGAACAAGATAATGGCAATTACTTTCCTGTTTTTTCCCCCAATTTCTATCACTTAAAGTAGTGAAATATCATAAATCCATCAATAACAATTACAAAACAGAACTAAACTTATACACACTTGCAATAAAAGTCTCTCTGGCTACGTGCTGTGTCAGGTCATAGCCAGAGAAAGTTTCATTGCATTCAGTCACAGTGCAAGCTTCAGATTATACAACATACACACTTGACAATAGTTTCCTCAGTCCTCTTCCAGTTATTATTACATTCTTTTGTACCAACAAGAAGTGTGAGTAATGGTCACAGCAAAAGGCTTAAGCTACCCCATAAGGTTGGTCCATAAATATTTTCTAGGTAATATTGTTCCTTAAACTAGAGATTAAGCTGTCTCCTGGCTTCGTTAAGGACTATGCCATGAAGTCATATGGGAGTGTGGAGGTATAGCTCCATTTATTAACTTTAAGGAGGCGGATTTAAATGCCAATTGTATATCTTGATCACCTGTGTTGGCTTAGTGTGGACACTTAATTGTTTCCAAGCAAACACACACAGACCAGCATATGGCATGCTATGCCATTCGCCTGTAAATTTTTTGAGACCAGCATATGATCTGGTAGAAGGACAAAGCATGATTTCAGACTTCCACTGCAGTGTCATTTACACTGCAGTGTCTTCTGGGATGTTACGCAGTGTAGATTGGCAGTTAGTAGTATTAACTACCAATTTACACTACGTAACATTCCAGAAGAAAGAAGATCTCAGTTTGATAAAGGTTAACCTTGGAAATAGATGGTGGTCAGTGGTCAGGTTTGTGACCTCATCTCCTTAGAGCTGGGGAAAGCGACCCCAGTAACCACTGTACAACAGGCTTGCTGGATCTCAGAAATAAACTTTATGTTTTGGTGAACAGAAAGATTGTTTGTCTCGCCAGAAATCGAATCCTAATTCTTCGGTCATCTAGCCCATGACATAGTTCCTTTATGAACTAAGCTATCCCATCCTACTATATTTTATTATTCATCATCAAATATAATTCCAAGGCAATGGATGAGCTAAGATAGTAAAGTGACTGACCACTGATTGGATTTGTATTATGTTTTTCGTTTGGCATAATGTTTGGTATCCACGTACCTGTTGTTAGCTACATGGGTACCTGACAACACGCACATAACCCAGAAGATCACATTCTGAAGACCTCAAATTTTACACACAGTCTGGATGACTGGGCTTTAATTCCTAACAACAGCAAAGATTAATTTCTTTGCTCTTCCATCCTGACTAATTCTGTGGCTTATCCTATTTCATTGGGTGTAGGTGGCCAAAGCATGAGCTGCCCACCCACAAAGTTTAAAGCCAAAGAAGTTGTATAGCTAAACCTTCAATCCCCCCTGTATGGTATTTACCCAGATAATGTACTAAGCCTTTTAAAGTAGTACATAAGAGCTTAATCTTTGTGCTTTTGTATTCTGTACCAAAATTTGTATAGGAAATCAGTTGCACCAAATCATCTTTATGATTGAAATGATTTGTATTTAGTCCTCAGACAAGTGACATACCGATTTCTTTACGCTGGATATTACAAATTATGCAATGAAAAATATTACAAATTTTATCTATCCACAATTAACGTCTTCTACATGCTACATTTATGTCTTGGCGCCTGCACATCAAACTGCAAATTGTCAAAAATATGAAGGCAAACAACTTGAGTAATCAGACTTTGAACTGAAGTTTCCATTCACCCTCGGAAAATGTATAACAGCATTTTATATATATATGTCTGTGTGTGTATCTCTATTCTAATTTACTGCTTCAGAAAATAATATGATTGTTTTCAACATTGAGAGGATTAGCCCAATGTCCCAGGACAGATACACAGTGTATTGTGCTGATCACAATCCTTACAAATCCAGTTGGAAAGATCCCTTGAGTCATGGCCAAGAGACACCAACATGTGTATGCAGTGTTACACTATGAGTTACTGATTCTTAATTTCTGTTTCTTTACAAAATCTTGAGCCATCTTATCACCAGTACGAGTCTCCAAGGTCTGAAGAATTGGATGATCTGAAATAAACATAACAAAGGAAAAAGGAAAAGGTAGGGTATGCATGAGAAACATGTTACTGATAACAAAGTTCATTAAAATATGTTAATTGTTTGAAATAGGAGCTGGAGGGGCAGATACATGGGTCATATCGAAATGCTGTATATCATGCAGCAGACTTCTTTCAATTTATGAGTATTCCGAAGATAAGGAGAAGTGCAACTTGTTTACTCCATTCAATAGGACACAAATGCCAGCAAGGTGACCGTTACTTTGCAAATTACATGGTTTCACAGCACATACATAAATTTAATTTCATTTATGCCCATAAGAAAAGAATGGCCTTCCCTGTGCCAATTTTTATGAAACTCATATATGCCCAACAGCATTAATTCTAGGTCGTTATATGGAATTTCAACCAAGTTAGACGAATGTGGGAAGTACAGATGGAAACACATTTATGCCCTAAAGAAAATTATGGCTGTCATTATGCCTATTTCCACGAAACTTGTAGGTTTTTGTGGACAGCCTCTGTACCGAATTTTATCCAAATATGACGAAAAATTAAGGAAAAAAGGGAAAAACTCCACTCAGTCCTTTAAGTGAAGTATGCCTCCTACTGCACTGATTTATACAAAACTTAATGACGTCATGTAGACTTAACAACGTCCTGTACACATTTTCTATACAAAATTTCACCCAGAATGGTCATTGAATATGGAAATTACATGCAGAGATTTATTTATGCCCTTAAGTAGAGTATAACTGTCACTGCATTGATTTTCACAGAACTCACGCTTACTCCACAACTCTCTGTAAGCAACTACTCTTCCAAATTTAATGAAAATCTGACAAACGGTTTAGTCACTGATACTAGGTAAAAGACAGATGGATTGACGGACATGGTCTGACATACAGTGTTATTTTGTATTTTGTGAAAACCGCCTAAAAATTAACATATGTGAGATAGTTTTTAAACCAACTTCACTGTGCAGAGTAAAGCACAAATTGAAACCAGAAAACATATTGCATGAACCTGACAACAATGTCCATACTGGAAACAGTCATGCTTGAGGCCATCCTAGTCCTGGTCCTGGTCATGAAATTCATCTTGATTATTGTCATGGTCATCATGGTCATGACTGCAGTTGTCAGTGTCATGGTCATTGACATAGTGGTCGTGGTTGTGTTAATCATCATCATCGCCGCAGCCGCAGCCGCCGCCACCACCACTACCACCACCACCACCACTATGTCTGCAGTTGTTGAGGACCTGGTAGTCGAATTTGGAGACAGAGTCATCAACGTGGCCATGGTCATGGTGATGGTTGTAGCCACAGTTGTGTTCATCCTTTTTAATACAGTTATCCTAAGCATGGTCATCACTATCATCATCAGTTGATCAGTTTAATAAATTTGTTAAATAGCAACCTCACAATATGTGAAATGATCCATGGACATTCATGGACTACGTTACGCCTGCTCTTGATCTAAAGATGGGACGGTGGAAAAGACAACTGACTTACATCTGTTTTTCTGATGCATGAGGCACAAATCCACTGTTTTCAGGCCATGGAAATTGTCTATGCTTGTGTTGTTGTCATCAACGCCTGGGATGTTGTACAGTGACAGAAATGCCTCACCCGCGAAGTCATTTGATGTGAGGACATCATGATCCATCACTGTGAACAGGATCATCGCTCCCTCGGATTTACACTGTTCTGATGTTACCGAGCTGCAACATCACATTGTATCATATATTGACTAAACAACTGACTGCTAATTTGTCAACATTATGTCATTAAAAGATGAAAATGTTTTGTGACCACATAAAGGTAAATCTAGCTCCAGTCCTTCCAAGTCAAATGTCATCATCCAGTCGATAAGCATTTCTTCTTCAAATCTGGAACATGAAAGATTCGCATGGCCTTGAAACTGGTTATTGCCACACAAATTTTCATGTTTTTTCTCTACACTTCTAGTTTAATTTTGGACTAAATATGTAAAATAGGCAAAAATCACTTGCTTACACTTTATTCTCAATTTCTTATTCACATTTATTCTCATCAAACACTACAGAATTACAATGAAGGACACATAAATAAACTAAAGAAGAAGAACCAAATAGTCTTCAGTATCCCCCAGATATTCTCAGCAGCACACAACATATGTGTGTGTGTGTGTGTGTGAGAATTTTCTCAAGATCATATTTGTTAGATTTGTTTAAATCCAGTAAGCGAAAAGAGACACACACTAAATGTACTAAATGTGCGTGTGGACAATCAAGCAGGAGCTGCCTGACAGACATGTACAGCAGGACCAGCAAACACAAGAATATTTTCCTTTTGTTAATTAGATTATGCACTTACAATTCAAAACACTCATCAAACATTGGATTAAGTGTCTTCTTCTGCACGTTTGTTTGCTGCTCTGAACAATGTGAGAACACCTTCCTTGGTAAGAGCTCAATGATCACAAAAGGGTCACTGAAACCTGCACAAAACAGTGGAAGCGCTTTTGAATTATCTTCGGTGACAGCTGAATTTTTGGGTGTTTAATTATCAAAAGGCACAGGGTAAAAGTACTTTCCCCAATGATTTCAAACATATTTCAAATGAATCTGCATGGACCAGTCTCTTCAACACCCCTGTTTATAGATTTGGACATTAGTAGACTGCAAATGGCACACTGCAACACATAGTATGCAGACATTACCAAAGCATTCTTTGCCTTCTACATATCATATATTTTTACTGTACGTGTGTAAATATAATTGCATGTAAGACCACAAGAAGAGTAATAACTTCCCAATGCTCATTTTTATGAAATTCATTAATGTTGAATAAAATTGTGGTCTTGTCTCTCACATAGAATTTCCCATAAACTGAACAAAAACGTCGAAAGTATGGATAGAAAATAATTTATGCCCTTAAGAAAAGTACAGCTTTCACTGCACTGATTTTCTGGAAACTCACAACCACTCAGCGAAGACTGTAAACATCTCTTTGCCAAATTCTGAAATTAGTTTTTCCTAATGGACCTAACTTACTCTGTGCCATACATCCTTTCCACCTGAGAATGGAAAGAGATCCACTTTCAGAAACATTATTTTCTGATTGGAATATTAGACAATGGAGAAAGTTCAGAAACCCAGTAATAACAAGAGTAATGTACCACAGTCAGCAACTTTTGGAATAGTTTTTTGATATGGATATGACAAAGTATTGACATTTGCTTATTAATTTCTTTTTCCACCCATTGCACTACATTCTTGCAGCAGAAATATACACTGAAAGTTGCTAAGATAGTGGAATGTGTGAGATTTGAGGTTCTAATACCAGGGTTGATGAAGATTCCAGTCTTCTGGAATGTTTTGCTATGTAAACTGGTAAATGGTTAACAATGTTTCAGAAGGGCATACTGCCTCCATCTTCAGGATCTAGCAGTCAACTGGCCATGTGTAATGTTATGAATAAATTAATTATGCCATTGTGTTTTGTTAAATATATACTACATTCCACCCTAAAAATCATTTCACTGGTTTTCTTATCATCTTTCACAACATATCTGAAGCAATGTGCTTACCATTTGGATCTAAAGGGATCACATCTCGTGCATTGAGAACCTCAACGCACAGAGAGTCATGGTTGAAGTACGCTCGAACTGAGAGCACCCCGTACTCTGTAACTTCTGTAGTTAGCTGTTCTTGCAGACGTTGCTGATAATACAGTGAGATGAGATGTTCTGTATCAGTCTTGTGGTACTGCAGTCTCTGTTCCACATTCCAGTACGTGGCTGCAGTCAGACGTAACGCACATGGACCATTATTTATAATTCTCACATGCATTCAGGCCATAAATCTCAGTTAAAATTTAATAGTATACTGGACTGCAGCATTAATAAGTTGTCTGTATTCCAATTGTGTGCTACATTACAAGACACTGTTCACTCTCATGTTAATTCTACTGTTCAATGTTAGAATAGAATAGAATAGAATAGAATAGAATAGAATAGAATAGAACAGAATGGGTTCAAGCTCCGAAAGGCCCAATACACCTAGGCTTTTTTAACAAGCCCTTTGTGCCCCGTAAAATACAAATGCTTTCTTAGAGTGTTGTGGCCCAACATAAGGCCACAAACACTCTAAGTTATACATAACACAAACATATATCAAGTACAGGTTCCGGCCCAGTAAACATATTGGCCAAATCCTCCCTTGCTAACTGTCGTTAGGTTCCCTTTATGGAGCCCCTGCAAAAAGATATGCTCTGTTTCCAGAGCCTTCTAATACATGTCTTTCTCAGTCCTCAGTATGGGAGCCCTACCTCCAGGTTCCACTGTTGAATGTTAATGCAGAATTACATATTCATGCGGTAATGCTGATGGGAAAAGGAAGTACATTTTTCCTGTGCCGATTAACAGACCGGTAGAATCAGTGTCCTACTGCACATGCATCTATCTTCAATATGCTCCATGTCCATGTATTAGCTCACATAAAAGCAATAAACCAACAACTAAACGCACAATGTGTACTGTTATATTCACTACTAATATTACTTCCTCCTACATGTTTCAACCCCGCCAGGTTCTCTTCAGGGAGAACGGTTATTTACATGTAAAACTGCTTTGATACAGTTAAATGAACATGTGCAGCTGCCTTTGCACACAGCTGTGAGCGAACACGCACTTGCCAAGGGCAAGACACTCCCTGAAGATGACTGAGTGGGGTTGAAACATGTACGAGGAAGTAATGATAGCAGTGAATATTATAGTACACATTGTGCATTTAATTGGTAGTTTATTACTTTTATATGCATCTATCTGTCTGATTGCCTGAGTAGATCAGGTAGTTAACAGACTGAGTGGCCCATTGGACCGTCCGAATACAGAACCAAGAGATTTAACCCTCTGAATACATAAGCTTGCTTTATATGCCTACAACATAGGTACAAGTATTATTTACAGTGCAAAAATGACAAATACAGTATAATTAATATTGTGACTCTTACGTGGGTGGTAAGGTTCTGACAACAGTCTGTCTCACCTGACTTGATGGACTCCAAAGGCAGACCCTTCTGATCAGCATGAAAGAAGTCTACCAGTATCTCCAGGGCCTCATACAAGCGTTCATAAAACATAGACATCTTCTCCTGTTGGACACAAATAGTTTTACTGGTGGGTACCTTCCACGTTCTGGGTGTTTTATTTGCACATCTGTGACCTTGCTAATACCTTCGCGACATCTCGTCTTCAGTTACTTGTATTTCACAGCTTTTCCTTCAGAACTTTAATGACACACTTGACTGTTTCCTTTCCTGAATCCTTCTGAATTTCTGTTACCAGTAATGACGTATCTTTCACTTCTCACTCTTGTCTTTATATATTTATCACTTGTCTGAAACTTTTCATTATTTAACCTCTCACATTGGAAACCCGTATGTTCCCTGGTAAATATTAGCGACTACCTTAGTTGGCATATTCTTTCAGTGTAACTACTAAATGCTATAAGTGAGAGCTACACAGCCACTACATTTACAGCCTGACCATATTAGTGGTGACTTACCCCAGCACTGCCATCCATCTGCTGCCCCAGTTCAAGCAATGAGACGTCCCATATGTCAGCAAGAACCCTTTCAAAATTGCGAGGCAGAAGGGCAGCATTCAGGCTGACCAAATGTGCATCAAGATACTCCAACAGCGGAGAGATGGCATCAGATGTTGGTAGAGAATCAGGTGACCATGCCAGATGAAACATAGCTTTCTTGAGTGCGGGTCGCATCTGAGAATATAAAAAAATGGACAATAGAGTACACATGATAAAATGTTCATAAAATTTCTCTTCAGTTTATAAAATTATGACAAACATTCCACCTAATATTTTTAGATGCTAATATACGTCACAGTCTCTAAGTACGTGGGTTATTTAATGACACCACAATTAGTGCAGGGTATAAACTTCAAATATCTCGCTAAATAGTAGCTAGAAGGGTTGACAGATTGTACTATAGGTTTGAATAAGAATATTGGGTTATATACAAGAGGTACAGAAAGGCGCAGAAAGGGAAATGGTATGACAGAAACAAAATCACTTATCATCAGAAATACTTTTTCCACCAGTTATAAGAATGGTAGTGGATAATTAGTTTAAGGTTTTTGGAATAAGTTCTTTTTTTGAGGTTATACAACATTAAATATGATGGACACATTTTCATGAATGCTGAGTTGATAAGGATTTAAAACGAGTTGCATGGCCTATTTCAAGAGTAATATTTCACCATTTTCCTAGAGGGGCTGAGGAAAGCATTAAGAACTTTCATCACAATAGGCAAGATTTGAAACACAACCTGCTGACAAATAGCATCTCACCTTAGCAGCAACCCTGTTTATCACCTGCAGAGCTCTTGCCTCTAGCTGGTTGATAGCACCCTCTAACATGGCATATAGAGCCTGCCTCCACTGCTGCCTGCCTGCGTCCCCAGTTGCTGCTTCAACTGCCTCCAGAACAGTCTCCACATGCAGCTCGGCTCCAAGAACTGACAGTGAACGGCGAACATACTCCAAATCATTCACTGTCACGCACATCTGCAACACCATGACATTGAATGCACTCTATAGTCTGCAATATCTCACCTCCATCCCCATTTGGTCATTAACTTTGTGTTCTTGGACTTATTTCCTGCATGTTATAAGTGTCCTTCTAGGCTGCAGCATGGGAGAGTTTGACTATTTTAGTGGTTTCCCTGACAAACCAGGTCCAGCAAGTGTGAATGTTTGCTAGGGCTTCTATTTTGTCAAATTTCATTTTGTAAGAAACTTTTGGCTTGCAGGTTACAGTATGGAATGTATAATTTAATTGTGTTGTACCACTGCAGATGCAGTTAAACCTGTTCTTTGCCAAGTCTTCAAAATATATTATACGACAGTCAATATTACAATATTTACACCGTACAAAACTATTCAGTACACAAAAAACTGCAGTCCAGGTCCCATATCTTGAAACTTGCCGGGTGAGGAAGTGGGAAAGTTGAAACGAGAGGGAGGGGCATGGTATGAAGATAGTAGCTGCTTTATGGCACAAGATATCAGTGAGTAATATCAGTCCCAAATACATTGGCCGCTAGAACATCAGCAGCCAGCACAGTGACTGTAATGTAAGTAATAAGTGTTTTTGAGCAGGTAGTAATTGCTGAGTCACATACACTGGCCAGGCAAATACCCACCCCACCCTCCGCACATTCCTTAAATACCTTGTAAGAGTCAAGATAGAGGACCTGGACTGTAGGTACGCTGTTACATGGCACTTTTTCAATGGAAAAATAACGCTTTTCCTTCTGCAAGCATCTTATTAGAACAAGAAATTCTTTCTGTGATTTGAGGTTTTCATGATGGCATTGATAAACATACAGGTCTTCTGGCATATGACATCATGTCAATTGGTTACAAATTTCTCAACAGACATATCATCACTTTCCAGAAACTTGAATCTTCAAGAGAATGGCTGATGCAGAGTGCAGCTAGAAGATGCAAAAGGTGTTTCACCTAATCTAACGTTTACTTCATTACAAAAACTATTGCAATTATCGCTATTTACACTACTTATATCATTTACAGTTTCAGATTTGCCTGTGCCAAGAACACCCCTTCCTGTTCCTTAATACATCTGATAGCCTTGTGACTGAACTTCTATCATGTAAAATTACCCAAAAGTCAAAAGTGATATTCTCGTAACAAAAGCATCTTATGGCATCCCTTTAAATTATTTCTCCCACACATAATCTTCTTCAGTACCATGTTCATACCTAGTGCTCCCAAACGATACTTTAAAGAAGAGTTTCCCTATATTAATACTAAGTTTTAGGTCTATTGGGGGCTGCGGTGGCGCAGTTGGTTGAGGTACTGTGCTAAAAACCGGCAGGTCGCGGGTTTGATTCCCAATGGTGTCAGCGAACTTTTTCATTGGCATAATCCTGTCGGTCGCCCTATGGCCGACTCAGCCTCTAACAGGAATGAGTACCAGGAATATTTCCTGGGGGGTAAATGCGGCCGGTGTGTATGGCTGACAACCTACCACCTTCATGTGCCAATTGTCTAGAAACCTGAGAGCCTCGACCTCCTGGAACCCTGTGGGCCTGTCCAGGCCTGTAATGGGACTGCTTTACCTTTTACCTTTTTTAAGTCCATTATTCAAAAATGAAAAGCCAAGGGAGTACAAACAATGAGCAGGAGGAAACCTGGTCACAGACAGACCTCATCACTGATTTTAAATGGTGCAGTGTCCTCATAGTATCCAGTGTCCTGAAGCTTCTGGTGAGTCAGATCTGCATAGTACACAGCAGCACTGGTGATGCACTGAAATACACACAGAAATGTGAACAAGATTATATGTCTAATAAAATCTGTATAAACATTTTCATATCTTTTATTAATATCTGCAAACAGAAACTTGGTTGTCATTAAATCCCAATGGACCTGAACATATCTCAATTTCAGAAAAATTGTTATTTAATCCAAGTATTTATAACTTAAAAGAAGTTGCACAACACATGTTATATCAACGCATCCATGATCTAAGTTATAAGCCTCTTAGCCTGTGGTGCTGTGTAGTGCACAACAAATTTTCAGACTTCCCTTCTTTTCTTTATCTGCCCCTTCCCAACCTTCCTTCTTTTTAACTTACTTTTATTTATAAAAGGAAGGATAAATCACACATTTAAGATCACCATCTTATCTGTGTGTGTGTGTGTGTGTGTGTGAGAGAGAGAGAGAGAGAGAGAGAGAGAGAGAGACAGAGAGAGACAGCAACTTCTGAACCTGGCCAACCATCTTACAAAACTTCGTAGCAGCAGTATATGAACACCGCAAAGCCATAATGTTTAATCTTCTATAATGAGTAATACCAATACAGGAGACGTGCAAATTCGTGATGTGGGAGTGACATTAATACCACTAACCTCTAGATCCAGAAAGGATGTGTGGTAACAGATTTTGGGAAGGGAAGGGGTTTGGAATTGTTTTTGTGGTAATAGTTTTCTGAAATGTAACATAAGAAGACGGCAGTGCTGCAAACATTTCTATCAACTGCCAGTTTGATGGCAATAACTGATAAATGTATGTAAAATTTAGCATGAAGAAGAATACAAAGACACTTAACACATTACACTGAAACACTATTAAAGTAAAAAATAACAGGCATGGCAATGATACAAATCTTGAAAGTTTTATTCAAGAACTTTAACATTCATGAAATCTATAAATAAAACAGATTTTTGACAAAAGTTGAACAAAAGAACAAAACTAATACTATGAGACATGCGGAACTATAAATATATACCACAGGAATGTAAGTTTTCAGTTCTTAAAACGTAACGTTTTCCAGTGGTTCTTTACAGTGTAATCTGTAATCAGGTTCAATGCTTTCTTGTTTTGACATATTCAGTCGATATTCTCTAACCCAGAGAAACTACTTCATAGAAACATAATATCTACTGCTTGTAATTTGCTCATGTCCGGCATAGTCCACAGCCATGTTTCTTCTTTACATCCCAAAACTGGCAAGTTACAAAGTTTTATTTAATTTCAATTTAACTTTTTCTGAAATTTTCCTATTCAAAATTATACCCTAAAATAACATTAGAATGTCCATTTCCATGGATCCTTCTGTTGGTTATATGCACTTCATAAAAATATATTAAAATTGTAGCCTACTTATCAGTTGCTGCAAATTACTTACATCAATAATTTTCAGTACAAAATTGTAGGAGCCAACAAGGTCAGGCCAGGCCAATTGCCTCCAGAACTCTTTTATCTGGTAAAAGCAGGATGTAACATCAACAGCTGATGTGCTGTGCTTTACAATGAGGTCACCTGTGCACACCCTGTTCAGCTCTGCTGCTTTGCGGATGCGGTGAATAGCCTACAAGAACACAAAAAACTTTTATTTTAAGCTACGAATATTCTTTTAACAGAGCAATGAAACCATATACGTATTTTGATTCTGTGAAGAAGTGATTCTCAAGCATCGGGATCAGTAATTTCTCATGCAGCCAACAGACGTTTTAACGTCTAATAAGTAAGATCAGGCTTATAACCTTTCCCACTCTTGAGGCAAATTTTCTTCACATCCTGTATTAATTCATCGCTTCGTTTATGTGGGTGTTATAGTTCTGCGCTAAGTCTTTGTTACCTCACTTTCTAATATGTGTTTGCATGAGGACTGCCACATGTTTTGCAGCTCACCTGAGAAAAGCCTTCAAACAGAATACTCCCATCAAATAAGCCGCTGTAAACTGAGATCTTCTTTAAATTTTATTTAAATATTCCTTACAGGACCTTTATGTGTATGTATAAAATACACATGTTAAGCTAATTCATCACAGAACATGTTTCTAAAGTTTAAATATGACGATGTGAACTTTTGCTAGAGAACTGTTAGTGCAAAGCATTACTGGGAATGTTATGCAATTTCATGTAGAATGACATTTTTACTTAAAATTTTTTCTGTTACAAATAAAGTTATAACCCGCATTCATACACTGTATATTTAATTATGGTAAATACAAAGGTATTCAAGTCTTAGAATGGTATTAACTGCATAAACTCTGGTTCTCATCTTTAGGAATAGTCATAATTGAAACTGAAATTGAAAGATATGCTCTCTTCTGCAGTACTATTATTTGTGATTTTCCAATCCGTAATTTTGATTTATTTTGTTTCAAATTTATTGCTGGAAAGCCAGTCAACAATATGACATAGAGACACAGTTTTCTTATTTTTTTAACCTTTAAATCCTAGCGGTAACTTTACATACCACCAAGTTTAACATTAAAAAATTCTACATTGTGCCCACATTGCGTTTATGTGTTTTGTACGGATCTCAGAACAAACAGCAACTTTTGCCTTATAAAATATTAAGAGATTGGTTTTTATAACCAAAGTGGAGCGTGTTTACAGCGTGGTATGCACTGAGTCCTTATATAAAACAGATACGCTTCATCTTTAAAGGGTTAAATATGCATCACAGTAAAACAGTACAAATGAAAGTTTCATATTTTTAAATTTGGACTTCATTTAGAAATGTCAGACAGAACACTTTAATGATGTCGATAACATATTGTTACAAGTTTGTCATTTTCCATACGTACGAATGTGAAAACCTGTAAATAAGGTTTAAAACTGTAGTCAAACAGTTTGCTTACAGAACATAACAGGCCTTGAAGATGAACTAATCTGAGTCTAAATATGTATGACAATTAACAAAATGGTTGTAAACATATGCCACTATCACTATAGAGTTATATTTAATGTTTTAAACAGAGTCAAACAGTTTTATATCCTCATGAGAACTAAGCATATGTCATATTATACAAAAATTGTTGAATGATTATTAATTTTTGAAATATTTGGTAGGCTGATTTCAAGTTCCTGTGGAATAAAGGTTTTGTTGGACTGATACAGGCATATACCAAAATGAAACTCACCTAAAAAATTTACCAACATTTCATTAAAATTTGTAAAGCACTTTGGGATATAAAATATGCATATGAAGAAACATGCATATGACATCTGCATTATGCATTCATTTAAAAAACTATGTGTCACGATCATATTAAATGCATTTTAATTTTCGGATAGTAGAAATTCATTACGTTTAAGGACATTCAAAGAACTTAATCTTTAAGTATTCCTTCAATCTGATGACAAAAGGTTATAAAAATTTGTAAAATTTTGTGGTTCTTTGGGCAGCTTGGTCAGCTGATAGTCTGCTTATAAATTGTAATTCTCTCATCCTTGGGAAAAAGCACAGACCAACCTTGAACTTGGCTACATCTAGCCACCTGTCAACAGCCGGTTCAAACCATTCGTAATAGAGATTGATAGCAAGCACCTTTTGGTCTGGAACTGGTAGGTGTTCCCGGAAACTGAAACAAGTAAATTATTTGTGTTCACTAAATATTTCAATGTATGAGATTTAAAATGACAAAAGTAAATATCAATTCAGTTCTGAAGGTTTCTGACACTAGTTTGACATTATTGTGCATTACCTTTCATTGATGTCCACTGTCTGAATAAAATTTCACTTCAGTATAAATGGAATAACAAAATTTAACAGGCCTAACAGAGAAGCCACCTTTTCTGTGATACTAAAGAGACAGAGACAGCACAGGTCTGCTGTCGTAATGGTGTTGATGATGCAAGGTACTGTGCCTGATAATCCATTTAAGACTTTACTGCAGGCAGCTGAAAGGCGGAATCATCACACTGTTTAAAAATCCCTCGTTAAAAGCTGTTTCTTTTCAAAATCTGTAACATAACCATGGTTTAATTCTGGTAATACACAGCTTGATGTTTTTACTTAAGGTGGCTGTGGTTTCTGTCACCAATCAATAAACTTTTATGATATTTAGTAACAAGTTTACTGACCTGACCATTTGTTGCATGGAAAGATACAGCTCAAATATGGGTGTTGCTATCTCAGCTTCATGGGGGAGGGTCACTTCATCTATCATAGCTCCAAGATCCTTTGTCTGCATCTGAATGCAAAGCGCTGTCACCTGTGGTCCAATGTCTCCATGAATCTGCATAAATAAATCAAATATGAAGTCAAACAATGCAGTTTTTTTTATGAAAAGTGGATACTTATGAGTGGTAATGTTTGTATCAGTATTAATTTAAAGGTAAGGTTACATGCAAACCATCGATACAATTCATGCTCATGTATTCTGAAGAAGGGAAAGCATTGCAGTCATTTTAAAGGCAACACTTAAACAGGACAATAGGTACACCCACTTGTGTTATTGCTTTACATTTTACTTCAGCCTGAAATGGGTAGAAATTAGGTTATGTTATTCTGTATTTACAGACTGATTGTATTGGCACTAGTAATTCTTAATACTGGTTCCTGCTAACACAAATTCCATGTAGCTGTTCAATGAATAACATGCTATGATTATTTAAATATAATGATTTCTTGCAAATTGTTTATCTCTAGATAGTAAACACATGAGAACAACTTCTTGTACATACAGTGCTGGGTAACTACACATCTCATATTAAAACTTACAATGAGTCTGTGAAGCGTTCACAGAATACACATTCATGGCATGCATCTCTGCAACGTGTATCTTCCCTTTACAACGTGTTACAAATGGTCCTCCTCTCCCTCCCTCCCTCTCTCTCTCTCTCTCTCTCTCTCTCTCCCTCACACACACACACACACACACACACATGGTGTTTTAAGATTAATGAGTGGAATAACAATATATACATGTTTACAATTAATTATAAATATATATTTATAATTCTATTGATTATAAATATTTATTTATAATTCATAGTGGATAGATACACATTTTTATTACGCTCATTAATTTTAAGACACCAAATGGCGCACAATGTCCAAGCAACAAATACTCATCAGAATATTATACAAATGTACCCTCAGTCTGAGTTTGTCCCTCCACCACCAACGTAATAAGTACTCAAGCACTGGATTATAAATGCATAACAACTGTCACGTCAATGCAGAAAAGAATAAATGTTATATGCACGATTGTAGATTCCTACAGAGGTGCCGAGGATGATTCAAGTCTTCTGAGATGTTATGCCATGTTGTCTGGTAAATAGTTGCTGACATTTCAAACATACGATGCTCCTCCAGATAATCAGTAAAAATTCATTAGTCCACACAGTGTAACTTCCAAGAAGACTTAAATCTTGAGCGGACTTACTAGGCAAAATACCATGCAGTGCAGGTTCAGCAAACATGCCAACATGCAACTAGCAATAAAAATAATCCCTGCATTTGCCTGTATATAATGCACACAATTTTTATTGTGTTTAACTTTAAGAATTGGGCTAAATATTATATTCAAGCCAATACAGCATGAGGCAGGAAAGGAATAACAAATCAGCAAATTAGTTTTGTGTGAATTATGAACTTTCTAAAGCTATGGCATATTCTATTTGTGAGCGCTCTGTATGAGGTGTGACACTGCAGCTAAATTGTGCTTGTTTACATTTTTGTATACCTCAAAAAATTCCAGCTCTTTGCCCACATCTTCCGCCAACTGGGAACAGCAATAAGATTGTGTTGTTGATTTAACTACCAACATATCCACAACAAAAGGTACAACTTCAGAAGGCCATGTACTGTGCTTGTCATGTTCTCACTTCATCATGCTACTGGACCCAAAAAGTCATATTCAAGGGTGTATAAGGGATAAAATGTTGCACTGGATACAGCCCATTACATACGGCCCAGCCGTACTCAATGGAGGAGTAGGGGAGCTCTATGGGGTATATATCCCCGACTGAATGAGAACACCATCAAACAAAACTGCAAATTTATTGTAAAATAATAAGTTCGCTCTTTGAGGCTATAACCACA
>BLKM01012979.1:129030-174124 GCA_013340265.1 Coptotermes formosanus | reverse complement strand
TTAATTGATATCTACAAAACCCAACCGTACTCTGATGCTCTTCCGTTCTCCGTCCGTCCGCGTCCCCCCAAAAAGCTTGGGTGTGATTACAAACACCTTTCCACTGTGGAGGTCTAAGCTCAGTTTCAAGACAATCCATGTGGAATTTATAGGTCAAAGAAAGATGAACTCAAACACTGTTCAGTAAGTAACTTTTTTAATGGCACCAGAAAAACAGATGCTGGGTGACCTTAAGGAAAAAGAAGAGAGTGGAAATTGAAAGGGGATGCACTAGATCGCATTCTGCTAAGAAATCACTTTGAAAGAAGCTATGGACCTGTCATAAGACAGACCACAAAATGAATGAATGAATTAATCGTATACGAAATTTTGTTTCATATGCAGTTCCACAGTGTGAAGTAGAAGTAATTCCTGACATACAGAAAACAGTGAATTTAAGGATTCCTTTACAAGTATTGCTCATATAGTATTCCTAAAAAGATTTTAAACATTTTCAGATTCATACTAATCATGTGTTTTATATAATGAATTGCTGAGTTGACCATTTGACCAGTTAACCATTTATAGTACATAAGTACGTGTTCCACCTTCCGTAATATTAAAGAACTCTTTCAGTTTGTAGCATGGCTTATTTATGTATTTGTCACAAAAAAAATCTTTTCCCTCTACACAATAAATTAGTCTGTCTTTTTAATGGCGAAGCAACACGTTTACCGTGAGGTAGGAACTGAATTCAGGCGAATTTCAAGCTTACAAGTTTAAGAAAAATACTGATGGACAGACTGCTCCTGGGATAAGATTTTGTGAGGGAACTTCTTGCACCTAGCCACCTAACCAATGGCTACTGAGGCTCTGTGACAAGGTAGAGTGGCCAGATCATGAAGCTGGCAACTCACTTCAATGCTGAGCTATAGAATGCTCAAATATGTCTTTATGGAGAGGTCGTCTGGCACAATACCACAGAAGAGAAGAAAATGGAGAGATGAAGTGAGCACAAACAAGATATACTGGTAAATATGTATGATACAACAGAGAAAATACAGACCTTCACATTCAAAATTTTGTTAAGGGGCACAAAACAACATCAACATCAAGGTGTACATACAACAGTCTATCAACATACTTGGCATAAACTGAAACAGTCTCTTGAAGGTAATAATAAAAAGGCAGACCTTCATATAAAATAAAATGTCAACAGAAATCCGGAAGTTCCTTTGGCACAGTATTGTCTACTTATACCACTGACTCCATTTCATGTTTGTATGGTTCTAGAATTAGGTCAATAATTTTTCTGGCCTTTTAATTTTGTCACAACACAAAAGTATGCTTACACTCTTAAGTTTTTAAATTTTGATTTCAATTACTTTTTTTTTTCCTCTTAAAATTTGTAGCAGCCAAGTTAGCTGAGTAAATTGTGGTTATGGGTTGAATGACTGCCATTTGGTGTCTGCCAGAAGAAGGCATTTTTGTCTTTGCTGCTATTCCAAACTGTTTATGGCATCTACCTGGCCTTTCATTCAATGAGTAATTTTGAATAGTGATTGCTGTGTCTACAACACAAGTAGGTTTATCTGAAAATTGCTTATAGCGTACACTGCACTATCATAGCATGGTGCTTGAGCACAGAGACATCTTTAATTTGCCTTCACTTATACCTTTACCTTTACCTTTAACATTACTGGGACTGAAACAAATCCACCTCCTTTTACAAGCAGCATAATACTTTGGCATTTATTGCCGTTGAATAGTAAACTGAAGCAATAAAAAGACAGACAGGATGAACAAAAGACACATTTTTGCTTTATGCAATTTATTTTATGGTCTAATTGATCTTTATTGCAAGGGGTTAAACAGGGAATAACTGAAGAATTCAAGAATATAGTCCTCATATTCTGTCCCTTTGCAATGGAGTTAATGGAAATTCTATTTTCATGTCTTACAGAGTGCAACTTATCGAAACTAAGTGCTGTCTGTTTTCCTTATAGACAGATCAAAGGGGAAATACTGTGTCAGGTAATTGGTGATATATTTTAGTGTACATAAAAGAGGGACAAACATTCATAGGCCTATGTTAATTCTTCGAACTTCAAAAACATGGTTAAAATATGTGCTTTATATTGTACAAATCCTGTTTATAAATGCTATAAAACACAAACCACTGACAAAAAAAGACAACTGGATACCTTATCCTTTCTAAACAGCACAAGTCATCAGTGATCCTGGCTTCTTAGTGCCTAAAACCTAACCAAATGTCTACTTCAAAACTTTTACATTTCCAGGTTTGCACATGTACAAATTTTTGATAGTAATAAAAGTGAAATAGGCTTTATATGTACAAATACATGACACATTGCATAAAACAGATATTTAATGGAAAATCCTGGGATATTACCAGTATGTGAATAAGTGCTGTGATTTGGCAGATCTCATGAAACTATGAAATACTTAAAGAAGAAACACTGGACTGTATGTCACAGAGAATGTGTTGATTTTTTAATTAAAACTGCCATGTTTTGCTGATAATACTTTGAAGGTATGATCTATTGGAGACATATATGGCCTGACACTATTTTCCAGAATCAGAAGCAGTTATTGCCTAGTGTGAACCCTTGTTAATGTCATAATATTGAATGAACTGAATTAGGTGCTTACCATCTTTTCCAGCTGCTTGTAAACAACACTGAAATAAGGAACCCCATTTGTCCTGCAAGCATAAAGAAAGGGAATAACAGTCACAATTATTTAAATAAAAAAATTAATTATTATTTTATTGTGAAAATGCCAGTGGTAAGTACTAATAGAAAATCAAATTTTTCTGTCAGAATTTTGTAGAATTAAATTGCATAATCTTTTTCACAGGAGGAGCAGAAAACTTGCTTGTATCTACTGTATGCCCTATCTGCCTGCCTGCCTTACTGACCAACCAACCAACCAACCAACCAACCAACCAACCAACCAACCAACCAACCAACCAACCAACCAACCAACCAACCAACCAACTAACTAACTAACTAACTAACTAACTAACTAACTAACTAACTAACTAACTAACTAACTAACTCCATGGAGCTGAGTCCTTTTGAGAATTTAATGTTTCCTCAGCTAGTCAAATTTCCTGCACTTTATAGAATGAGAAGCTTCATAACCATGTGCACAACAGCCCGCCAGTTGTGCTTATCCTGAGCCGCATCAATCAAGTCCACGTCCCTCATCTTATTTCTTGCGGATTAATTTCAATATGATCCTCCCATTCATGTCTAGGTCTTCTAAGTGTCTTCTTTCCTGCACGTTTCCCCATCAATGCCCTGTATGCACCTCTCCTCTACTACAATATGCCACATGCCCCACCAGTCTCATTCTTCTTGACGTGGTCACCTGAATAATACCATAGGTCACACACATCGCTATATCACTCATCTGTGAGACTAATAACCATTTTTGCAGACACAAAGCAACATGTTTTGCCTGGTTTAATTCTACTTACGTTTCAAACAAATTGTTGTAATAATCCAGACCCTTCTGCAAATCAACCAATAGCACAGTGATGAGGTACACAAGTCCTTGGATTGCCGAGTCACAGTCCCTTGACATCGATAACTGCTGCCCACTATGGATCTCTTCATACCTGTAAGAATTTTAATGTTTCAGTAACAGCAGCAGACACATTTTAATTTTACGTGTATAAATGTCTTTAAAGGTACAAAACAAGATAAATTTCATTGGCAGGTCACATTTCATTTTGGTTTATAGCTCGGAGTTTTAGAAAGGAATAAATTATGAATTACGTACACTGAAAAATTTTCAGTATTGCATAAACATTTCAAAACAAATTATCTGTAAAATGATCTATAGCAGAACAATGTTTAATTTTTATTGAATGTTGTACTGTGTACCGGAAACAAACATTTAAAAATTAATGAATAGACGTAGATTTTATGTTTTTTTAAATTGTATAAAACAAATACGTAAAAAAGTCTGGTATATTTTTGTACACATACTGTCTCAAAAGGTACTGAATGAACTTTGAAAAATTTGGTATTTAGAGTTAGACTGAAGTTGCAAATATAATTTTGTGTTATACTGACCCCAAACCATAACATGTAAGAAATAAACAAAGTACAAAACATGTTCAAGTGAAAATTACTTGTAACCATGTCAGGCCATGCCATCTGTAGGCTGAACATTTTCCTATTTACTTGAAACAGACTCATTAGGGGATATAAAAACCAGTGAGCTGTATTGTAAAACATACAGCCTTTCCTAGTTTAATTCAATTAAAGAGAGTACTAGATGCAGGAGTGGGTGGAGAGAAAAGGAAAAGTTCTGGACTCGAAGCTTTGTTGGGCAATTATGGGTATAGCTTATACTTTACACTCGTCCATCACAGCCCATCCTTATAATTGAATCTGTGGAGGTGTTTCCCTTTCAGTCAACCCTGACATAACGTTGACACGGATAAATGTCCATTCTTGTTTTCAGCCATATACATGCAGATTACAAGATAGAGAGTAGAGAGGACACTGAGTTGCCAATTACGTGATTGCTTATTTTTCAATATAAAACTTTTAATTGTATGATGAGATTTTATTTAATTCAAACTAGCTATAGTGCAGTAATTCCTCGCAGTACATTTTGGTGTTACGCATTACTTCACGGTGGTCCATTTCGGCCGAAACAAGTGGTAAGAAAATTTCTCATATATTTAATAAACATTCTTAGTTGTGATCGAAGATGCTTTTTGGGCGCATTCGCAAAATTGTGAAAAGCAACTATTAGCTTCGTCGTATCTCTCTGTTCGTGCGTCCGTCCGTCTGTCCGTCCGTCCGTCCGCGTGGAACAACTCGGCTCCCACTGGACGGATTTTCATTAAACTTGATATTTGAATATTTTTCCAAACGCTGTCGAGAAATTCAAGTTTTATTAAATTCTGGCAAGAATAACGGGTACTCTACATGAGGATCTCTGTACATTTATGAAAATATCGCGCTGAATTATTCTTATAATGAAAAATGATTCATCCAAATGTTGTAGAAAAAATTAAAATACACATTTTATGTTGAATAACGTTTTTACGAAAATTGTGCCTTTTATGAGATAATGTGGAAAAATATTGTACAGCAGGTCAGGCCACAGATGGCAATATAATATGGCGCATGCGATATGCATGGTGGATAGCTAACGCTATAGACACACACTCAGAATACGTAATAATTATTGCTTTTACACTGCAACAATGGTTACGCGAACGCGCCTCAGTGTTACATTATACGCACATTGCCTGGGACCCAGCCGGGATTAAAACCTCGGACCGTCCAGTCGGCAGCCTGACTACGCTATTTAGGGCTCCATAAAGTGGAGTTTTTGTTTATTAAAAGAATAATTAGGAACATTTCAAGGAACACACTGCACCAAGCCCATGACAGAAGTAACCAGTAAGGCGTCTCAAATTTGGCAATTAAACTTCCAATTTCCACGTTTCAAAATTTAATTTATTACCAGATTAACTGCTTGTGACGATGGAGACATGTGAGTGTGATAAGGTGTGTTGACCCGCCCAGGGTCGTGCTGTGATGGGCAGCTCTTGGATAAAAAGCCACGATTTTATTACCAACCAGTAATAAAACACGTGCACCATTATGAGCACATAACTTACACCTCTACAAGCAGCCTACATACATCGGCATAGCACGTGGCTGTAACGCCAAGTCACGCGTAAGCAATGAAGTCATTTTCATGGCGTCTGTCTTATATGTGTGACTACTGACTCGCCATGGGATATAAAATTTGTAAACTAGCAAAGTAAATAAACCATTAATTTTTGTGTCCTGCCCTGGACCAAACAAAGAACACTCAAAAGGTATCATAAATTTTGTCGACACATATGGTAGCCATTTCTGGTAATGCAATATTCAAGCATTTTGCGTGGTGTGTTTGCATGAATTAGCTAGAAACCCAATTCATTCATGATTATAGCTGCAGTATGTATTTTATAAACACGCTACTATAAATTTATGTATTGTATATAACATGTTACCAATATAATACTTCTGAAACGTACTATCTTGTGACATGTGACCCCGTATAGCCTGGTATACATTTATGTATGTTTCGGAGGGGGTACTGTAATCATCATCGCCTATATGCCAGTTTCAATGCAGTTGACAATGATGCTACGAGAACGTCAGACCTCTTGCAATCACGCCTGCCACAACAACTTTATTACCTTCACGTCTACTAGTGAATTCGCTACCGTGCAGAATAGTGTGGTCACGTGTTTCACTTCAAGACGTGTAGCGTGCCAACAGTTCCTTTACCATCACTTCAAAATGCAGACTTTAAGAAAGGGTAACGACGTTTAATTTATATAAAATTCTGTACTGTTTATGCACAATATATTTACACATATCTATTCATGTAGACCAGCCAGTTCCAGTTTTACACACCTTTTGCAAAAAACGCATAAAATAAAGGCACGATGGAGAGGCGATTATGTACGATCCTCCACTGCCATGGCTTACTTCATAAAAGGTTTACGAAATTTCGATTAACAATATAAAAACGAAACACGAAGCTTAATGTAGAATATCCCCCCCACCCCTCCCCCCCCCCCCCCAATTACCCAAGTTCATGCCACTTACACAGTGTCATACACTAAATCATGCGGGGTTACTTCACCTTGGCCGTCACCGGGTCACCATCCGACGTTACAAACATCTACACGTCCCCTTTCTTTTTTGTTTCAATCCTCTCTTAATTTCTCCTTTTCTGTCCCTCATCTTCCCCTCCTGTCCTCCTTCCCACGCCCGTTACCTTATTTTCTTTTAACTTGTCTTTCTGTCTTTTCTTTGTCATATTTTCTTTCTTTCTTTCTTTCTTTCTTTCTTTCTTTCTTTCTTTCTTTCTTTCTTTCTTTGTCACCTTACACAGCCTGCCCAACACAATTGATTGCTACACAGCAGTATGTGCAGTACTAAAGAAGGCATCTCCATGGTAACCCGTGCGCCGCGCATATTTGGGTCAAATCCACTGGAAGACCCTCACTGTTTACTGACATTCCGTATGCTGGTTGGGACTGATGCCTTGTAGTCGGTACGACTCGGGTCTGTTCCTCAGTCTCGGTACCGATTATAGTCTACTGAGGCCATCTGTTTCCTTTTATGATTACCGCCAGGCACATAATAATAATAATAATAATAATAATAATAATCAATCAATCGGTATGTATTAACGTGCAAGCTTAACAGCAAAGATGCCTATTATAAAGCCAGCACGAAAAAACACACAAAATACAAAAGCAGCACAAATACACAAACACTAAACAAACAAACAAAAGGTAATAATAATAATAATAATAATAAATAATCATAATAATAATGACAGAAATAGGATAAAGAAAGAAGCCGAGAAGACTCTAAAATATAAAGACCTTATAACAGAAATACAGCGCATGTGGAATGTAAAAACAAAGGTGACGCCAGTTATAATAGGAGCAACTGGAACCGTTTCAAAATCCTTCAGAAAATACTTGACCAGCATACCGGGAAAGCACGATATCAAGGAACTACAGAAAACAGCTATATTGGGCACAGCACACACACTGCGGGATGTGCTAATGTAGAAGCACAAAGGAGTTTAATATTGCAGACAGCGCTATATGCACCATTAACAGTACGTGCGGAATAGCTGCGACACTGTGTACCCTAGAAACATGGTTTGTTTGAAGTATATAGGTGTGAATTCCTTGCATAAAGGGGACGACGACGACGACGACGACGACGATGATGATGATGATGATGATGATAATAATAATAATAATAAAAGCAGTCCCATTACAGGCCTGGACAGGCCATTATGGTGCCGGGAGGTTGAGGCTCCCAGATTTCCAGACAATCGGCACATGAAGGCGGTAAGGTTGTCAGCCCTACGCACCGGCCGCCTTTACCCCCCAGGAAATATTCCTGGTACTCATTTCTGTTAGAAGCTGAGTCGACACCAGGGCCATAGTGCGACCGGAAGGATTATGTCAATGAAAAATTCCAATGACACCATCGGGAATCGAACCCGCGCCCTTCCGGTTTGTAGCGCAGTGCCTCAACCAACTGCGCCACCGCAGCACCCTAATAATAATAATAATAATAATAATAATAATAATAATAATACTGGGAAGGCAAAGCAATGCATCTCCATTATATTAGCAGCACAGATAAGCAGCCTATTGGTGAAGAATACATGTTCCTATGACCGTCAATTGGAGATGTGCAGGGAGACACTGAATACGGGATAACAGCAGCACAAGAGCAGGCGTTACAAACAACATAATTATGCACCAACAATATTACAAACAGAAACAGATGGCAAATGCAGACTATGCCAGCAATTTGACGAGGCAGTAGAACACCTTCCATACGCATGCCCAATACTGGCAAAAGAAAAATACATAAACAGACATGCCACACTGTTTGCCTAACTACATTTTAACATATGCAAGTAAAGAGGGATAGGGTTAGACAATGAACATTGGTGTGACCATGTAACAAAATTAGTGGAAACAGATCCTAAAGGGGTGGAAAGAATAGTACGGAAACAACAAATGCAAACCGACTGAACCATCCCTAGAAATAAAATGGGCATCGCAATCCGTAATAAGGAAGAGACACGTGTAAGGTAACAAATGTTGCCATTTCAGGCGACAGAAATGTGGTCAAGAAAGAACCGGAAACAGCGTAAAATATGAAGACCTTACAACAGGAATACAGCGCATGTGGAATGTTAAAGCAAAAGTTAAACCAGTTATAACAGGGCCAAACGGAACCATCTCAAAATCATTCAGAAAACACCTCAGCAACATATCGGGAAAGCATAACATCAAGGAGCTACAGAAAACAGCTATATTGGGCACAGCACACGTACTGCGGAAAATGCTAATGTAGAAGCACAAAAGAGTTTATCAGAGTAAATAACATTACATGTACCACACGTGGCGCCCACAAAATAGCTGCAACACTACATACCCTAGAAACATAGTTTGTTCCAGGTGCATAATTGTAAATACCCTGTATAAAAGCGATAACGAATAATAATAATAATAATAAAATTACTACTACTAATCCTATTATTATTATTAATAAACTATTAATAAACTAGTGAATTGAAATGAACTGAATTATTATTACACGTTTTCTTGGGAGTACGTACTTCCCAATTAACTCACGGTTCTCAATGTGGTTGCCCCCTCTACATTACGTACATAAGCAATTTACAAATCTTTAGCTTTAATAAAACACTTAAACAAATGCATTTTTGCGATCAGTCGGACGCAGCATTTACATTCAAGAATAATACAGGCTACATACTTCGGCTAACACAAATTAACCGTCATCTGGCATAATTAGAAGAATGTAACAGAATGTAATGTGTTCCATGTCCGTGCACTATATCATACAAAACATTAATCACCAACAAATGCACAAAGAGAGTTTTATCATCAATCGTAACACACTCCTACATGTTTCGACCCTGCTGGGTCATCTTCAGGGAGAACCTTTCGTTACCGTTACACTAGGGTTGCACTTTACAGTTGAGTGAGAATCTCCGCGGTCCGGGCCTTTAGCAATTTAAATAGAGAAGCGCAATTAACGTTTTAAATCTTAGTTGCAACCGCTAAGAAAACACACAGCGTTTCACGTACTGGCGTCAGTTTTTTAATGATGTTAGGTGTTTATTTATAGAAACACACGAAATATATACCAAAACAGTCTGCGGTTTAAATGCGTGGCTACTGGACATTAAATATTGTGGCATTTATATGCAAGCACTGTTCTTTAAAAGGATATGAAGCAAACATCAACCGGTCCACCGTCACTCAGTTTCATATGAAACACGAAGGCTATGCAAAGCCTCTACCAGTTCACTATATGTAATTAACTCTTTAAAGACGAAGCGTATCTGTTTTATATAAGGACTCAGTGC
Source organism: Coptotermes formosanus (assembly GCA_013340265.1). Lineage (NCBI taxonomy): Eukaryota > Metazoa > Arthropoda > Insecta > Blattodea > Rhinotermitidae > Coptotermes > Coptotermes formosanus. The sequence goes on along the minus strand of BLKM01012979.1, from coordinate 164,155 downwards.
CTACCGCGCTGTAAACATTCTCCACTTCGATTATAAAAACCAGTCTCTTAATATTTTATAAGGCAAAAGTTGCTGTTTGTTCTGAGATCCGTACAAAACACATAAATGCAATGTGGGCACCACGTAGAATTTGTGAATGGTTAGAACCCTTTAAAGACGAAGCGTATCTGTTTTATATAAGGACTCAGTGCCTGCCGCCCTGTAAACACTCTCCACTTCGGTTATAAAAACCAATCTCTTAACGTTTCATAAGGCAAAAGTTGCTGTTTGTTCTGAGATCCGTACAAAACACATAAACGCAATGTGGGCACCATGTAGAATTTTTAATGTTAAACCTGGTGGTACGTAAAGTTACCGCTAGGCTTTAAAAGGTTGACACAGATAGGTCGCAGACATGGCTAAATTCAGAGCACTTACACTAATAAATTGTGTTCGTCTGTAAAACAAAAGATAATAGCGCTATACTAGCCTTTTAAACTCTCTGTACGTAAATGTCATGAATTAATGTCGATACGCATACAACCCTACACTGTTGTGTAATAGAATTCCTTGCTCTGTATCAATGGCAACTTTAAATTAGCACAGCACTAGACAGATTTTAATGAACTTATACCTTATACTCCTGTTACCCTTCCGAACCGTAAAATTTAATTAGAGGCAGCAAAGTGCTCGAAAACATATACAAAGGGGACCGCAGATAACAAACTTTGATCTGTTTCATTCCGTTTAAAATAACTGGAAACTACTTGTTTCAGTCATGTTCCCATTTGTATCGGCAGGCTAACAGAAACTATATATAACCTCGTGTAAACAAGAGTGGAAAGGCAACTCCGATGAAGTTTACACGTTTTGAAATTCGAGTCCAACAATTTAGCATATCTCAGTGGCCTTATTTTCATTTATTGGAGATACAAATTCAGTGTCGCAAAGCTAGACCCACTGCACCGATAGAAAATATTTTTATTTGCATTTCATTGGATATTCATCATATTCAAAATAACATTTTTAGGTCATTTATTTTGACCTCTATATTATGACGCCGTATAATTCGTGGAGCGGTTTTTGAGAAAGATGATAAAATTTAATTTGCAATTCGCGTGTAACTACACTTCATAAATTATCGCAATGTCTTTAATTTAAAGGAGACTAAGAAGCTTTGGCGTGTGGCACCCTCTACCACACTACATATAGATACGGCACGCACACCCAGAAGACCATCATTCATTTCAGCAACTTACCTTCAAAGACCTTTAATATGAGTTCGTCTTTTAATAAATCAAAGAACGTTTCACACACACACGCTCGCGCGCGCGCACATGCGAAATTGAAAGTGATTACACGTAGTCCTTGTATATTTGAACATTCGCGTGTTTAAGCAGTCAACAGCAGCAGCAGCAGCAACAACAACAACAGCAACAACAAAAAGGGATATTTACAATTGTGTTACAGTTTTTGCCCGAATGTAAATTGCACATTTTCTCTCGAAATACACGCATTTCCCTCATTACTGACAACGTTACATTTGTGCACGTTCAAACCCTCAGGTGTTTTACTAAAATAAAAAACGCATTAATAAGTTCATATATGTTTAACCTTTTGAAAAAGGAAATCAACCTGAAGTACAACGAAGATCCAGTTTGTACCGCACAGAAAACATTCCGTCTCAGTCATTAAAAAAACCAATTTCTTGGCGATGTATAAAGGCATAATCGCTGCCTACTGTGAAAACCATAAGAAACACGTAAATATCTCTGTAAGCAGACTGTAGACTTTTTAAATGTTAAACCTGATGGTACCTTACTCAACCACACGACGCCTAAGGATTAATGAAATTGAAAATATTTATTTGTTCTTTACAAATGATACGTGTACCTTTGACTCTATCGTCGATAAATACGGATGTATAGAATATCTGGGCAAATACAGCACGCCGATGTATTTCTACGTTTTAGAACTTTACGTCACAACACAACGATATATCAACAGATTACGACTCACCATTCCAGCGTTCCTTTTTTCAGCGACATGATGACTTCTCCTCTGATTTCCTTGTTGAAAGGACAGCATTTCCAGAACGCTTTCATTGTAGCTATCAAACCCAAAGACCTGTACATGAAAAAATGCCATATTTATACCGAGCAGAGTCGGGGTTGCTTGTTAGAATGATCTACTATTTAAACATAGGCTTACATGGGGTTTGAGGCCTGCATGGCTATGACGTCATAAATTATTATCCTGTGGCTACAGACATTGTGCAGTAGCATATGTAATTACCAATATTTCGGAGTAAGCTGCTATCCCCATTTTCAAAGTTAATGTGCCCCGTTTTCTTGTACCTGATCATGGCAGCTTTATCGCATGCAAAATCTAAATTCACTGGAACATCCCGTGAGAGATGTGACAGAGAAGTGATAAAAGAAACACACTGTAGAAGGAATTTATCCTGACGATAAAAGCGTCACAGTTCTCTTAACTTCGGTAATTGCCTGCCAAACTGGAAGGTGTCATAATCTAACAGATCACGATCTAAAATTTATTTATTCATTTATTTATTATTATAAAGAAAGCATAAGACAGGAAAATTCAGCTTAATTCTGACTTTTTATACATGGATTAAGCAGGCTAATGACGCTTTACAAAGTCAGCACGAGTAAAGGGGGAGTAAATGCAAACAAAACGGTGATTAACACGAGTTAAAAATTCAGCAACACATCCCGATGATGCCATTTTGACTGACTACAAAATATAATTCGCTAAACATATGAATAGATTTATAAACAGCATGAGCAAAAAATGCCTAACTGGCAGGCGGGAAATTAATGTAGGAAACTGAGAACAGCAAACAATTCCGTACGATTTGGACAGTGATTATTATTATTATTATTATTATTATTATTATTATTATTATTATTACAGTTACTGTGGTTATTAATTATTTACTTGAAACCATAATGAAGCCCATTACAGGTTCCAAAACACAAATACAAGCGGCCCTCTTTTAATGTTGCTGCTTACAACTTTGTGTCGTTATAACGATGACAGATATTAGTTACGAAGTATTGAATAAACGTTTACTGGACTCAGGCTGACGTTTTCTGTTCCGTCGTACGTTGCGATCTTCAGGACATTCACCGTAACATTAAACAAAACTTACTGTACTTGCAAGGCAACTAACACAGGCTAAACTTTCAGTGCCGGTCTCGATGCATTGCACTGGCCTTTAATTCTTCACAAGCCGCCAGCCTCGGTGCACCGCCTATTCTTGAATGCATTTAAGGGTACTATATAAGTTCAAAACCCCCTTCATTGTGAGCAGTATTTGGAATTTAAAGCCCATTATCACTGCTGTGTTAAACAAACCCAGTTTAGCGACAAGGCGAGACGACGCTGTAAACTCGCCACTAAATTAGGTGCCTTCCACAGTTAATTAACACATCTGTCTACAGACGGCACCACTGTGGAGAAAAGGACCACATAAGTGCCTGCTGCAACGCTTTATTAGTCTCCAAATTGTGTAAGCGTGACAGCAAGTAAATCACAAATAATGTTCAATACGTGGATTGATTCTAAAGCGTATATTTCTTTAGTTATTTACTCTTAAACATAACAGATATTAACCCCTTAAAGACGAAGCGTATCTGTTTTATATAAGGACTCAGTGCGTACCGCGCTGTAAACACCCTCCATTTCGGTTATAAAAACCAGTCTCTTAATGTTTTAAAGGCAAAAGTTGCTGCTTGTTCTGAGATCCGTACAAAATACATAAACGCAATGTGGGCACCACGTAGAATTTTTTAATGTTAAACCTGGTCTATGTAAAGTTACCGCTAGGCTTTAAAAGGTTAATCCCAATTTTGCTTTCGTTTTTAGCCTACCAGGCTGCCTGCATATGTACATGTCCCTTCCCCACGTCAAAAGATGACGGATTTTCACAAATCTTCGTATGAAAATTATGCCATTAGATCGCACTCCAACGTTTTACCTTTTGTAATTTCCTGCAATTAATTACACCAACACTCACACGAGAAATTTCTACGCATCAGAGCGAAGAGCACCAGACAAAAAGGGGCGCTCCAGATGACGTAATCTTGGTAAAATGAGGTATTTTGACATAGCAATATTTCTGTATAAAACGAAACAACAATATCGCGGCCATGTGAAATTTTATTCAGCTGTCTGTTTAATGGCAAAGACAACTGAATTAGACCAGTGAAGTGCAGAAATTTAATGTGACATGAACACCATCACCAAATGGGTGAGAAATTCCGCGTGTAAGTCAGTAGGCCTACATTATACTGCACATCCCGTGCATTACTATTGTTCAAATACAACACGTGTCCAACAAATGCACTGTATTCAACGTCTTTACATTACATCCATCCACGTATGGCGCTACAGCCCGTTCCGGGCCGTGGCCTCCCTCAAAAGATGCCTCAATTCGTCCCTATCTTCAGCTCTTCTCCTCCATCCCCGTGTCCCTAGTACCTGTAGTGTGCCAAAAACCAAATTCTTGTCCTTATAGCCCGGTCGTCGTCTACTTGCCGATCCCTTCCGAGGCGTCATTGATGTTTTCTCAACATACGTTCTTTTACGGGACGGAGTTGTCAGCCCCACGTCCAACCCCCAACTTGGAGGACCAGGGTGTCTCTTTTTGTCTGGGTCATCACCTTTGACCTATCCGGCATGGAAGACCCTACCAGTAGCTACGCTACGGCCGGCTTAGCTATCAGGATCCTTTGGCCACGCTAGCCACACCACTACGTCAAAGTAGAGACACCTTCGGGGGGCTTCACGTTGCACAACAGTTACCGTATTTTCACGTTTTGATCCAACATGTTTCGATCCTGTAGGATCATCACAAGGGACTCACTCGCAGTTTGAAATTTAAATAATTAGAAATTACACACACAGTTTTTGCAGTATGTACAACAGCATATACACAACATATACTGTAAAAGCTGTGTGTGTAATTTCTAATTATTTATTTATTTAAATTTTAACTGCGAGTGAGCCCCTGATGATGATCCTACAGAATCGAAATATGTTGGACGAAGATGTGAAAATACTGGAAATGTAATATAAAGACACTGAATACAGCGCAGTTGTTTGACAGGTATTTTATTGCAGCAGGCCTACCTTATGCACGGAAACAGTGCGACACTTCGAGGCTATAACCTACACGCGTAAAGCGTACAGAATCTGAGCAAGGTTATCAGTCGATGCAATATGGCAGTAACCTTCACGTGTTCTTGTGTATCCACTTCACAGAGCGTATAACAACAACACATCCTGATATGTGAACAAAAATACATAACGTTTTTCACTAACGTTTATAAATATTATTTGAAGCTTTACATAGCCTTTGCATGTGAAAAGGAAAGCGAATATTATATATACTTGCCTCTAGCAAGTACTAATATTTTACTACTGACTTTCTCTGTCAAAAACATTCGTGTATGGATACAGAAAACATCTGCACTTGCATTTAGACTCTAACACTCTTTTTATTAAAGTGTAAATTTTTAGTGAAAAAGAAAAAAAAGCTTCTAACCACGAAACTCTGATACTGATGTGTTTGTATGTCTTTAAGTTTACTCTGCTTTATATTTACAGTCAAAACTCTTGAATAGGAACTGCTACTGTGTAGAGCCTGCTGTTAAAAGCCCGATGAGGCGTTGAGTACAGAAAGCAACACAGCCTGTACGGAAACACGCACAGTAAATAGGTCAGCAAATACAAACCGGTGAAAATGAACAGTTCAGGGAACCACAGACATGACCCCCTTCCTGCATCCAAAAATAAAGTCCAAAGAGTAAAAATGTACGCTACGAATTAGTGTCCACAAACTAAACGTGAATTTAGAGCTGTTTCTCTATACGCTATGAAGGAATATGGGTAAATTGAGGTAAGCTCCAATTATTCTTCACATTGGCATTAGAGGGAGGTGAGTAGTCAGCCTCACGCCCAAAAGCTTTACCCTAGGAGGAACATCCCCGCTTGTCCTTTGCCCCAGAGTCGGTCAGGACGATATTAACCTTTTAAATCCTAGCGGTAACTTTACGTACTATCCGGTTTAATATTAAAAAATTCTACGTGGTGCCCACATTGCGTTTATGTGTTTTGTACGGATCTCAGAACAAACAGCAACTTTTGCCTTATAAAACATTAAGAGACTGGTTTTTATAACCGAAGTGGAGAGTGTTTACAGCGCGGTACGCGCTGAGTCCTTATATAAAACAGATACGCTTCGTCTTTAAAGGGTTAAGGACAGAAACTCTCTTGCGCAAGACCGGAATCAAACCCAGGATCGTCCAGCCCCGTTATCCACTGGGCTTGTTCCAAAGTAAGGCCCCTTCTGCCCAGTACACGTTCAATTATTTTGTGCAGCATAAAACATTAAGTTTTGCGTGACTCCATTGTTGTACGTAACGGTAGGTAACAAACCCTTCTATTGCATGATGCAATTAGCTTGCTCAGTATGTGAAACTTGGACGTGGGGAAATCACACGCAACACAAAAAATAAGCCATCCAGTTGTCCGGAGACTGGCTGTCGTTACTGAGGTTTGTGGTTTCATCCAGTCTCTCCCATGCACATTACAGGACAGTAGTTTAAATCAGAGCATGGCTGTTGGTCTCCGTGTTCTTTTCAGCTGATATGAACCTTTTCATGCGTGTTGCCGCATATACACGTCTTACAATAATTACGGCTCGCGGCTCTATACCGTAGCAGTTCGACTACTGTTGCAACCGATAGGGCCACCTGCCTTCATGTTAACATCTTTTAAGTATTTCTGTGTTAAGAGTCGTACGTGTACGTTAATTTTTCTATATGTAAATCTCTGAGTGCCACATCAGAGCTCTGTAATTTTCTAACTGCAGACCGGGCACCATATCAGTACGTTATTCATGTTATACATCTTTCAGCCTTACGTATTTTTACATATTTGACACTTATGTTGCTTTTAACGTTTTAATAATTTAAAGATACCTGGTGTATGAATCTGGGGTCATGAGCCGAACAGAATCTCTTATATTCAAAATTTTCAGTCGCCCTTTAAGCAAAACAATGCTTCATCTGTGTAAAATAAAGTGGATTGACTTCATCCACTAGAAAATGCTTCCCAAAACCACTTGCAAAACCGTACTGTCGCAACAAAGATTTTCGTAGACATGCTTAAAACGTGCTCCATTATATCTTGATGTTTCTTCTAAAATGATATTTCGTGTTCGCTCTCCCATTTTTTGACACAGAACAGTTCGAAACTTATTCACAAGTTGACATATTGTTGATTTCGTAGAAACTGAAACACCAGGGAACCGACTGCTAAATTTAACACGACACTCTTTACGTGATGTATTCCTTACATGAGTTTCGACAATAAACACCGTCATATTTACACTGTATTTGTTATTTATGAAAAACAGTCTACGCCCGTGGCGCGTAGCTTAGGAAATCGGGCAGTTCTAAAGTCCTGTACTTGTGTGAACAAGTTTCTAGTTGACGCTACGTAAGGGAACACGCGCCGACATACCCCATAAATTAACCGTTAGCGTAGAATTCGCAATGCATTTTATTCTCTACATTAGTGCCACAAAAAAAATAAATGTACTTCCAACTAACGATAAAGTAACTAGAGCATTAGAGAATCAGAGCATGTGGGCCCATCAGAAAAACTGGTTGAATTGTCTTCGAGAGGCGAAAGGTATCTACGGTAGCACTTGGTGCCGACACTGGACAATGCAAAATTTGCTTGAATGTTCCAATGTGACAAACTCGACAGCTTGAAAGCAAGCACTGAAATGATGCAGTACAGCCTACGGCTAGTGCAGCAAAAGATATGTAATTTTACAGTGTTTTACTGGTCCTCAGGTAGACAAGGGCTAACGTGGTGAAAAGGACTGAATCATTTACTGAAGTACTGTACCTCAGCAAGTATTCCAGGCGGCACATGGCCACCCTGTTGTTAGGCGGGAAGAGCTGGCGGTGCTTTCTGAGCAGCTGCAGGGAGTGGTCCAGAAACATGTTGAAGGCCTCCGCCAGGTACTCCTCCTGGTGCGTGCGAAGGAAGAATAGCATGACAAACAGGAGATGAGACAAGAGAGAGGAAATGGGTGAACACGAAAAATAAGAGAAGAAAGGAGAGCATGAAATAGCGATGTGGGAAAAGAAATATGGAGTATGGACAAAACAAGACAAGAAGAAAACAAGAATATGGAGGAGGAAGGCGATAATAAACGGAGGAAGTACAAGATAAGGAAGGAAAATGTCAAAGATAAATAAATAGGATAAGAAAGTACAGTAAAATAAGTGGTACTAAGAATTGGATAACTTTGATCAATAAGAGATTGAAGGATCTGAAATATTGAGACGAAGAGGAAGAAGGGGATCAGAAAAAATGGAATAATAGCAATAATGGGAAAGAAGATAAGACAAAATACAGCGGAAAAAATAAAAGAGAAGCCGGGAAATAAGAACCGGAAGAAAAATGATATTATGAAGGAGAAAAGTAGAATAAATGAAACTGAAAGAGACAAATGGCAATGTTAAGATCCAGTCCTGCACGCAGGAAAACTTAAGGCTTGTGCACAAGTGTGTACAAGGTTGTGCCTCTGCTTAATTAAGCACCACGCCGTAAAGGCATAGGGGGAATGGAGGCACATCTCCACACATTCTGAACCTCGGCACTTGATGTATGTAAATTATCAACGCCATGCCCCAGCCGTTTTAAACGAGGAATAATGCCCCCAACCCCCTCGTCCTCAATGAACAGAAGGCACGGAGAAGAAGAAGAAGAAGCCAGCACGCTGCCGTCAGCAATCGAACCTCTGTTCCTCGCTAGTCCAGTCTGTATCCCAGTGAGTATACTGACTGAAATATTCTGGTGGTTATCAAGTTGTAATGTTCTGCTGATTAAACAACGTGAGTAACCCCAAGGCACATGCTTATCAATACAAATTTCAACTCCTGCCAGTTCTGTTTTTTGAACATTCAGTACAGTGCCTACGATGTGAACTGGACGACGGAGGAATCATGGTTCAAATCCCGGCAGGGGCAAGCCATTTTTCTGTTCTCCAAAATAGTGTAGACCGGTTCTGGGGCCCCTACAGTCTCCTGTTACACATACACCAGGCGGCTTCTCCAAAATAGTGTAGACCGGTTCTGGGGCCCCTACAGTCTCCTGTTACACATACACCAGGCGGCTTCTCCAAAATAGTGTAGACCGGTTCTGGGGCCCCTACAGTCTCCTGTTACACATACACCAGGCGGCTTCTCCAAAATAACATTCATCTCCAATTAGTGCTGCGCTTAAGAGGAATGCATGGAGCTATACCCCCTCCAGCACACACCTTATGGCGTGATGCTTAATTACTCACAGGCACAACTCCAACTCTTACGTAAACATTCTTCTGTTTATATATATATATTTTTTCTTTCATGGCCCGACAGCCCCCAGTGGGCCAGGGCTTCCTCATTATAGAGGCTTCACCACCACACTGACACACCACACTCGGTATGACTCCCCTGGACGAAGGATCGGCAAGTCGCAAAGACCTCTACCTAACAACACAAAACAGTCACAACAGACAGACATCCATACCCCCGCCGGGATTCGAACCCGCTATCCCAAAAAGCACAAGGCCGCAGACCAACGCCTTAGACCGCAGCAGCTTTGCCCTGTTTACATATTGTTATGTAACATAAATTGTGGCCCAGAAGTCACTTGACACTCGGCGTTTAACAACAGAAAGATGTATTAAGCGACTTTTATGTCAGGGGGTAGAGTTTCTACTGCTGTAAAGCGATAAACATTTAAATTCAATTGCCAAAATACGGCGGAACACCATTCTGTCATAGAACTTCCCAAACACCAATCTAAAGCAAAACAAACGTAGCAGTTACTCTAAAATAGATACTATCGTGCATGGAATTGACAGGCAGAACTCACTTCTTCTTTCGTGAGTGTCAGTAAGTTCCACTGTCGGTCCAGTTCCTGCAGAAGTCTGCAGAGAATTTTGTAGTCCAACTGCAGTTCTAGCGCCTTCTTGGAGTAGGCTATCCAGCGAACCATGGCCAGCTGTAGGTCCGTAACGTCCCCCTGGATAGCGTGCTGGTGCAGGATGGTGAGGGCCACGTGCGGCAGTTCACCGTTCCATTCCCAAGATGGTCCCTGCAATTGCATGTATGTTATTATTAATATTATTTTTCAAATTTAATATTTTATGCCTGTGCATTGGTTGTAAAAAGTTCTGTAATATTTCGTTATACGTATTCTTTGTAATGCACCTCCCTGAAGATGGCCACATGACTGGCCGAAACATGTAGGAGGTGTATGGTGTGTATAATACACTCTCATACACTTACGTGCATTTGTTTGTTTTGACACAGTTCTTTACCGTGTTCACAACAGCCCTAATGTTTCATTCAGACCCCACATTAAGCCTTTAGAGACGAAGCGTATCTGTTTTATATAAGGACTCAGCGCGTACCGCGCTGTAAACACTCTCCACTTCGGTTATAAAAACCAGTCTCTTAATGTTTTATAAGGCAAAAGTTGCTGTTTGTTCTGAGATCCGTACAAAACACATAAACGCAATGTGGGCACCACGTAGAATTTTTTAATGTTAAACCTGGTGGTATGTAAAGTTACCGCTAGGCTTTAAAAGATTAAGTAATATATTAAAAGTGGTTTAGAATTAAAAACCAACCAAATGCACAAATTATAGTGTATAGGATATATCAATCTATTTTATTCGTGCGCCATGTTTCGGTATATTCACCATCACCAGGGGGGGTACACATCATATCACTGCATAAAACAGTAACAACATTAAACCTGTGATACTGAGATTGATCCTAAAATTTCTATAGTACATATTGATATAGATTTTATACTATAATTTGTGCATTTGGTTGGTTGTTAGTTATAAATTATTGTCAGTGCAAGGAGATGAATAATATAAAGTATATTAAAAGTGGGTTGATTAAGAAAGAGTGACAAATGAAGAACAACAAAAAAAGTAACAGGGAATAAGAGAACGTGGCTGCATAAAGTGCAAGGTTTCTGACCGAGGAATGATCCAGTTCGTATGAGATAAAGATGGCGTGTAGGCGCTCCTGTTGTCGGATTTCGGACCAGTTGTCTTCCTCAGAGTTCCCTCGGTCCTCTCGAGTAGACAGCCACAGTTTGAGTCGTATGCGGCCTTGCACATTGGATCGCAGGGTTCGCGCCTCCAGCTGGTACCAGCAGTCCAGCCCGGTTGATGGAATGTCCTGTTTACAGCATAGCACCAGGCGTAAGGCAAGAATAAATAAGTGCATATAAGTGTATATAAGTGAAATGACGTGAAGTGTTGTGTGTAAATAAGTGAAGTGATGTGACGTGAAGTGTAGTGTGTAAATAAGTGAAGTGATGGGTAATGTGTAAATAAGTGAAGCGATGTGAAGTGAAGTGTTGTGTGTAAATAAGTGAAGTGACGTGAAGCTGTTCTGAAACGTGTGTGTGTGTGTGTGTGTGTGTGGGTATATTGTATTTGTGTGGGAATATTACGTTGTATTTGTATGGGTATAGAGTATTGTATTGTATTTGTGTACGTATATTGTGTTTGTGTGAGTATATTGTATTTGTATTGTATTGTGTACGTATAGTGTGTTGTGGCGATATATTGTATTTGTACTGCATTTGTGTACGTATATTGTATTTGTGTAGGTATATTGTACTTATGTAGGTATATTTGTATTAGTGTAGGCACATTGTATTGTGTGGGTGAACTGCTAATACGTGTACTGAAATTTGTGCTGTTCCGTTTATGTATGTGTTATTGTATTGTGGTGTCTGTACTTGTGTAAGACTGCTGCCACCGGGTGAAAACCCAATTGCACTAAGAAATAATAATAATAATAATAATAATAATAATAATAATAATAATAAATATGAACGCGTCTGTGTCATGTACATTATATGTGAACGTTAGCGCTATTGCACGTCTCTGCGTAGGCTGACAATGTGTTTTGTTTAAACGCAACTCTACATTATGCGTTTGCTTTTTTTACCTTCGTTCGTATGATGACACACTGCTGGCTGGTGTTTGCCTGTTAGTTGGCCTGGAATTTTTACTATAAAATCAAACGATACCACACAAATGGTTCAGTTTATTGCATCTCCATTTAATTTGATCCTGTGCAGGGCAGTGATACCTATGTATAAAAACTGATTTAACATTTAATAACTCGAAAATATTTAGAGGGTGTATTTGTGAATTCTGCTGCCGAACTCAGTGGCCGAGCGGTCTATGGCGTTGGTTTGCGGCCATTCACTTGCTGGTAGTGTGGGTTCGAATTTCGCTGCTGGCGGCATGGATGCCTGTCTCTTGTGAGTTTTGTGTGTTGTCAGGTAGTGGTCTCTGTGTCGAGCCGATCACTCGTCCAGAGGAGTCTTGGAGATTTTGTGTGCCTGAGTGTGATCGTGATGCCTCGATAATGAGGAGGTCCTGGCCCACTAGGGGATGTGGCGCCACGGAGAAAACATTAATCTTCTATCTCGTTCTCAGAATTGAAAGAGAATATTTCCTTAAGAATCATCAATTGAATAATATTTGCAAAAGTATGAAGTATTTTAGGTGGTAGAAACCGAAGTAGTAAGCATCATTTACTAAAGTAACCAACATTGTACCCCAAAACATAACATCGTTCTGTGTTTTCTTTTTGAAGTTGAACATCGCAGTTGGCGTATGTATACAAGGTACAAATATTTTCAATTCCTCAGACAGGAAACCAGTCAGGACCAACACTTGTCTTTGCGTTTATTTCAAGATCACTGAGCGAACAGGTTTCGGCTTTTTATGGCCATCATCAGGCTCTATAAAACCACGAACTAAGAAATTCCACATAACTCCACTCCTTCTCCTTTTAAAAAATTGGACGAAAGGTACATAAAGTAAAAACTTCTGTGATTATTTACTGTTACATGTTTCGGCCATTTCGGCCGTCTTGCAGGTGGGAATATTGTATACACTTAGGAAAGTTCCGAATATTTTATATTACTGAGTGCAATAAGGGTATATGTGTAGTATATTCTGCCATAACGTAACATTACTAAAAATTAATAACTTTTTATTACGTAGGTTGGCGTTATGTTTATTTTAGCGTTGTTGTTCCCTGCAGGAGTAAGAGACTCTCTCTTTTCCAAAAACGTCCAGACCGGCCCTGTGGCCCCTCCACCCTTCTATTCAACAGGAGTGAAGTTAACCACTCATCTCCATCTGACGTCGAGGTTAAGAATGAGTAGAGTTATAGCCCTACTTCCCATATTTTCCTTCATGGCGTGGAAAGCGAAAACTTCACCTTTAAATTGTCTACACAAATCTTTATATATAAATCAATACTTTATATAAATTCTATGTATTTGTCTACTGTGTTTGTATTTTATTAAATAAAGAAAAACTGTACCGTCACAATGTACTGCAAACTTTTTTTAAACATTGGCACCTGTAAGGCTTAAATAGTTAAGGCATAATCATAAAAGTCACTGAACTCCCCCTCCGGACAACAGCACTATGTTTCTTGTTGTTGTTGTTGTTGTTGTTGTTGTTATTGTTGTTGTTGTTGTTGTTGTTGTTGTTGTTCTTCTTCTTCTTCTTCTTCTTCTTCTTCTTCTTCTTCTTTTTCCAACGGCGCAACAGCCCCCAGTGGGCCAGGGCCTTCTCATTGCCGACGCTTCACGATCACACTCAGACACACCACAATAGGTAGGACACCCCTCGATGAGTGATGGGCCCGACGCAGGGACCTCTATCTGACAACACACAACTCTCACAAGAGACAAACATCCATACCCCCGGCGGGATTCGAACCCACAGTCCCAGCACGCGAGCGGCCGCAGACCCATGCCTTAGACCGCGCGGCCACTGCGATCGGCGCACTATATTTATGCAGCTGCTAATTTCAACAGCTGGTCGTTAACGACCACAGTTGGTTCGGGATCAATAGACGTGTCACTTGTAATAGTTTCGACGCAACTGAAGTAGAGTGAGGTTCGAGGTTCGTTAGCTCTTTAAAGCACAATAGAAAATATATGTGCCGCTTGAACGTGATGACCAGAGTGTATACACGGGACTCAAAATAAACAGCAATTATTCCCACGAACCTGTTATTTTGAGCAACGAAAATGTTTCCTATTGCTTGTAAGGTAGGAGCTAAATTTCAAAATGTCACTCAGATGAACTCATGCTTACAAAGGCCATGCCATGTATAAGGTGGTTAGGAGCCGTCCTTTTACCATAGAAGCTGGGATTCGATCCCGGGCCAGTCCAAGTAAAATTTATAGCGAAAAAAGTGGCACTGGGACAGGTTTTCCTCTGAGTAACCCTTTTTTTCCTGTCAATACCATTGCACTAATGCTGTGTATTCATTTTCATCTTCATGCTGCTCTTCTCATAACGACAAGCGGGCGAAGCCTGACAAACTGCGAATAATGTAATTCCCTTCCGAAAATCAGGACCAGTGAAAGGAAAAGTGCATTCATTTTTACGTTTCGAAAGGAGTAAAAAAATTTTCGCATCGTTGTGGGCGCAGAAAGGAAGTACGAAATGACTGGAGAAGTGAAAGATTTAAAGGGGGCGAAATTCAATATAAGAAGATTACATCTCAGAACATAGTAGACTGCATTCCATATAAAGTTACAAATAGAAACAGGTGCAATAAATTCTGTAGATAAATTTAATCAGAGTGAAGAATAACGTTACCTTAGCGATAACAGTTGATATCGATGGGTAGTACTACATGATATACGGCAGAAAAGCTGTATCGGTATATATCAGCCTATAGCAGAAAGCAAAACTTCTTGGTAGTAAAATATTATCCTTGTTTGTTCCAAGAAACCAAAAAAATAATAAAATAAAATAAAAAATAAATAAATAAATAAAATTTTATTGCAGAAAATGTTTGGAATGAAATAAATGCTTGATTGGTCATGTCAATAGCGCAATGCAAGTAAAACAGTAGGGATATTTAACACGGGATTTTTAAAGTGCTTGAGCATTTTCATGAAGTACTGAACTCAAAAACCTAACCACTATCGATACAAAAACCACCGATATCGATATGGATCCTACATTGATTAAGGTCCCGGTGTGGTTTCTTGCCTTACAGCCAAAACCGTGAAAGATTAAAATGCTACTATCGTATAAGCTTTGGACCGGCCATCTGAAGTCGGCAAACCTGACAATGCTAAAGAAAAATTTTTTGTTTATTTAAAGAAATGTTTATTAAATTTCAACAAATAGCAATTTTATTCTAAAAGTAACTAAGTATTAACAATAAAAATATATAATAATACCCTTTCATTCCCGCTTATTAGCGTGCTATCTGAACAGCACAGTAGCCAATTATAAAATGAGAACTTAACACAAATCACAAAAAGAACACATACAATAACAGACTACATAACAGAAAACTACTACTACTACTACTACTACTACAGTAACAAAAATTATAATATGTTATCCTGCTGAGAGAAGGTACCCACAATTTCTGCAGCAGTTGACCACTGCAATTCGATGTATGCTGCAAGTACGTAGCTATACGAAAGGTTGTTACCTGCAAAGGGACGTTCACACAGCCCAGGAAGTCGTCCTGGCTGCCGGACCGAGCGCTCTGGGCTATCTGTTTGAAGAAGCGTCCCAGGCCCTTGACACCCCGCACTTCATTCAGCTTGCTGACGGCGTCAAACACGGAGGACTCGTCATCATGGTCCCTGCATCAGAACAATCTCCACTGTGCAAACATTACCTTACTTGAACGTACCAATGGATATTTATCAAATGGTTCACTTTTGTACAGAGAACTGTGTCTATTAACACCTGGGATTTAGCTATAAGCAGCCATTAAACACTATCTTATGCCATGCAGTACCTATTCTGGCTACGGTTGTTACAGTATCTTTATTCTCTTGTCTCTTATTCGAAATGCCTCATTTCTCATTCGGTTTTTACCATTTACACCTGATCCTGTACTCGTATAGGAACTTCCTTGAAATCCTCACTACAGCAGTCTCAGCAGTACTATTATCTTATATCCTGCCTCTTCATTAATTCTGAAACACTTGTTACTCAAGTATCGCTTTCTTCGCCTCTGCGTTTCTTAGCACTTCAAAAGAATTTAACTTACACTAACCCTTTAAAGACGAAGGGTATCTGTTTTATATAAGGACTCAGTGCGTACCGCGCTGTAAACACTCTCCACCTGGGTTATAAAAACCAGTCTCTTAATGTTTTATAAGGCAAAAGTTGTTGTTTGTTCTGAGATCCGTACAAAACACATAAACGCAATGTGGGCACCACGTAGAATTTTTTAATGTTAAACCTGGTGGTACGTAAAGTTACCGCTAGGCTTTAAAAGGTTAAAGGCCTTCTAAACCGTATTCTGTTGTCGACGAGTTGGTACAGTTGTCACAGCACAAGCAACACGCAATGAAAGTGTATAGGGACCATGGAAATAAAGCTCCACAAATTCTAAATATCGGCTTTAGCTGAGGACGAATTCTCAGCTCTGTCAGCGACAAAAACGGATAAATACACCCTCTACCGATTGGACAGGAAAGTGCGTTTTTCCCACAGCAGGTCTGCAAACCACAGCACACTAATTTAGTCCTCCGATTAAGAAAACACTAAATTTCAATGCCATGGTGTCTGCAGACACACAACTCAGTCCCATGGTTTCTGCAGGGACATAACTCCGTCCCACGGTTTCTGCAGACACATAACTCAGCCCCACGGTTTCTTCAGGGACATAACTCCGCCCCACGGTTTCTGCAGGGACATAACTCCGTCCTGCGGTTTCTGCAGGGACGTAAAACCAGTACCACGGTTACTGTGGGGGACACACTAACCCAACTCCGCCTTTTCTGCAGGTATATAACTTAGCCCAGCTTTTCTGTAGCGACAGATCCAGCACGCAGGTACCTGCAGGCACAAAACCCATCCCCACGGTTTATATACGGACATACTCCAAAGGCTCTGGCAGGTGCATACTAAATCACTTCCACAGTTTCTACAGGGACGTAAAAACGTACTATCACACTTAACGCAATTACGTATCCCATGTTTTACATATTTTGGCTGTTTGCTCTAAAGTACAGACACGGTTAAAAATTTTTATTAGTGTAAAAAGTCACTTAATTAAGAGGAATTTATCATGTTAATTAGTGGATAGGAAGTAATTTGAGGGAAACCGAGTCCATGTATCGGCACGGATTATATTATTGTTGGCGAGATCAATTTAAAGAAATTCTTTTTTTGCACAACAGTTTTTTTCTCTCTATGCCTTTGCTGCGATATTTAAAATGCACATTATACTGCACACATTGTAACGCCCCTTTACGCTGAGATATATTTCAGTCTGGTTAAAAGCCTGAGGGTAATTTTGGAGTGCATGTATTCCTACGGTCTCGACTTTGGCTGTATAGATACTGAGTCATTAATGAGGGTCATGACGTTCTTCAGGCTTCGGAAATAAAGTTCATTAAATCATTTTAGGCAGCTGCCTCATTTCTGAATTCTTCCTTCCATATTCCTTTGATATATGTAGTGATTTCTTTTGCTGATATTCGACACCGCATTACTAAAGTAGTACTCACTTTCCGAATATATGGAATAAGCTGGCAGGCAGGCCCGCACACAATGGCGACGGATGGAAAGACCCTACTTTGCCTGGCATTGAGCTTCCGTTATTCGTAGGGATTCCGTATAATAAATTCTCTTCTTCGATTTAAAATTTCAAACAGTGCGCCGTGCTCTGCAGCAACTTCTCCTTCACAGCTGTAGTGCTGGCAACATAACTCCACATATATAGACAGTAGTCTTGCAACGTATGAAACATAAATTTAGCGATCCAAATTCTAAAACATTAACTATTATCTTCTGACATGTTCGAATTTATTCATCGCTACTTATTGATTTTAAATATCGCTCATAAAACAGCAATTTGTCATAACCGACTGATAATACAATTTTACAGGAGACAGAGAAAAACTTGACGGATCCTCAATAGACCAACACTTAAGCATGTTACGTTTTTACGAATATATATAAGAAGAAGCAATTTTTTTGTGGACACCGCATTTTGACAGAAGGTGTGTTCGTAACCCAGACGTCTAGTAATGCGGGACTCTCAGTTTGTTGAATTGGGTGGATCACGACAAATTGCCTTTTCATGAGGGATATACCACCGCGTCCGAATCCCCAACTGAACCACTTGCAAGGCTACGAAAACAGAAAGGAACAGTTTCTTCTTTGTGTACTGAGATGGGCAGACGTCTCACGACCCGAGCACAACAGAGATGAGGAGCTCGAAGGGGAAAACAGGTAAAGAACGAAGAAAATGAAGAACTATTTTTAGACCTTTAAAAGGGAAATGATAAGGATTCGTGATCCGATAAGGAGACCATATAAAGAATAGTAAAAAAAAATATTCCATTAAAATACGGCTGCGTCGTAATGACGAGTCGATACCTTTTCACGAAAATTAAGGTTCTTCTCCACGTAGAAGGATCTTTTCCAGAAATCGGTCATGTAGCGAACACTAGAAGTGCTTCAAGGACTTAAATTTACTTGTACAAGGTTATCGATCGAATGGTTTGAGGAGGACACTGGAATCTAATTACCTGTTTCATACAAGAACGTTAAGTAGCTGCCTCTACTTATAACAAAGCGAACGTGATTTTAAATATAACAGAGCATTGTCTATGAAAAGTCCCCTTTCTAACGACAGAATTTGGCACCCAATCGAGAAAAATATCTCTGTTCTCGGTAAGAAAGCTATTTTTCGGCGGCTTAATTAGTTATCAAATTATGTAATGTTTCTTTCACAACATAGCATTTAATGACAGAAAGATCCGTTTCGTTTCGTAGTCCTTCCATTTTCTACCTGCTTCTTCACAGCAGGTGTCCAGGTTGTTTATTTTCACTTGATCACACTCAGACATACATCACAGTCTGTAGGACTCCTCTGGACGAGGGATCGGCCCGTCGCAGAGACCTCTACTTCACAACACAAACGCTCACAACAGACAAACATCCATGCCCCCGGTGGGATTGGAACCCACGATCCCAGCAAGCGCTCGGCCGCAGACCTACGCCTTAGACCGCGCAGCCACTGGGATCGGCCAGAAAGATTTGTTAGGTTTCTAAAATTTAATATTTTCCATATACCTGTACTGCACTTTTAAAGTGCACGCGGCAAACTAAACTGCGATTTGTTTGGCACGTGACGTAAAAGAGACATACTTAACCAGACTGTAAAAACAGCCTTCCTTTTTCTTCCTTTGCATTTCAAGAGCCCAAATACCAATAAAAACAAATATTAGCGCCCTCTATAAAATGACATCCATGAGTGTATAACGTAACAAGCACGGGGGACGCCACGTACAGGACATAGTGTAGGCAAAGATGGGATGACAGTCACTACAAGAATCTGGTGTGACACTCTCAATTATTTATTATTTTGGAAAATATGATTTGGTGACCCCCATAACATACAAAACCAGCCTCGGATCCCAGAAGTTCTGCGTGGGGAATTCGAGATTTACCACAACATCAATAAATTTTGCCAAGTCACTGAAAAATTTTGGATTATGGCGGCGGCTTTATGTTGTTTCTCATATGACAAGGTAGAATAAGTTTTGGGTCCTAAATTAAATGGTACAAGCAACGTTCCCTCTGGCCCATGGTAAGGGATACCAGAGAGATATGAACAGCACAGACAGCAAAAATGGATGGGATTTTAGGTCAGTGATACCTGCCACCTTCAAAGAATGTGCCTTAGGCACATTTACCCTTTAAATGTCAGTGGTCATTTTGTGTACCACAAAGTTTAACATTAAAAATTCTACATGGCGCATATATGTGTTCTGTACGGGCACCAGAAGAAACAGCATTGATTTTCTTACACAGTATTGATTGATTTTTATAACCGATAGACAGTATGTTTACTGCGCGGTACGAGCTGAATATTTGAACGTAATTCTGGTTCCCTGTCGTCTTTAAAACATTAATGCGAGTATGTCTCATGTATAAAAATTTTAACATTAAATATTTCGCCATAAGATTTGGTGTTTGAATAGAAATAAAATAAGGTTTTACAAATTATTTAGGCAAAAATTCGATGTGTAATTCTATCAGTTCTTTAACAGCAACTTACCAAATGTCGAGGTGCAGAATGTCACTAGCAACGTCATCAATATCGCTGGAAAAAATAATAATATTATTATTGTTAATATTTCTGTTGTTATTGCTATCATTACGGCTCTCGTTTCCTCCAATTTGCACCAGTCGTGACGTTTGTTAAAAACACAGTACAATTACTCTCTTATGGAGAAGAAAAAACCCCTACTGATATAAGCCTATACGTGCATTTATTTCTAGTTCTAGAAAACCAAATACTTGATATCTAAGACTTTCACAGCAATAACAAATTAGATTTTCGTTCTCTGGGTTATGACACCGTCTAGTCTGGTATATAGAGTACGTGTATCCTGAAGACAAAACGACAGCGAGTTCCTTAGAAACGCACGGAAGAACTCGACCACAGGCCACACATTACCACACCCCAGAACATCCCTACTGCCTTTTTTAGAACAAGTTCTCTAAACAAATGTAAAACAGGCACGTTCGCATTGCTCATGTCTTAACTTCAAGTGGATTTATATAACTGACTTATTAATTCAAATCATAAGCAATACAGCAGCCTACAGTAAGGCCATATTAATAATGTGACTACCAACATCATATGGGGCCGCGGTGGCGCAGTTGGTTGAGGCACTGCGCTACAAACCGGAAGGTCGCGGGTTCGTTTCCTGATGGTGTCATTGGAATTTTTCATTGACATAATCCTTCCTGCCGCATTATGGCCCTGGGGTCGACTCAGCTTCTAACAGAAATGAGTACCAGGAATATTTCCTGGGGGGTAAAGGCGGCCGGTGCGTATGGCTGACAACCTTACCACCTTCATGTGCCGATTGTCTAGAAATCTGGGAGCCTCGACCTCCTGGAACCCTCAAGGCCTGTCCAGGCCTGTAATGGGACTGCTTTACCTTTTTACCAACATCATATGGTCAAGTGACAGAAATCTGTAAGGAAACCTCTTGTAAATGGCAAGCATGCATTACTGACATGATTGTACTACGCTGGTACCATATGTTCCATTCGAAACCGTCGGCTTGCACAGCGAATTCAAGAAAGGATTTTTGATAACACAAAAATGTATTTATTCACAATGACCTCATTTCCAGCACATTCTATAAGGGTGTACGTTTAGTCTACCAAAAAATAAGGGAACAAAATCCTTTCTTGATTTTGCCGTGCAAGCCGGCCAGTTTTAAGTGGAACACTCTGTATAAATTAGTAAGTCTTAAAACGATATGGGCCACGCGGTGGCGCAGTTGGTTGAGGCACTGCGCTACGTGCCCGAAAGTCGCGGATTCGATTCCCGATTGTGTCATTGGAATTTTTCATTGACATAAACCTTCCGGCCGCACTATTGGCCCTGCGGTCGACTCAGCCCCCAACAGAAACGAGCACCAGGAATATTTCCTGGGGGGTAAAGGCGGCCGGTGCATAAGGCTGACAACCTTACCGCCTTCAAGTGCCGACTGTCTAGAAATCTGGGAGCCTCAACCTGCTGGAACCCTCAGGGCCTGCCCGGCCCTGTAATGGGATTGCTTTACGTTTTTAAGGCTAGTAAATTCGGAAAAGGCGAGACAGACACCAGGCCTTGACAAAGAGTATATCACTGCGTGGCAGTGTAAGTGTCTACTCACAATCGAAACTTCTCATTCCAGCGTGGATTCAGTGTCTGTGGTTTCACCGTTGTGGCGCGGATGAATTTAGCGGGTACCGCCGCCGACAAACTGTCGCGATGCTCCCGCCTGTCGTTGCGGTAAGTGCCGTGCTCCTTCCGCTTGAAACTCAGCCGGAAACTGCAGACACACACACACACACAGCAGAACACATCATGGGTCCTCACTGGCAACTGCTTTGAAAACAAACACTGACAAGACAGGAAAACCGAAACGACGACAGGCAAATGGCTCCGTAGGCATGGTGGGACAAGGAGCGTTTCTGAACGTAGTGTAGAAGAGAAAAATACTCGTCTTGCCTGGCAGTCGAACACAGGTCACTCAGCATACAGAAAGCCCTTTTTTTAATGAAAGACCTACTTATTTGTGTGTATTAGAAACCGGGATAGCTAAGTTGGTATAGGGACTAGGCTACAGGCTCGACAGTCTGGTGTTCCAATCCCTGCAGGGGCAAGAGAGTTATAATAACTAACTCCATGGAGCAGAGGCCTTCTTGAGAAGCTAACAGTTTCTCAGCTAGTCAAGAAATTCCCCGCATTTTATGGAACCCGAAGGTTCATTACCGCATTCACAAGAGCCCGCCACCTGTCCCTATCCTGAGCCAGCTGAACCCAGTTCATGCCCCATCCCACTTCTTGAAGATCCGTTTTAATATTATCCTTCCATCTGCGCCTGGGTCTCCCAAGTGGTCGCCCTCCCTCGGGTCTCCCCACAAAAATCCGGTATGCACCTCTCTTTTCCCCCATACGTGCTACATGCCCCGCCCATCTCATTCTTCTGGATTTGATTACCCGAATAATATTTGGTGATGAGTCCAGGTCATTAAGTAAGAGAGTTATAATTCCTCCAAAATTCCAGACCGTCTTTGGGGCCAACGACGGGTACCGGGGTTCTTCCCCGGAGGTAAAGCTGCCGCAGCCCGGTACCACCACTCGCCCCCCGGTACCACCACTCGCCCCCCACCTGGTACCAAGAGTGTGAATGGGTAAAGCTACAAATCTGCTCTCCCTGTATGCTTTATGGCGTGGACTGAGACAAATTCACGTTTCATGTTTTATTAAATGTAGCCTCTAAGTGATGCATAAGTTTAAGCAAACTAATATTTAATCAAGCTTAATATATTCCTAAAGCTCGCGAAGTATCCTGAAAAAAGCCAGTCAAAATGTTACTTCATTTAGATATATTTTTGTGGTGAAGGGCCTCGTAGCCTTTGAGGACCCTGTGATGAAGATGGTTAGTTTTTTAGTTTTTCCGTGTAATGGAATACCGGCAGAATGAAACTGACAGGGCAAAACCGAATTACTCCGAGAAAAATCCGTCCCAGTGTCACTTTGTTCACCGCAAATCCCACATGGACTGACCCGGAATCGAACCCGGGCCTCTGCCACAAGAGGCCGGCAACTAACAACCGCCTGGTCCATGGCACGGCCTAGATTCGTTTCCTGCAGTGAAATTATGTGCTAATGCAATAAACAAAATTATTATAAATAACAAATTTTACGCAACCAGTTTTACAATTCATATATTGGCCTATGTATCCATAACATCCTGAACTCAAGAAAACATTCATTGTGTAATATCATTGCACAATTTGAACTCAAAATCTACTAAAAAGTCATATCCTAACCTTCTCATTGATTCATCTTTATTCAGTTCTAATATTTTCCTGGTTACATAATATTTAACACACATGTATTACTGTATATAACTTCCAGACTTTCAGTGCGTATGATAGACACAATTATGGTATATGTATGCACTATATATATATCTGTGCCCGTTAATGTATCAACAAAGGTCGATTTTTCACATGCTGCTTCTATTTAACGTTGCCATGGGAACGGCTATATCGACAGATTAATTCTATGCACAGCGTATCAAAGGCTCCTACTGAAAACCACAGGGTGTGTTAAAATCGAAGCACAACATCTGAGTGCTTCTTCACCTGACTCGAACATTTCTCCGGTCCTTTATACGTCCTTTCCGCAGAGTGCACAAATCCAATGAGCCACATGAAATAAAACTGAATGTCTCTGTACACATGTCTGAAATATAACAAAAATAATTTCATAGATTTACTTAAAATTTTGCTTTCGGGATTTGCATTGAGATGTCCTGGACGAATCATTTAGCCTAAATATAAAACCTACAATACAAAAAGTTCTCAATTCGAAATTCATCACGTCGCTCAAAACATGCTCATTGCAGCCGAAGTTGTTAAGTGCATGAATCAGAGTTCTATTGACAATCTGACAGTCGCCGACTTTTTCAATAAATTTATTACCGTATTTACAAGGGCACTCCAATGGATTCTACACTGAGCGACTTGAATCAATTCAATCAGTGAGTCTGTAAGTCAGTTAGTCAGTGGTATACGAAACAGTGTGACAGTGAATCAGTAACTGTGTTAGTGTGTCTATCCGATTGAGCTACTCAGATAAGGAGACAGACGATAAGTAAGTCAGTGAGTCAGTATTTCTGTCAGTAAGTCAGGGATTCAATAATTCAATAAGCCAGTAAGTCAGTCACTCAATAGAATATTTAGTCAATGAGTCAGTGAGTTACGAAATATTTTATGGAGTTAGTAACGCAGCCAGTAACTCAAATGGCTTTAACGAGAAACTCACTGCATCAGTACAGAAGTCACTGTGTCAGTAATTCTCTCAGCAAGTTAATGACACAGTGAGTTGCTCAAAGAGTAATTAATCATATATGCAGCCTGTTCGTTCATGACGCAACAAATAAGTCAGTAAGGATGCCAGTGGCCGTGCAGTCTGAGGTGTAGATCTGAGGCCGTTCGCTTTCTGGGCTTGCGGCTTCGAATCTGGCCGGGGGCATGGATGTCTGTTTCTTGTGGACCTTGCGTGTTGTTAGAAGTCTCTGCGACGGGCCGATCCCTAGTCCAGGGGAGTCCTACCAAGGGTGGTGTGTCTGAGTGTGATCAGGTGCAAAAATTAACCCTCTACACCTCCAATGAGTAGGTAGAAGAGGTGAGACTGTGGAAAAAATCAAGTTACTAATATAGTCACTAAGTCGGTGACTGCCGATCCCAGTGGTCGCGCAATCTCAGGTGTGGGTCTACGGCCGCTCACTTGCTGTGAGTATTGTGTGTTGTCAGGTAGAGGTCTCTTTTCCAGGCTGATCACTAGTCCAGAGGATTCCTTCCGTGTGTGGTGTGTCTAATTGAGTGTGACCGTGAATTCTCGGTAATGAGGAGGCGCTGGTCCCCTAGGGGTTTTTGTTATATTGGAAAGAAAGATTCGCCGAATTAATGAGTTAGTATGTCAGTACGGAAATAAGAGGGTCAAAAATTCTGTCAGAAAGTCAAAGACACAATAGGATAATTAATGAGTCAACAAATAAATCGGTAAGCTAAAAATTCGATCAAAAATACAGTAACACAGTAAGTTAATCAAAGAATTAATAAACAATTTAGCGAGTTATTGATTGCGTCAATAAATCGGTGACTTAACAAGGTACTTAGTAACTAATTCGGTCAACAGTTCAGTGAATCGATCGGTCAGCGGAGCAACCGAGTGGACTAAAGGGATGCAGTATCATGCAGGTACCATTTTGTACCGAACACAAAAAGAAAGAACCCCTAAAATATTTAACATCCAGCAAGTAATCTGAAAACTGAAATATGCGGAGACAGAGAGAAGCTGGGGAATTACTGCCACTGTCTAGTAAGATCTTTCAACCTTTTAAAGCCTAGCGGTAACTTTACACACTACCAGGTTTAACATTAAAAAATTCTACGTGGTGCCCACATTGCGTTTATGTGTTTTGTACGGATCTCAGAACAAACAGCAACTTTTGCCTTATAAAACATTAAGAGACTGGTTTTTATAGCCGAAGTGGAGAGTGTTTACAGCGCGGTACGCACTGAGTCCTTATATAAAACAGACACGCTTCGTCTTTAAAGGGTTAAGCAGTCACTCCCAGAACCCAATTACACTATTGTGCCTTCCACTTTTACTGCAGACACGTTGTGTAATTAAGTTTGTGAGTGTTATTTAATAGAACAAAGAAAATTCTACTTGTTAACGATCCCACTGCACACTATACAGATTACGTGCGAGCTCAAATGTTACCAGGACAACGCTAAACAGCACAGAAACGACGTCATAATTTATATAACGCTGTAAAGCCGAATCAGGTTTCAGCATAGGCGGTGTGAAGAAGGACTACAGGAAAATTAGTTCCCTGGGCAAAACAAATGGATAGAACGACGTTGGAAAACCACATAAAGTGTGTCTAGAAGTACAGAAGGACTTTAGCCTAATCTGCCTATTGCAAAAGACGTAATAATAGCACAAATTAGCCTGATCTGTATTGATTTAACATGTTCCATGTCCGTGCACTGTATCACACGAAATAATAACACCAACTAATGCACCAAAATATATATAATCTTTATTTAGTAAAAGTGTCCTACATGTTTCGAACTTGCCGGGCTATCTTCAGGGAGAATAATATTGATACACTATGGTTGCGTTTATACAGTTAAGTGTTAATGTGCCCCAGGTTTCATCCTCCGTTTGAGAGGTAACGTGTACGGCCCGCGGTCACAGACGGCGGGCAGTGGTTTATTTGCCGGCAATGTCCGTATCAAAGGTTATACAGCATAGACAGCAGGTTGACTGGTGAAGACGACGAATTTTAAGGTGAGATTTTTCCTTCGGGTACTGAGGGAAACCACGAAAAAACCTTACACAGTGTTCCGGCCGAGATTCGGATTTGGTTCTTGCCGAAATTCTGCGTCCTACACCACCTTCGTCGAAAAGTGTTGTGTTAGTGTATTGATTAATTTTCCTTTTATTGCCTCTTTGTACCTGTAACATAAGTTTCACTGTTGTGTTCTACTGTACGGACAGCAGATCGTGAGGTAATCACCGTTGAGGATGGGCGTGTCTGGAGCGTTGCGGGGGAAGTGTTGGATACAGCAGGGACTGGAGGAGTGCTTTTGGCAGGACCGACCAGACTTCTGCTGCTACGTGCGGACTGAAAACATAAAGCATTTCAAGTAGCGTGTGTTGAGCGAGTGTACTGTGCGAACGCTTTCAGGATGGGTAGTAGCAACTCGTCATTCGCGACGAAACATTACGCATGCGCACCTATCGCATTCCCAGCAGGGATCCTCTCCATCTCTGTGGGACATAATATGTGTACTGTTCTTTTGTTACTGCGTTGTTTACTGTTTTGTTCGCTTTATTTACCGTCGGTTTTGGGCCGTGCCCTGGCTCAGGCGGTTAGCCACCGGCCTCCCACCGCGGAGGCCCGAGTTCGATCCCGGGCCAGGCCATGTGGGATTTGTGGTGGACAAAGTGGCACTGGGACAGGTTTTTCCCCGAGTACTTCGGTTTTCCACTGTCAGTTTCATTCTGCCGGTACTCCATTACTAGGAAAAGGACAAAAAATAATAATCATCATCTTCATCTTCATCATAGGGTTGCACAATAAGCCTCATGGCTGCAGTGCGTCTGCAGTGGCTGCTGCGGGACCCTTCACCACTACCGTTGGTTTAGTCCGCGATGGTTTCTATTACCACATTATTTAGTGTAGGTAAACAGCTCGAGCAGTGAATAATGAATTTAAAGCAGTGTGAAAGGAGCAGTGTCGGACTAAATTAAAATATTGCGCTGAGATATACATGGACGGACCGAGGATGGCCACATAAAGACTTTTTTTGTGACGGGCCCCGCAGCAGACGTTGTGGACGCACCGCAGGCTTGAGGCTTATTACGCAACCCTATGATGAAGATGATAGATTTTTTCTCATTTTTTCGTGTAATGGAGCACCGGTGGAATGAAAATGACAGTGGAAAGCCGAAGTACTCGGGACGAAACCTGTCCCGGCGCCACTTTGTCCACAAAACATCCCACCCGGACTGACCCAGGATCGAACCCGTGCCTCCGCAGTGAAGAGGCCGGCGACTAACCGCCTCAGCAATGGCACGGCCTCACATAAATGCATAGTCCTCGACAGCCGGTCTCAGGGCCGGGATTTGCAACTTGCCCGTCCTGTATACGAAGCAGGGACGCTAAAGAAATCGACCGCAACTTCTATTCCTCATCACTTGATTGTTCGTAAGATCCACAGGTCACACAGTTCGACACGATCGAAGTACCCACCTGTGGTGCTTCCTCAGCTTCTCATGTGGCGACTCGTGCTTCGCACTCGACTCTGTCTCCACTCCGCTGTCAGATAAGGCCCGGGCAGAGCCCGAACCTGCTGGCTGGTTCCTAGGTGAGCCTGGTGACGTCTCCCTCTGCCCCCCACCAGAAGATGATGACGATGAGGGCTGTGGTGATGGTGGGGCCACATTCCCCGGCTGAATACCCAGCATGCAGTACGGGTCACTGAAACCTGCAACACCAATAACGGTCCAGCGTCACACAAGAACTCCTTAAACAAAAATTATAAAATAATAAACACATTTACTGAATGTAAAAACTACCGTTTTTTTGCCGTGTGACGCCGTCTAGTTTGGTAAAAATGCACCGACATTTTGGAAGGACCTGACAACTACATTTTCAGGATAGAATGTAGCAATATATTCATCCGAAAACTCACTACCCACGTAACAGAAAACACGGCGTTGTAGCTGCTGGCAGTACGTTTTATCGTGTCCCTAAACATGACAGCCCTATCGTACAGGAAACGCTTAAAGAAATGTCCACTAAAATAAGTAATTTTAACTGCAGAAACTCTAAATTGACATTGTATGCAGTCTTCTTGTGTGCTAAATCTCCCGTGACAGCTGTCATGCAGAAACACCATAAAGTGAACACTGTATAATATCAAGTCAGTAGGTTAAGAAATAAACAGTGGAATAAACGCTTAAGTTAATAAAGGGTATTGTTTATTGTCAGGAATCCCTTTAAGACACAAGAATATTTCTCTGCAGCTGCAACTACAGAAATTGGTACATCCAGTCCCCGTCACTCCAAAAAATATGACACTATTATTTGTATCGTCCATGCAGCTCCTACTCAATCAGAATTCTCTGCTACGTATAGACGTCATCTCAACAGCTAAACTAATTACATCTCTCCCCACCCCCTACTGACCCTTATCTGCACCCCATTCTTTACAGTAAGTTAAATTTAAATCACAGAAAGAAGGTTAATTTCAGGAAGCAAAGTCAACGTAATCCTTTTACGTATATTAGCCCTTTTGTTTATAAAATACTGTTTGTGGACAACAGATCTGATTACGTTATGACAGGAGCTGCACGTGCAAAGCTGAAATTCTGCAAGAATATTACATTTATATCAGCTGATACATTTTATCTCGCTTGTAAAAAACGTCAGCGAGAAAGAACACTTAGTCTGAGCTTCGACAGAGTACTCTACTCATTTAATTATAGATACGGTCTCCGTACAGTGCGTGATGTGTACTCCTATATTTAATACGTAGCGGTATATGTTTTGAAGTTTGCACGGCGTCCAAATTCAATAAAATGCTCTCGGGCTGACAGCCGCGTCAGGTGGATCAGGTAAACCAACTTTTCAGCGACCGATCCCACGCCGTCACCGGGCCAAATTAAACACCTACACAAGCATAAACCTGAGGCCTCTGGAGGTACAGAATTTTTAATGGTGGTGCTGTGAGTCATGCCAGAGGCCTGAAGGTGGACAAAGAATCGGTCTATGAAATATCGGTTCGTTTGAACAACCTGACGCAACTGTGAGGCTCGAAAAATTTTATAATGTTTAATAGACACGACGTTTCGAGTACAAATTCAACCTCGGTTTTCAGATATTTGATTATCATTACACTTGCAATCTTTTATATATTAGTGACACAATTTCTACAATCAAAAAATTTTTAATATTAAACATCTACACAAACACCTACGAGATCATTTCTTCTTCTTCTTCTTCTTCTTCTTCTTCTTCTTCTTCTTCTTCTTCTTCTTCTTCTTCTTCTTCTTCTTCTTCTTCTTCTTCTTCTTCTTCTTCCTCCTCCTCTTCAGCTCTACATCCTTTTAAGTTTGACCCTGCCTTTCCTCGTGACACTTGCCCATTATGTTTTGCCCAAATTTCTCGTTGTACATCTTTCCACACCCATATTCCTAAAGCTCAATTCGGCATCATCCATCCACCTTAATCTTGTCTTCCTTTTTGGAAACGGATTCAATTGGCTTAGGACAGGAACTCGTAATTGGCCCTTAAGAACACTGAAATGAAACTTCGACTTCATAAATGGTGGGAAACGCCTTGAATCTCCGCGCAACTGTACGTATATTGACATGAAATGGCTGTGTTCCTTACAGCTAGTCACTGTGCCGCAGTATGCTACTGAGCCTGCCTTATTCAAAGACAGAAACCGTCTTGAAATCGGATTACGTAACGAGAATCTTGCAGCAGACATTCTGCAAGCCCATTACATCTCTCCGAAAGGAAAAGTCGGATTATTCGACATCACATACGTGAGGAGGAGATTAGATAACCAATTTCATATACTTATTAGTGTCTTTTACTTTAGGCAACTCTTTTTTTTTTTGGTGGGTACTTAATTCGTGATGCTGTTTCATCCAAAACTAGTAGAAGGATATGGTAGACAAATTATTTACAGGAACCAGGACAGCTCAGTCGACACAGAGACCACAATACGGGCTGGAACAAGAGACCTCGTTTTAAGAGACCAGCTGTAAATCCCACCTACACTCTTGTCCAGTGTAGACAACGGGAATCTCTCTCTTGGTCGGGGCCACAACATAAACAAATGTAATTCGCTCGCACACACAAGACACCACTGCACTTTCGCCCAGTGTATTTTTAAAGGTCTGACTTTATACCAGGTGCCAAGGTTAAAGCTTTACTAATGAGAAGACAACATTGCTTCTGTCTCAATTCTCTATGTTTAAAAGTGTTATCAAAGAGCTTGCAGCAATTCAGAGCAGCAATTTTCACTCACTTTCCCTTCTTGCCCTCACGGCCCACCGACATTTCCACGCTTTCCACAGAACGGTTGCACTTAGATTGCCCGTATATTGACAGTATTAAAGGAGCTCTGAGTCAATGTTTTCTGTTAGGGGGATGCCTTAATATCGTACTAGGACGCATACCACACCATGAACCAGGGAGCGCAGAGTTCACGGAAAGTGACCACGGATGGTGATTGCATTGTAAACTTACTTTATGATCATCAAACGCATTTTCCTCTCCAGGAAATATTTGCAGTCTTCTTGACAGATTCTTGCTCCATCTTATTTAAAGTGAGACAGTGACCATATTCAGCTTCAGCTTCCTAGTTCAGACGAAATCCCATTACCTTTTAATTTATTTGTTAATTAAGTATCGGATTTGTTGTTTATACATTTCGCAGCTGAAGCAGACACTTTAATAAGTTATATTTCTTCCACCTATTTTCGAGTTAATTAACATAGCAACGTTGTCAATCCCACAATATTCATGTGTAAAAACAAACAACGAAAACATTTCTCTCATTTCTCGTTTTTCAAGGATTAAATTTTGGATATATTTCATTTTACCATGCCTTGTCTCCTTCCTCCCCTCACGAACTGATTCAAATAACAGATCCTTTATACGTATATTACAACTTAACCTTTTAAAGCCTAGCGGTAACTTTACATACCACCCGGTTTAACATTAAAAAATTCTACGTGGTGCCCACATTGCGTTTATGTGTTTTGTACGGATCTCAGAACAAACAGCAACTTTTGCCTTATAAAACATTAAGACACTGGTTTTTATAACCGAGGTGGAGAGTGTTTACAGCGCGGTACGCACTGAGTCCTTATATAAAACAGATATGCTTCGTCTTTACAGGGTTAATTAGAATTACGTTTGCCCGTACAATCACACGTAACGTCCCATTATTTTGAGCAGATAAATTCAGAAATGCAACATTTTCATACGTGTCAACACAACTCCCTACTTCGACATATTAGAAAATAACACAAAGGGTAAAACTAACGTGAAAAACGTGGACCTGCTCCAGTTCGTAGTAAAAAAGGGCAAAGCTTCCTCTGTCTACGAAAAGAAGACATATAAAGGAAGCAGAGGTACAGCTCCACTCAACCTTCACTTCGGCACTAGATGGAGGTAAGTGGTCAGTTTCACGTGCCGACCAACTTCACCCCCAGGAAACGTACGCTGGTGCCCACTGAACTGGTGGCCAGACGGGCCAAGAGCCGGCCTGGACGTTTTTGGGATAAAATAAAAACATCTTACGCGTACCAGGATTCGAACCGAGGACCCTCTAGCACACAGCGCATTCACTGTACCAATTAAGCTTCTCGCTCATCAAATTTGTGGTAAAATGAGGCTTATAAGAGAATTAATACTGTCAACACAAGTTCTTGTTTCATGTATTTCCAGGATATTACGTTACTCAAATTTTTTTTTCATTTAATGATGCATTCCTTGGCTCAAATTATGCATCAATGATGGGATTGATTGAATAATCCATTGTAAATACATGTAGCCGTTATTCTGGTAAAGCACTTCACATGGTAAAGGTGGTGCTGTACGTTGTATGTAGTATTTGAAATTACAGAACAACTTCAAAGCATTATTTGCATTTAACCTAACTTGTATATAACGGGTGTCCACAAGACCCAGATATTTTCTCTTTCGGAAAAATTTACATTCAACTCTTCAGTAAACAGCAATGCATAGTAGATCCATACAGGACAAGCACAGTACGTATTGAAGGCGAATACCTAAGTCGGCAAAGCAGTGATCTACTATACCACAAAAACTGGAGTATTATAAAACAACATTAAATCTTCTGCTCAAAAAAATCCCTAATGTTCTGTTTAGAATGAACTGCACGTATTGTGTAGCTTATAAGCCAAGCTTCGTTTTGCCTCCGTGCAATAGCGCATGCGTCACCATGAAAAGTGTCAGAGACAGAAAACGGCGAGATAGTACTGGCAATAGCGAGGTTATTTTAGATGGAAAACATGGTTACTTTTTTATGAAAATTATATTTTATTATCAATAATAAAACGTATTTATGAATATTTTTTGTGAATACGGATAAAATAATTATTTGTCGAATTTCGCATCTTTCTCTTTAGGGTTTCTGGAATCAGATCCATGCACCGCACGAACGTGAATGCATTAAGGGTGCTCTAAGTTAAAACCCCATTCGTGCTGGGCAGCTGTTGGAATGTAAACCCAAAAGTCACTGGAAAATTAAACTTCGTTACAAATAAATAAATAATATCTCAGATGATGAAGCATCACGAATGACATGACAATTAGAGAATAAATAATGGAAAGGGGCGTGTAAGGATGCTTAATTAGATGCAATATTTTAATTCAAGATAGCACATGACGAGGCCGAGATACGAACCCGGTAACTCTTAAATATGCCGACCCCAGTGGCCGCGCGGTCTAAGGCGTAGATCTGCGGCCGAGCGCTTGCTGGGAACGTGGGTTCGAACCCCACCGGGGGCATGGATGCTTGTCTTGTACAGTGTTTGTGTTGTCAGGCAGAGGTACCTGCGACGGGCCGATCCCTCGTCCAGAGGAGTCCTACCGACTGTGGTGTGTGTTTGAGTGTGATCAAGTGAAAATAAACAACCTCGACACCTGCTGTGAGCAGGTAGAAGATGTAAGGACTATGAAACGAACTTTTAAATATGAAACAGGAGTCGCTAGGCACTCGACTACAACTTTAAGCCTTCTTTTTCTTCTCCTCTTGCTTCATAATTGTTCCAGCAGTTTATTACACTATCCCCGTTTCGTCAACGGCCCGGCTTAAAACTTTGCCCCTCGTTACGGCAAAGTTCCTCTCTCAGATTAATTACAGGAAGTACAGCACGGAACAAAATTATATGTACAGGAAACTTAAGAGTCGAGGAGACTACTTCCTGCTCAATTCTGTTTCTCTTCCCAGTTTTCGTATTAAAAGATTTCCGTACTAAAACTAAAGATTTTCGTCACAAAACTTGATAATTTTGTTTCAGTTTCCACTTCTGCCTAAAAATTTTTAGACCATCAACAGACGGAATAAATTTCGCATTAAAGCGTCAGATTAAAAATATGTGCACAAATTATAATATAATCTAGGCGTTCACATTCAGCTTCTCTAAGAACAATT
This sequence comes from Coptotermes formosanus, assembly GCA_013340265.1. Taxonomy (NCBI): domain Eukaryota; kingdom Metazoa; phylum Arthropoda; class Insecta; order Blattodea; family Rhinotermitidae; genus Coptotermes; species Coptotermes formosanus. The sequence goes on along the minus strand of BLKM01012979.1, from coordinate 130,218 downwards.
TTAATATTATCTTCCAAACACTGCCCAGGTCACTTCGAGTTTATGCGTATTACAGTCTTGGGCCCCGAATAGCCAGTCGGTATAATGACTAGGTTTCAGGCTGGAAGACCAAAGAATCTGGTTTCAATTGCGGACAGAGAAAAAAGTATGTCCCTTTCTACGCAGCCTTCAGACCGGTTCTGGGGGCCCCCCAAGTTGTTATTCAGTGGGTGCCATGTGCCCTTTTCACAGGGCGCAAAGTGTCCAGATTAGGAAGTCACATCTAGCGCCGAGATTAAGAATGTGTGGAGATAACATTCCACTCTCATGATGTGACGCTTAATTAAATTAAATCAGCCGGTACAGCGACTGGCTACGGGCTGGACGGCCCGGGGATCGAGTCTCGGTGGGGGCGAGATTTCCTGCACACGCCTACACCGCTTGTAGGACCCACGCAGCATCCTACAGGATGGGTACCGGGTCATTCTCGGAGGTAATGCGGCAGGATGTGGCGTTAACCAGCCATCACGTCTAGCTTCCAGGTTAAAGAAAGAATATGGCTATGTCTCTACTTCCCCCTGTAACTTCACGGCATGTTACAGGGCGAGAGCTGTCTTTACCTTTTACAGTAACAACTTACGTTCAGACAAAATTTAGTCCGTTGTTTATACCGTACGCTACACGCGCGCGCGCGCGCGCGCACGCACGCACACACTCACACACACACACACACACACACACACATATATATATATATGCAGGGTATACACAAAAGAATGGCGCGGTTTCAAAAGTTAACAAGAAATTTATTTCTCACCTTACACGGGCACAACGTACACCGTCAGCAGCGGCAACTGTCCAAGTTTCTCATGCGTTAATCACAGTCCTTCAATGTGTGCAGCCTGGGTCACACGACACACATCCACACGGTAATCAAATTCATCCCAGACTCGGTGTAGCATGTCCGCTGTAATGGTCTGCAGTGCATGCGTTATCCGATCACGAAGTTCCTTGAGGGACATGGGCAATGGTGGTAAGTAAACGCTGTCTTTAACCCTGTTTACGTACCACAATTGCCCATGTCCATCAAGGAACTTCGTGATCGGATAACGCATGCACTGCAGACCATTACAGCGGACATGCTACACCGAGTCTGGGATGAATTTGATTACCGTGTGGATGTGTGTCGTGTGACCCAGGGTGCACACA
>BLKM01012979.1:16512-119134 GCA_013340265.1 Coptotermes formosanus | reverse complement strand
CACACACACACACACACACACACACACATACACACACACACACACACACACACACACACACACACACACACACACATACGAATTTACAGTTGGTAACAAGGATAATGTTTCAAACGTGTACTGAAGTCTGAAACATGCAATGAACTGTCGACAGTCTGCAATTTACATACTGCCACAAAACCGTCTACCCCACATGACAGCTTTGTGTTACGACACCAGGAGTTGTCAGTGGCAGTCGAGCTGGTGTCTATTACTACAGAACTGCGCGACATGTCTCCACATTCAAGGCGTCACATAAAGCTCCTAGCGAGAGCAGTGTGCTGAGATTCGGGCACAAATTAATGTCACAGACAAAAAAATACATTCACTCCTAAAAACAGAATAATATTGCAGAACCTTGGCGAAAGATTTTATTAAAGGAACTAATTAATTAATTAACTAATTAACTAACTATCTCCATGGACCAGCGTTCTTCTCGAGAAACTGAAACGTCCTCAGCTGGTCAAGAAGTTCCCCGCATTTTATGGAACCCGAAGGTTCATTACCGCATTTACAAGAGCCCGCCACCTGTCCCTACACTGAGCCATCTCAATCCATTCCATGACCCATCCCACTTATTCAAGACCCATTTTAATATTATCCTCCCACCTACGCCTTGGTCTCCCAAGTGGTCTCCTTCCCTCAGGTCTCCCTACCAAAATCCTGTATGACCTCTCCTTTCCCCTACGTGCTACATGCCCTGCCTATCTCATTCTTTTCGATTTGATCACCCGGACTATATTTTATTAAAGTACCAATGTCTGAAAAAGGGTTTTAAAATTGGATAACCGGTAAGGTGTCGCTTGTTGTTCTTCCAGATTAGATTATAAGAACCATCTGGCATTCAACTCGGAACGGTTGTCACAAAGCGGAACATATTATGTGAATCAACATAACATATGCAGAATACTTTACGCCAGGAATGCACAAATCCCAGGCGAATAAATTTTATACCGTGGCGCCTAATACTTGTGCGTCCTCAGTATGAAAGTTGCTACATTTCACCCTTGTGGCGCCTCGAATTTTGGGGTAATTCCTAGATTTTTGGACAATTTCTGGAGTCCTGATCTACTGAACTGCCTCGTGTATTGGGCTGAAATCGGGACAAAATGTGAGTGTGTTGGGAATAAGTGGGTTGAAGATGGAGCTGGAAATGTATAGTGCCCAGTATGCAGCGCCTGCATACGCCACGTTTATTTTACTGGAATTCTAAAACGTAAATACGGCGTCACTGTTTATTGTAAAGGATTTTGTTCGCCTTGGAAAAAGTGATATGAATGTCACAGAACACACAGTTCTTCCTTTAGAGTCGGTCAGTGTCGTGTATGAAAATAATCGCTGGACAATATAGGAACAAAAAACACTTTAACCTTTTAAAGCCTAGCGGTAACTTTACATACCACCAGGTTTAACATTAAAAAATTCTACGTGGTGCCCACATTGCGTTTATGTGTTTTGTACGGATCTCAGAACAAACAGCAACTTTTGCCTTATAACACATTAAGAGATTGGTTTTTATAACCGAAGTGGAGAGTGTTTACAGCGCGGTAAGCACTGAGTCCTTATATGAAACAGATACGCTTCGTCTTTAAAGGGTTAATACACACAATGTTGACAGGATGCACAGTTTGTAATTTTAAAACTGGTGGTACACGTACTGACCACCACGCTATAAAAGGGGTAGCGTGAGAGTGGATAAAGTACATAGCAATTAAAGAGCATGTAAAAAGGTGCAACATATAGTGCGTCATCATGTCCACGCTTTTTGTGGGATCCCCCAATTTTACAATTATCTTTACTTTAACTAACTAACTAACTAACTAACTCCATGGAGCAGAGGCCTTCTTGAGAAGCTAACAGTTTCTCAGCTAGTCAAGAAATTCCCCGCATTTTATGGAACCCGAAGGTTCATTACCGCATTCACAAGAGCCCGCCACCTGTCCCTATCCTGAGCCAGATCAATCCAGTTCATGTCCTCCCATCCCACTTCCCGAATATCCATCTTAATATTATCCTCCCATCTACGCCTGGGTCTCCCAAGTGGTCGCCTTCCCTCGGGTCTCCCCACCAAAATCCGGTATGCACCTCTCTCCTCCCCCATACGTGCCACATGCCCCGCCCATCTCAGTCTTCTCGATTTGATTACCCGAATAATATTTGGTGATGAGTACAGGTCATTAAGTTCCTCGTTATGTAGTCTTCTCCACTCCCCTGTCGCCTCGTCCCTCTTAGGCCCAAATATCCTCCTCAGCACCCTATTCTCGAACACCCTCAGTCTTTGTTCCTCCCTTAGTGTGAGAGACCAAGTTTCGCATCCATACAGAACAACAGGTAAAATTATAGTTCTGTATACCCTAATCTTTGTGTTTTTGGATAGCAACCTGGAAGACAAAAGATTCTGCACCGAATGATAGCAAGCATTCCCCGACTTCAATCTGCTCTTAATTTCTTCATGAATGGAGTTTCGATTCGTTAGGGTTGCTCCCAAATATTTGAATTCTTCCACCCTTTCAAAGGATTTATTATCTATATTTATGTTGTGATTGTGTCCTGCATTCTGATTTCGAGACATGACCATGTACTTAGTTCTCTCAGCATTTACTTCTAGACCAATCTCCTTACTAGCAATAATTAAATCTTCTGCATTTTTCTTTATGCTATGTACGCTTCCGCCCAATATATTAACATCATCAGCATAAACCAGAAGCTGATGTGTACCATTCAATTTCAAGCCCTCCTGGTTTGCCTGAACCCTCCTAATGGCATATTCTAAAGCAAAGTTGAAAAGCAATGGCGACAGAGCATCTCCTTGTTTCAAGCCATTCTTAATAGGGAACGTGTCAGACAGATGTTTGCCTACCCGAACTCTGCTATATGTTTCACTTAGGCACATTTTTATTAACCTTACTAGTTTCATGGGGATACCGAACTCAATGAGAATATTATACAAGACCTCCCTCCTAACTGAATCATAGGCTTTCTTGAAGTCTATAAATAGCTGATGCACTGCCTCATTGTATTCCCATTTTTTCTCAAGTATTTGACGAATGCTGAATATATGATCAGTGGTTGACCTGTTACGTCGAAATCCACACTGATGATACCCAATAATTTCCTCTGCATATGGAGTTAACCTTGACAAAAGAATGTTGGATAGAATTTTGTACGTAGTCGACAAAAGTGATATGCCTCGATAGTTATTGCAATCTGTCTTATCACCCTTCTTATAAATAGGCACAATGACCGACTCCTTCCATTCCTCAGGCAATTCCTCCTTATTCCAAATAGAAATAATAAGTTTATGGATTTCAGACCGAATAATCCTACCCCCTGCTTTAATCAATTCTGCTGGAATCTGATCAATACCTGGTGATTTGTGGCTTTTTAGTTTCCAATAGCCATCTCAACCTCAAAGGCACTGGGCTCAGGCACTAGTGGCTCTGCTGTGTGTACTTCAATCTGCCTAACATCATTAACCCCGTGTATATTCAACAGCTGGGAGAAATGATTCCTCCACCTAGCCAAAATACTGTGGGAGTCTGCAACCAGGTCACCCTTCTCATCCTTTACTACATTGCTTCTAGGCTGGTACCCCCTCTTAAACTCATTGATACCCCTATACAAATCTCTTATATTCTTGTTCTTACTGTTTGTTTCAATTTCATTAATTTTAGCTTTCAGATATTCCTTCTTTTTGTGCCTGAAATGTCTACTAGCTTCACGTCTTACGTTGTGCAGATTATCTCCATTATTTTGGTTTGGATTCTGTAACCACTGAATTTTAGCCTGCTTCCTTTTATCTAAAAATTCTGCACATTCTGCATCAAACCATGGTTTATGCTGCTTCCGTTCGTGTAGACCTAGACTCTCTTGAGCCGAGATTTTGATATTCTCTTTAATGTTTTCCCAAGCCCTATTCATGTCCTCACTAACATTTAAGTTTTCCAGAGCTGCAAACCTGTTTGAGATCTTAAGCTGATACTGTTTCCTAGCCTCTAGTTCACTCAGCTTCTTGAGATTAAATCTCTCTACATCAAACTTCTGTGCTGCTTGTTTACTTACTGCCAGTCTTTCCCTAACTTTCGCAACCATCAGATAGTGATCAGCATCACAGTCAGCTCCCCTGAAAGATCGCACATCGAGTATACTGGAATGCCGTCTCCTATCTATCAATATGTGATCGATCTGATTGTGAGTCTTCCCATCAGGAGAGGTCCAGGTGTATTTATGAATATTTCGGTGCGGAAACATAGTGCTCTTAACAACTAGATTCTTTGATGTGGCAAAGTTTACTACTCTGACACCATTATCGTTGCTATCCTGATGTAAACTCTCATTCCCAATAGTCGGTTTGAAAATATCCTCTCTCCCCACTTTTGCATTAAAATCTCCTAACAGAATTTTCATATGGTATTATCTTTACTTTACAATAAAAATTTAAAAGTTTGAGTATGGTCGATTGTAGCTAGGCGGTAAATACAGAATTATGATATTCATATTTTAGTTCCTTAAAAAATAGGTGAAGTGGATGTTTTAGATTTATAAGTATTGAAGTATTAAAACAGAAATGGCCAAGGGCACCCCCAGGGGGGCTGCCGGGCTGCAGCCCCCCCCCCAAAGTCCCACAACTGGAATTTAAAAAACATTTTGTAGATATTATGATATCAAAAGTTTTACGTGATTTCCCCTTCAGCCGAAATCTGCCACAGAACTCGACTGATGACAAGTACATTAGAATTTTGGAAAATAAATTAATAAAATTAAAAAAAACAAGACGGTAGGACACACTGAGTCATGAAATATGTAGTTATATTCGTAAGTATACCAACGGGGCTGCAGACAGTGTTATGTTACACTAACAACATGATTTTATAACGTAATTTTTAAATCGAATATAAAATGTATATAGCCTCAGGGTCAGCACCCCCCCCCCTTCCCAATGAAAATTTCTGGGTGCGAGCCTGGAAGGAGCCTTAGGCTTTGGTTGTCAATGTAGGATGATTGATATTTCGTACGTGTAACACCGAGTTTGGAATGTCATAGCAGTGTTGCAATTTTATTACTCTTAACGCCTTTATTTTGTCGGTTTTAGGGTTTCTTTCAATGTTCTTGGTCTATGGAAGTACACTTCTAAAGTACTGAGTGAATATTTAGGCGGAAGTGTCTTTCCCGTCGTGTTTATGATGCCAGCTTTTACTGTGTCTTTCAACACCCTGAACGAGATTTCTAAATCCTTGTTTTTCTAAACGACACGTCGCTCCAAACCTTACATCCACAACCACGTACAATAACTAAATTACTTTTAATTAGCACCGAACTGCTCCATTTTTCGGCAAGTCGCCCAGTTTTAGCCCCCTTCTTCGCTACAGTGCTGCTAGGATACAGTCGCGGTACCAAGCGTAGTAATAAAAACGACAGGAGGTTTGCGGGTTATAACTCCGGTTGACAAGTTCATTCCATTACAAAGATGGAGCGCTGGGTTCCCGCCGCGAACCACAGGCTTCAACACGCACTTAGTGACATCCAGCAGGGAAGTGAAGGAAATAACAGTCAATAAGAAGAAAAGGAAAATTGTTCTAGCTTAATGGATCCTTTTGTCTTGAGGTCACCCGTCTATTGTTTCACAAGAAGCTTACATTGTCAACAGATTCATTAAACCCTTATTATATTTTGGCTTTAGAATGTAAGGGATAGGTACAGTCGGCTTACATTATACGTGTACCTTATTCATATCTCTAGACAACTGCTGCTCTTTATCTGTAGGAAACAGCAAAACAGTGTGAAACAAGCTTATGAGAACTTCTCAAGATGACTAGAGTTGCCGGAACGAAAATAATCCCTTCAAGGTCAAGCAGATAACTCACACCCCCCCCCCCCCACCCTGCGTTGTTGCCAGTTCTTCTCCCGAGGAGCAGCTTCCCATTTAGTTAGTCTGAAAGACTGCCGTAGACATAGCAGAACTGCGTTCATAGGCAGTGACCTTGACAGGACTATTTTAGTGCCAGCCAATGTAATCGGAGGCCACCATGTTGTTGCTTGTGTCTATTTTACTCCGCAGTCATGAGGAAACAAGTGCAACTTAAGAATACGAAGGTAGAAAGAAAATTTCCCTGTCCCTAAGCCCTACAACACTGTCAATACGGGGATGAAATGTCAGGTTAAATATTATATAATACAAGTGAATTTCAGGACCGTATAAGTAACTATCAACTGCATTATGATAGTTAATGTACATATGTTGTGCAGTTAATATACATACAGGTCATAAAAACAAAGCCATAATACGAAGAGCGAGATATCAAAATATTTATTCAGTAGCGAACATAAAATAAGCTATTAGATATACGTATTGCCTGATTCATGTTAAATGGATGCATGAAACCATGTTAACACTGTAAATGGAACACGTAATTATATAAGCGAAAAATTTAAAATCACTTGTTGTAATCATACTAGCTATGCTATTTGTGCTTTAATACTTTTGATATAAATCAATTACAGAACGTATATTTACGTTCAATAACATCACACAACGTAACAGGATATACTAGAAGTCCGTCACTGGAAGCAGGTCTACATAATTACATTGAAAATATCGGATATTGTATCTCCAAATTTCTGCATCAGGAGATCTAAAGCAAGATAATTCTCACCAAAAAGAAAACATTTGGTATCTGTTTAAAAGGAAACCCTCTTCACAGCAAACTGTACCATTTTTGTCGTTATGGTTATTGTTGTCTTTTTTTGTTGTTTTTAAAACATACCAGAATTTATTCTGTACCGTGCTGTGTAAATCTGTGGCCACTGACGTGTCCACTATCCATGCGCTTGATGATACATGAATGAATACGTATGGCTAGTACAATGGTAACAGAAAGGAGAAAACTGAGGTACCTGGACAGATACCTTTCTCAGTGCCACGTTTTCCATCATAAATCATATATTGTCCGCTTTGTTAAAGGACTCGAAACTCCACAATGAGAATCCAGCGATTAACTGCCTCTGCTAAAACATATATTTTTCTCAGCGGCCTATTCAAGTATTCTGAACGTACTGTGTAGACGGTCATATTGATTTGTGTTATAACTGTGACAGGAATGTTCCTTGTGAGACAAAGCCCAGGACACGCTGAGCAGTACAAATTATATCATCAGAGAACAAAGCGCACTGAACCACACCACTTTCCTTTAAATTCTTGTCTTCAGAGTTAATCCTTTTCATCTTTTCTTATAGATAATTTCACATTTGTGAGGAATTTCTCGCAGCCGTGACTATAGATAATACTGCCCAAAGAGATGCAATGCCGAGTAGTCTGGTGGATAATTTTTCAACGTTTCGGACGAATCTACTATCTCCATATACAGGGGTTTAAGAGTAAACCTCGAGGGAAAACAGGGTAGATATACCAGCAGGATAGGGCTGTACAAGTGAGCCAATAGAAGACAGCGTTACCTCATTGCGCGCTCTTCCTTCTGTTAATATACAGATGCCGTGCTTTCACATGTAGTTTCCTGTTTGCCATGAAGAGGGAGGCAGTAAGTTCGTGCGAAACACTGTCAAACTTTTAACAGACTAGGCGTATTTAGTGCCACATTCGTGATGACTAAATTCTTCGATTTTATATTTGTTTCAAACACATTTTAAAGTGACTGCTAGGATTTTTTTGACGAAAAGTTTGTTTAACCCAGTTCCGTTATCGGGATGTTTCGTTTCGCAGTCCTTCCCTCTTCTGCCTACTAACAGTAAGTGTCGAGGTTGTTTATTTTCACTTGATCACACTCATACACACACCACAGTCGGTAGGACTTCTCTGGACGAGGGATCGGCCCGTCAAAGAGACCTCTACCTGACAACACAAACACTCACAAGAAACATCCATACCCCCGGTGGGATTCGAACCCACGATCCCAGCAAGCGCTTGGCCGCAGACCTACGCCTTAGACCGCGCGGTCACTGGGATCGGCCTATCGGGATGTTTCACTGTTTATTATTGAATAACTTCATAGGTGGGTTGTTTTACATGAGACTCGCTTCAAATTTAAACAGTTTACCGACAATTTATTACTAATTACCCATTCAGACGGCAGTTTATGTGGAGCACTTAAACACCCCGACACGCTTTATGTTTAACAGAACAACAGGTGGGTTTGCCTTTTAAATTATACACATTTATTTCACTAAATGCGCCTAGTCCAGCTAACAGTATCGCTGTGCGTTTATTTAAACTGCCACTCGCGGTGCCCATTTGTTTACCTTTATTGTCGATAATAACCCTATCGGCCCGCACACAAGGCGATTTCCTGATCGATAATTGCGCTACAATATTCATAGCCGCTTTGAAGTCTTCTTGTAGTCCACTTTTCTTCCTTAACCCTTTAAAGACGAAGCGTATCTGTTTTATATAAGGACTCAGTGCGTACCGCGCTGTAAACACTCTCTACTTCGGTTATAAAAACCAGTCTGTTAATGTTTTATAAGGCAAAAGTTGCTGTTTGTTCTGAGATCCGTACAAAACACATAAACGCAATGTGGGCACCACGTAGAATATTTTAATATTAAACCTGGTGGAATTTAAAGTTACCGCTAGGCTTTAAAAGGTTAAAAAGGAATAAAGTCGGCTTATGAGAAAAACCACGATCCCTACGTGTGTTTGCGCGTCACTATTTACACCTTCGAACGAACTGACCGATTTTCATGAAGATTTGCAGACATATTTTATTCCATGGGGGTCATACGAACACCTAAATTTTTAATTTCCTACAATCAGCAACAAGAAATACTGCAGACGCGTGAACTAGCGCCACTTATACCTTACGGTTCTGAAATTGTGTATGGTAATAGAGACTGATGGGGCCGCGGTAGCGCAGTTGGTTGAGGCACTGTGCTACAAACCGGAAGGTCGCGGGGTCGATTCCCGATGGTGTCATGGGAATTTTTCATTGACATAATCCTTTCGGTCGCACTATGGCCCTGGGGTCGACTCAGCCTCTAACAGAAATGAGAACCAGGAATATTTCCTGGGCGGTAAAGGCGGCCGGTGCGTAGGGCTGACAACCTTACCACCTTCATGTGCCGATTTTCTAAAAATCTGGGAGCCTCAACCTTCTGGAACCCTAACGGCCTGTCCAGGCCTGTAATTTGCTTTACCTTTTAATAGAGACTGATAAAATTCGCAGTTATACTAAGGTAATGTTTTTGTGGCACGTGAAATAAAGAACCTACTTTAGCGGTTGGTTTGTGGCTATGGGTAATGAAACACTGGGACCAACCGTGTGACATTAACTACTGAAGACGATGAGCAGTCATACACATTACACTGCAGTATTATTCCGCGAGGCATGTCCAATATATTTAAGGTATATGGTTTTGCCACTGAAGTAAAAAGTGTTTTACGAAATCCAATTCACTGGATACCTAAATAACTCCATGGAACACAGTCGTTCCTGAGAAGCTAACAGGTCTTAAGCTAACTAAGAAATTCCGCGCGTTTTGTGGAACCCGAAGGTTCATGACCGCATTTACAAGAGCCAGCAACTTGCCACTGTCCCGAGTCAGATAATCCAGACTATGTCGCCCAATCCCACTTACTGAACAGCCATTTTAATATTATCCTCCCATTTACGCCTAAGTCTCCCAAGTGGTCTCTTTCCCTCAGATCTGCCCCCCAAAATCCTGTATAAGTCTTTCTCGTACCCCATACATGCTACATGCCCCGCATATCGAATTCTTCCTCATTTGATCACCCAAATAATATTTGGTGAGGAGTACAGATCACAAAGCTCCTCGTTATGTAGTCTTCTCCACTCCTCTGTTACCTCGTCCTTCTGACGCCCAAATATATTTCTTGGCATCTTATTCTCCAACACCCTGAGCCTATGTTCCTCCCTCATTGTGACAGACCAAGTTCCACACCCATAAAAAAGACAAAATTATAGTTCTGTATACCAATTCACATAATAAAAATAATAATAATAAAAATCCTTTTTATCTTGTCCCCTAGCACAGCAGCTTATCGCATAGAAAGCCTGCATCCGTCCAGTCATGCCGTGACAGCTTCAGTGCACGGAATACAGAGAAAACGGATACTCCATATTAACTGGTCTAACTGTATTCAACATGAAAGCAAGCCTTATGGGATCTGCCAGGAATTGATAGCCATCCGTTCAGAAGGTTTATGAAAATGGCTGCCTTTATGTCACATATAACCCTATAATCGGTCCAATACCGTGGATAATAGGTCATCTGCCGTAGCCACAATACTCACAGTCCCGTAGGCTATAAAACGTAGAGACTGGGGATGTGTTCGTATTACATCAGTAAATGGCGAAACAAAGAATACTGATTGGAAATTACGGAATCTGAAACGTCATCTATAAAAGATCAAATGACTTTCCATGGTTAACACAGACAAACCTGACTCTTGGTATGACATGTGGTATTTGAGATTCGCATGGCTGTTACTATATCGATTAATGTACTATGGGGTATGGCGTCAGGCATTCATCAGAATGTCGATCGTGGACGCAGCGATTTTCTCTGGAACAGCACACGGTAGGCCTAGATGTCTACAAGCACACACCACATTCTTTGTAAGGTAAAGCAGTCCCATTACAGGCCTGGACAGGCCCTGAGGGTTCCAGGAGGTTGAGGCTACCAGATTTCCAGACAATCGGCACATGAAGGTGGTAAGGTTGTCAGTGTTACGCACCGGCCGCCTTTACCCCCTAGGAAATCTTCCTGGTACTCATTTGTGATAGAGGTTGAGTCGACCCCAGGGCCATAGTGAGGCTGGAAGGATTATGTCAATGAAAAATTTCAATGACACCATCGGAAATCGAACCCGCGACCTTCCGGTTTGTAGCGCAGTGCCTCAAGAAACTGCTCTACCGCGTGTCCCGATATTCTTTGTAAGAAATGTTTTTATGCGATTCAAATTTTGTATCCTCCGCGTACCGAACCAAACGGATCCACCTTAAGCGAAATAACAACAAGCAATATTATCAGTTACTCTATAATTAAGCCGTGTACATCATTAGGTACTTCAAAACCAAAATTCAACAAAACAAGCACTCACGGCTTATTGTACATAAATGATCATACAGCTGTACTAAGTGAATCAATTAAAAAGCAAAATCAACAGCAACCTTAGTCAAATTTCATTAGGCGCTTTAGTCCGAAATTTTTCGAATTTTATATTTTTTCTTAAGGGCTCCATACAAAAGTCACTAACAAATAAATTTTGTACCAAACCACAGGTAAGACTGAAATCTAGAAAGATACAATATTTTGGTATTTAAAACTTATTCCAGTGATACATTTACCATCAAATAGCCTACATGTACAGAAGTACCATTGCTTATGCTTTGAGAGGTAACACATGTTTACAACACGTTAAAATATGACATAAGGTTTTAAATTTTGAATCACTTTAACACTGCATATTTTCTTCATATTTTGCATACCGATGTGAGAAAGACCACTAAATATAAAATAAAAAGTCCTCACAACTTCATTAGATTATTAATAAAATAATATAGTACAAGGCTACATGTTTCGGCCGTTCATGTGAACATCATCAGGCCTCTTGCGATCTCATAGGCAGTAACTATTCTTACACTACTTCTTGTATATAGGCCTGATGATGTTCACATGAACGGCCGAAACATGTAGCCTTGTACTATATTATTTTATTAATAACAATCTAATGAATTTGTGAGGACTGTTTTTATCTCATATTTAGTGCACATGTTATTTTTAACTGTGATCTTGGTGCAAGCACAGTAGTTGAGTGATAAATGTGTGGAGCCTTTCAGAATTACGCAGGAAAGGAAACACTTCGGGCTCAGTACATGAAGTTTATTAAATCTGTAGGCAATCGTTGCTTTTGCTTGATATTTGAGTCACATAACCCTTAACCGTTGGATATGGTACGGCCTCTTTGAAATCTAAAAGAAATATGGCATAGTGCGTAACTGTACTAAAATGGTGAAGTGTCAGGACAAGAAGAGAAAGGCACAACATGTGTCTAATATTCTGTGTGCAGTAACCCCTCGGTAAAAGTGCAAATGATTTTAGGGGTTTTGCTTATACGAGATGAAGAAATAAACACCTGTTTTTCAATTTTCGATCCAATTTTTTTATACTACTTCCTCTCACAAACAGATCGTTGTTCCCGGCGTCTTTTCTCGGCTTTTTTCTCGAATGCGCAGAAGTTATGGCATACCTGAACAGTCTGCGCAGAAGCAGCAGCATAGAAAGTTTTCTCGTTGTTCTCGTAGCTTTGCTTTGAGCTTCGCTCCTCTGTCTATTCGTACTTTTTATGGATCACATATTAACCCTTTACAGACGAAGCGTATCTCTTTTATGTAAGGACTCAGTGCGTACCGCGCTGTAAACACTCTCCACTTCGGCTATAAAAACCAATCTCTTAATGTTTTATAAGGCAAAATTTACTGTTTGTTCTGAGATCCGTACAAAACACATAAACACAATGTGGGCACCACGTAGAATTTTTTAATGCTAAACCTGGTGGTATGTAAAGTTACCGCTAGGCTTTAAAAGGTTAAGGAATTTTTGTGAATTATAATAAAATTATGAATGATACATACTTTCTACGCCTTTGCTCAGACTTTAATGCCAGATCTACGTTCATGCATAAGTTAATGACCAGGAGAAAAATTGAATATAATAATTGAACATTTATATTATTTTTTCTTTCTTAGGTTCCGTCCGTCCTGTATTAAGGTAAACTTTCTACGTTTCGGGGAAAATTTATGGCATCCGGAATAAATTAAAATACATAACGTGGGGGAAAAATTGAACGATAATGATTGTTTGCCGGGTTTTCGCTAACGAGCAGTTTTCAAGAACGGATTAAGTTCGAAAACCGAGGGGTTACTGTGTTACCATTTACTACGAGTATACTAACAAATCTTCTACGACAAAACACACTGCTACTTCTACACCACTCCATTCTACACACCAAACAACCGACAGTTGAAACTGGTGCACAATAACATCGGATTATAAAACTAACGATTCCGCAACTCGCGTCACGCCTTAAGAACGGCCTTCTGGCTGACTGGGATATAACAGCAGCCTTGTACGGGCAAAGCAACAAACAGACCCACTACCGTTAGCCAGATATGTAGGCCCATGGACTCCATATGGAATAGGCCACTTTCATAGGTCATTAGCCTCACTTTAATGACTTCAGAGGCACATGATGACAGATGACCGAGTGTCAAAGTGACTTGTTGACTTCTACAAGAGCGTGCATTAAATTTCTAACAAACATAAAGTGAAATGTCAATATCGTATTTTTGCCGTCCGTGCACAGATGTGAAAATGACATCGGAATGTAACTCATACAGAACTAGCGTGCCCTCTGTGAATAACTGCGAAAACTACGGAGCGCACAGGCTTGTCTGTTTACGTCACGAATTCACTGAGTGTCTTACGACGGAGTATGGTATGTCACGAATAGGGTAGATGTGTCAACGGCGCGAAAGCCCCTAGTGGGCCAGGGCTGCCTCATTATCGAGGCTTCATGATCACACTCAGGCACACATCACAGTCGGTAGGACTCCTCTGGACGAGTGATCGGCCCGACGCAGAGACCTCTACCTAACACACAACACTCAGAAGAGACAGACATCCATGCTCCCGGTGGGATTCGAACCCGCAATCCTGGCAAGTAAGAGGCCGCAGACCCAAGCCTTAGACCGCGCGGCCACTGGGATCGGCTTTAAGATTACACAGTGCAAGTGATACATGCCGTAATGATCATGAAGAATTTTTGGAATCATAGTGACAGAGGAAACGCGGAGAACTCGGAAATAAACCTGTCCCATTGCTACTCTGTCTACCACAAATCCCAAAAGGACTGGCCTACGATCGAACCTGCGCCTCCAAAGTTACAGGCCTGGGAGTAACATTCTGGACCATCGCAGGGACCTGCAGTAAGGTAGATTTATTCCATACAGAGCGAGAAGGGTGAAAGGTGGAGGCATACAGAGGGAGTAGAGGTGTAGCTCCTACCATTCCTGACCTCGGCACTGGAAGGAAGTGTGTAGTCAATTTCACTTTCCGGCCGCTTTACCCTTGGGGAAGAAGCCCCGGGTTTCCATTGAATAGGAGGCTGAGTGGGTCTCAGTGCGGGTCTGGGACTTTTGGAAATGAGAAAACCCTCTTCTCCCAGCCGGAATTCGAAACCCGGATTATCCAGCCCGTAGCCCAGTCACTAAACCGACTACGCTATTATCTTTCTTGTGAAACTAAAAATAACAAAATTTAGGCAGAGTGAAAATTGTTTTAAGGATAAAAAAAAGTAAGAACGAATTAAAGTCTAGGATCATCTGTTACCCTTCTTTACAGAACCCTTCGTCATTCCGTCTTTTAAAAACGTAAGTATTAATATATTGTTAAAAAATATTCTGCCCGTCTCTTGTTTAGGTGTGAAATTTGGCCTCTAAAATTCAATGAATAACACAGACTGAGAGTGACCTAACACAGGGTGCTGAGAGAAATATTTGGTCCCAACAGGAAAGAAGTAACAGGAACGTGGCTGTATAATGAGAAGCTTCAAAGTTTGTATTTCTCATCACATTTTATGAGAATGACCTAAGCAAGGAGGAGAACAAGTAGATTGTAAGCACCTCGGTTTGGCCAAATTGGTGAAAATTCAGACGGGTTTTCCACACTGCTCATTTTCCGATTTGTACAAATGTGGAAAAGTCTTATGACAGGAAGGTAACCAAAGTAGTTCTGGGCAAAACACATGGAAGGAGGAAAGCAGGAAGACCAAAATTTAGGTGGTTAGACTGCATTGAGAATGATCTGAAACTGATGGTTGCAAAATATGGAGGAAGAAAGCAGAAGACAGATCCGTATGGGCTATCATTCTGAAGGAGGCACTGGCTAAACTATAAAGACCGTACACCAAAAGAAGAAATAAATGTGGACGGTTTAACAAACTCGAGCCCTGACTGTGGGAACAACGACAGACTTGAATTCGTGGGATTTTGCAAAGAAGCGATAAGTCAAAAGAGAGGCTCGTAGGGGTGCACTGCAGTCCGGGCACCTGAAGCAACAGAATGCGCTGTCTGTACTCAACCGGCACCAAAGGCACCGCGTAACTGCAGTATGGTCACTGAAACTTTGCACGCACCTTAAACACTTCGCAGAAATCTGCCTGCAATAAATACGAGTGCAAAAAATCCGTCGCGGTCAGACCACGGCGCAACTAGAACAGTGCAACTAGCACGGAGTAACCTGCGTGGCACAAATAGCACGATGCAACTAGCACGGAGTAACTAGCAACGCGCAACTAGTACGGTGCAACTAGCACGGAGTAACTAGCATGGCACAACTAGCACAGTGCGACTAGCACGGAGCAAGTAGCATGGTGCAAGTAGCGCGCCACAATTGTCATTGTGCATAAACACGGTCTTTCAACTGTCCACTACATACGACACGACACCAGCAAGGTAAAGCTCGGTTAGAGACCTGGCTTACCGTTGGCATCCTTCGCCTCCAGTCCCTCCGCCTCCAGCACAATGACGTTCAGGACGACGATGGGTGGCTGTAATGAAAAATAAAAACATATCAGTGAATAAAATATCGTCAGACGTTTCTTCGTATTCAGGAGGGCCCTGGTGCAAATCTCGAACAGGAAGCGACTACCCTGCTTAAAGTTCTCCATAGTCTTCTTCAGACCCTCCAGGCAGATTCTGGGATAGTACCTAAGATGAGCAAACGACCACTTCCTTCCACATGGTTTCCAATTCATTGTTGACACCACCTAAAATCCGACGGCATAAAACTCCAGCTGCTGAAATGAAACCTAAAATAGTACGGGAAGTCATACTTTTACGTAACAACCTCCCTGCTACAAGAATGCATACGTCATTATAAGGTCACAGGCCACAGAATCAAGTAAAACACCTGTGACGTCGTTAGGCTAATGAAACTGTGAAAAGGTTAATTACGTTGCAGTGCCGGCATAGGAGTGACTTAGGACACCAAATTTTGGCGAGACGATTCCTATTACCATATTGTTATTAGGGGCGAAAATATTCCCCCCAGCCTGCATACGCTAATCTAAGAACTGTGCCACCCGATTCGCCAGCACGGAGCCCTTTTGCTTTGGATCTGCATTTCAGCGCTCAGCCTCCCTCGTCTGTTATTTCTCAAGTAAGGGATCCTAACGATCAAAGCAAACTGCTACGCCTGGGCTGAGGAACCAATTAGTGGGTTCATACATTTATTACGCTTTAGATGACCAGATGGTCAAACCAGTACCCAATTTACGGCTGTTGGATTGAGAAGGATTACAAGCGAACGATAGCCGATAGTGTAACCAGAGCAACCACGAATGGAAAGTACATAATCGCCCGGTCGTACTCTTCTTTCTTATGTTAATATTGTATGAGTAATATAAAGTCTCTACTTTGAGTTCCTCTAGTGCCACTCTTTTATATGCGCTATACTGAACCTCCCCCTCGTCTTTCCCAAATCCATCCACTTCCGAAAGCTGCTACTGGGATAAGCCCGGAACAGACATGCAATAACAATTTGAAAAGCATTGAAGAAAATCGTGGAACAGATACGATGGTTGCAGCAAATAAATTAACTGAGAGCCTCTTAGGACTACTGACATCGACTTACGGTACCCGTGTTCGCGTTCAGGACGGACTACCCCCTGGACCAAACACATTGCAAACACATTGTTAAATACAGTAACACGTTTCCCACGGTGTTTTTTTTTTACTTTGAAGTGTCCTTTCATTTCTTGTTCTGGTAATTTTTGCTTATTACAGTTGATTTTTACACAGTTTAGATACCTGATAACAGATCCAGCAGGCTCCTCTTAAGCTTTGTTATACCCTTACCAGACAACACAGAGTCACATCCTATAAGATAGTATTTTCATAGGCACAGAAGTGATAACCTGAAACCTCTAAACAAGTTTTCAGTATAGGAAGCTTTTCATGTAATGTTGGTTTCGGTTTAGATGGGTTTCTTACATCAAGTCCAGCATGTGCACCAGACTCACCTTTTCTTCACTAGCAATGGCCATGAACTTTCGGTGAACCTCAGGGGAGATACCGAACGCTTCCTGGGCATATGAATACAAGTCTTCTTTGTAGTGTGAGTACTGACCGGTAGAGGCGCCCACTTTGTTAGTAATGGTGTACAGCACCTCCACGTAAAGCTGCTCGACCTGAAAACAGGAACCATAAACAGACATATCAAGGTTTAATGACGTTCAACTAAGGGTCTGTGTCATTAGTGAGGTAGAGGCGTGCCGAGGAGAATATTCCCGCAGAAAAGAAAGGGTAATATGCGGGCAGAAAAAGAACCCTCACAATTCTTACTTTTCAAGGCCGCCAAGAGTTAGTTCGGGGCCCCCAAGAAAAAATTTGTTTGGGCGTCCCAGCAAGGGCGGATCGGCTGAAAATCTCTGAACTAAATCGGGAAGACTGTCAGCTGCAGAGTGACTTGGGCATGGTCTGTAATAGCTAATTTTTACAGTCGACAAATAATGATACTACCGAGAAAGACAAAAAACATATGAAACGCCGTGGGGTCCCAGGCTCCCTTCCGGACTACCGGGTCTCTGTAATTTGTACCGCCTTCCCTGGCTTCCCCGTTGGCAATCCCGATATTCACCTGCACACCAAAATATGCAGTACTATGGCTAAATGTAGACCTTCTGTTGTATTGTGTGACTATGAAACGCAGTCGCAACTGCACGGTAAGAATGCAGAGGGTACTGGAGACGTGTTGACTATGTTTGGAAGTAAAAATTGTGCAGTAAAACCACACTGATGGCGACTGATGATCTACAGACACCAACAGCCTTATCACGCTTGTTATTGTGATATGACAAACGCCTTTCAACGCCCAAATTCGCGTCCCCATCTGTACATTTTTCAAACTTTGTGGTTCTCATAGATTAGTTTTCTTACATGGTGTCGTACTACACCGCCTTAGCTTTTCACTGTACTCTACGGTTTCCACTACGATCTAGTACAGTCAGTTCGGCTATCACGCGTGTTTTGTTAGCTCAAATTTGCTATAAGGCGATTGACGAATGGGTAAACTTTTTTTGTAACGCGAAATTTCGCATGTGAGTGTTGGATATTATGCGATTCACCGACCAGTGTGAAGATATAAGGTTAGATGACGGATCAAACTTTTCCTGATCTGACCCTATTTTTATTACGCGATTTTCTATAACTCCAGTTCTCATAAGCATGCATATATCGCGTTATAGAAGAACTGACCCTGTTATGCATATATTTACATTTCACATACACCTGTCTGTTGCGTACACTTTGGTAATAGCATACAGTTTTATTTTACTTATTATTCATTGCCTGCTCTACTGCTGGTGTTGCTGTTTACACTCTTATACCGTCTGTTGTGTCGCCTGCTAGAAACAGGTGATAAAAAATAAATCAAATCAAAGCAGCGTGTTATTACAAGAAGGATACGCACAACAGACAAGTGCATGTTGATTCCACAGTCTTACGACAGGTAAATAGCTTCTTTCAAAGCGAGTTCTACACACAGTGCGATCTAGTGCTTCCTCTTTCAAACTCCAATATCTTCTCGTTTCCCTAAGTTGATCCAGTAGCTGCTTATGTCTTCTTCCGCTGCCTCTTGTTCTGTGTGTGTGTGTGTGTGTGTGTGTGTGTGTGTGTATGTATGTATGTATGTATGTATGCATTATGTATGTATGTATTATGTACGTAAGTATGTATTATTTGTGTATGTATTATGTATGTATGTATGTATGTATGTATGTATGTATGTATGTATTTATGTATGTATATGCTATATCGTAGTGGAAACCTTACAGTACAACACGAGTTGTAAGTAAAGCAAACAGACGCAGTGCTCTACCACACCATGCAAAACACAAATCTGCTAGAAGCACGAAGTTTGTAGGAGACAATGGCGAAGACATGTGTATGAATACAAGCCTCGAAATGCGTTTGGCACAAGCAACAAGACAAGTGTGAAAACCTGCTGTTGGTCTCTCTACACCACAAGCAACAAGACAAGTGTGAAAACCTGCTGTTGGTCTCTCTACACCACAAGCAACAAGACACATGTGAAAACCTGCTGTTGGCCTCTCTACACCACAAGCAACAAGACACGTGTGAAAACCTGCTGTTGGTGTCTCTACACCACAAGCAACACGAAATGTATAACATGAAGAATGAAGAAAAGATAATACAGAGCTTCCTAAATTGCATTCACCATCCGACTGTCATGAGGTTATGGTAATCGTTTCCACGCACACTAAATGACAATTTACAATACAATAACCAAACAAGGATAATATTACAATATATAATTTTACAATTGAAACATTAAAATTCCTACATATTTCGATCCCTTAAGAATCATCTTCAGGGAGAAAACATCAATCATATATGTATAGAACACAGATTAAATAATTGTTAGCGAAGTATGTAGGATGCGCAGACATATTACATTTTGTATGTTGTGTACCGTGCATATTTACAACTTAATTAGAACAAACCAACAATTTTGTGCATAACTGTTAGTTTGTTCTAATTAACATCGTACATTATTACTACTATTATTATTACTATTACTATTATTACTACTATTATTATTATTTAACTTGCATTTTGCTGGTTATTATATTACAAAAATAATTATTATGGCGTTAATTAGAACAAGGAGTTAATTAATTACGTCCACCGAATATTTCAAGCGCAAATGACGAACGTTTATGCATTTTGACTTCAATAACCGACTACTGACACCGCTCTGGTTTCTCGTTTCGACACTAACGAGAAGCCAGCAACACCAACCTCCTTCTTGTGTATCCTGCTTTCCAGAAACTTGATTCCCACAGATAGCTCGCTTGGAGGCGGATCCTCTGCTCGTCCCTCAACCTCCTGCATCGCCATCAGCCTCCTGTTTTCCTGTTTCCATGACAGCGCTGTGAAGCTCTCAAAGAACGAGCCGTCCGTCTCCTGAACCCTGCAGGAAAAAAGGAAACTCTTACAGTTGGCATAAGGCATTCTGAGGTCTTATGACGCAACTACTTTAAAAAATGCTTCAGTCTCTATTGTGAGGCTATTCTAAACAAACCCCATTCAGCAGAATCCTTCTTTAGAAGCCAATGTTTCGACAGATACTCACAAAATTCCACGGATTTTAATGCAATTCGAGAGTACAGTTTTGTGTTTCAAAGAGTCCGTCACTTTCTCTTTCCTGAGTCAGATAAATCCAGCCCAAGCTACCCTATCCTACTGCTTGAAAATCCGTTTTAATATTACCCTCCAATTTCTGCCTAGGTCTTTCAAGTGGTCTATTGCATTCTGGTTTCCTCACTAAAACCCTGCATGCATTTCTCTTCTCCATGCGTGCCACATGACTTTCTATCCCATGATTCTTGATTTGGTCACCCGAATTTTATTTGGTTAGCAGCACGAAATGGTCATCCTCAGCATTATGCAATTATTTGCTGCCTCCTGTTCATTCCTACCTCTTAGACCCAAATATCTTCCTTCGCATCCTATTTGTGGCGGCACTCGCGGCTATTTATGTCACATTTAAACAATACAACAACATGTGACAAATAACATTCACCAACAAATCCACAAATTCCGAGTGGAAACACATTTTTATGCCATTAATTTACACCAAATTTTAACTGATAATATTTAATGTTTTATTGTTTTATGAGACAAAGATTTTATACGATTTGTGCTGCAATATCATTATTAGACATCGTTTAACCTACGACGTGTAATATTGTGAAGTAGCGACAAAGTATACCCCTGAAGATGACGAGTTGGTATCGAAACACGTCGGGTAATTGGCTGTAAAATAATGACATAAAAAAGTGTTTCCACTTGGAATTTGTGCATTTGTTGGTGAATGTTATTTGTTACCTATAAAAATGCACGGTGAAGACAGTGTGAACACAATACAACAACATGTTTCTATGATTACTTCCTACTAAGAAACATTCGAGCTAACTGAGTTTCTCGCATAATTCTAAAAGTTTCGCAGCCCCTATATTTGTGTTACTTTATAAAATGTAAGCAGTGTTACAAATAATTTGTAATTACACATCTGATTTTATCCACACGAAATTCCTCATGCCTACCTCTCATGGTTCCTTATTTGTCACGTAAGCGAAAACTAGACAGAAAATACGCACAACGGCCATGTATTTTTCTTTGACAACAAACCAAATGTCTTAAGAAGTGCTGCATATTTTTCCCAAGACATATTACCACGCAAAGCTTTTGAAGCTACCTTAAATGGTGCCAGTGTCACACGCATCGCGGATAATTGCGTTACCACCGCCATGTTGGCACTATTTAAGGTACGCGGTTATGAAATATAAATATTATGTCTTCTATACGGGCGCAATATTCTAATATAAAGGTTCATGATTTTCTATCAATTTGTTAGAAAGTTCCTGTGGTTGACACGTACGTGGCCGTATGTTTTCATACTGGTTAGTATGCTTCGCCACATTCGACGTCCCTTATACGCCGATGCCAGAAGAGAGACACAACAGCGTAAACAGCAACGTCTCGATAAAATAGCCGAAATTTGTTACGTAAGCTTATTATATTTCCATCAATAATCGGTGCTTCTCATACCGGTGGGTGTTTTCAACCCTTGACGCGCGAAACTTCGGTGAGGAATACACTCCAGTAACACGGCATCTTGCCTAATGGTGCATAAAATTTAATCAACAGATTGATGAAAGGTTCGTCACTTTCACCTTTAACCTTTCCATTCTCTCGCTTGAGGGCTTTGCCCTTTTCTACTCGTAATTGTGTAACATTCGGATAGCTAGCAGGGATTGCTGCTTGCATGGCACTCCATGGTAACTTTAATACGCGCGGTATGGTCATACATATGTAATTATATACATGATGAGTCATTCCAATTTTTTGGAAAATGAAATTCACAAACTGCGTGAGTTAGCATCTTATATGCCTGCAACATATTAACCGTTTAAAGACGAAGCGTATCTGTTTTATATAAGGACTCAGTGCGTACCACGCTGTAAACACTCTCCACTTCGGTTATAAAAACCAATCTCTTAATATTTTATAAGGCAAAAGTTGCTGTTTGTTCCGAGATCCGTACAAAACACATAAACGCAATGTGGGAACCACTTACCATTTTTTAATGTTAAACCGGGTAGTACGTAAAGTTACCGCTAGGCTTTAAAAGGTTAAAGAAATCCCGAAATATAACGCGTCATAATTAGCTACCTGAAAGGACCCGGGTCCCGGTCTCTACCCAGAGACCGCACACCGGTATCCTGATGTCACGCATTGGTTTCTCTGTCCCTTCAAACAGGTACCTTAATTCGGGCCACGTCCGTTTTCTTCAGCACGCATCGCAGTTCATTATTTCATCATTATCATCTATTTTGACTCCATAAGATATCATGCAATGCGAAACCGTCGTTAAATAAATATCTTCGCTTGATTAGTTCCGTTGTTTGAAACCCATAAATAAATGTAAATTCCAATTTCCACCAGCATTTGTTTTAATAAGTACAATACCAAATTATGTTCATCAACAGACATGGAATTATGCTTACATGTTTCGGAAAAAATGGGTCAATTATCAAGTCATCTACAGACATTTCTTAATTCTTGTTGTGCTAAATATAAGGCATTTAGGCATCCTGTCCAATTTATAACTTTTTGTTAAATTAAGTTATCGTGTTTAAACTTTTGTCCAAGTTCTCAAATCATTTGACTCACTAATGTGTCCTATCACCAACATAACTATAAAAATAGTATGTTAAAAGACTTTAAACATGTGTCACTATAAGGTATAAAATATAAAATGGTAAATAATAATGAAAAGTATAAAAAATTCAATTAAAATTGTATTAAATTTCTTTATAGCATTCAATATACCATAAAGTGTTTCAGCTGTAGTGATCAGTACAAAACTGGTAGACCATGTCGTTGGTGAGAATGCGAATTTGCCAAGTGAATATTCATTACACAACCTGAGAAACGAATCAGTAAACCTATTAGAAACCTGCTTTGGAAACCGCACAGTTTAAGGCAAGTGAATTAGTAAAATCTGCCTACCGCATTGGCCGCTCTGTGAAGAACGGTATTATGGGTTCGAATCCCACTCTCCGTAGGGACTGTGTTGTGCGTTTTTCCTCTCTGCTCTGTACGCAGAGGCCTTATCACGGACCGACAACCCCCCCCCCCCCCCGCCCCGCGTCAACGGCCCACGAAGTCCTACTAAATGTCCATAAGCAAGCCTCAGAAACCCGCGTTCCCCAAGCAGCTTGTGTCAGCAAGGCAGCAGAGAGAATAATTAAATGTAAAAGCCTGAGTGTTCTCAAGTGGCATCGCATGTCTACATCGTGTTTCATGAATGCTTGTTAATTAGCGTAATTGAATGAGCGGATGGCAGTACAGACAGGATAAGAAGCACCACGGACTCATGACTACAGCAACTTCAAACGGCCCCTTATTGTGAAATCCAACATCATGGAGAGGTGATAACACCAGTTAAAGTTACAGATTTTCATATTCCTTCATATTTCAAACAGTTACATTGTTTCCTAGTCCTGACCTCTTCCACCTACTCACAATACGCGTCGAGGTTGTTTATTTTCACTTGATCACACTCAGATACACACCACAGTCGGTAGGACTCCTCTAGATGAGGGATCGGCCCGTCGCAGAGACCTCTAACTGACAACACAAACACTCACAGGAGACAAACATCCATGCCCCCGGTGGTATTCGAACCAACGATACCAGCAAGCGCTCGGCCGCAGACCTATGCCTTAGACCGCGCGGCCACTGGGATCGGCCAAACACTTACATAAGAAACTTAACTGCGTTCTGGCACCAACTAAGATACAAGAGGCTCTGCGTAAGGTGTACAAAAGTTTAAGATGTTATTTTATGAGTCGTTTTACTAAAACATGCTTTATCAATGCAAGCTCCAGTATCAAGCCTTACGCCGCTACGAACATTTTAATGTCCGTACATTGGTGTGAAAGAAAATTGTAAAACACACGTTTTGTCACACATAAACATCAAGTTACGTGTGAGATAACACCACAGAAGACCATTAGCTCCGGCCACTTGTAAATCTTGCGAGAGCAGCAGCTGTTTTCACTAATAACAATCGAGGCCTTGCGATAAAAAAACTCTCTATTCTTCAGACGAATTTCATCCTGGTCTTTTGAGCGTCAGTTGGCAATTTTGATGGGCCAGTTGCGACACTTCACTTTATAATGCGTGTTTGTACATGAGTTAAGCTCATAAACCCTTATTCTGATGATGAAATCAAGAACAATGCGATAGGCGTTTCATTTGGCACATATGGTAGACAGGAGAGATGCAGAGAGGATTTTGGTGTGGAACTGAAGGAAACAGACCACTTGGAAGACCTAGGCGCAGATGGAAGTACAATATTAAAGTGAATCTTGAAGAAATTGGTTAGAATGGCGTGGACTGAGTTGATCTGGCTCCGGATAGGGAGAAGAGGATTATTGTGACTGAGATTATAAATCTCCGGGGTTACATACAATGAGAGAAATGTCTTGACTAGCCAAGCCGCTACTAGCCTCTCAGTAAGGACTCTGCTCCATGGCGGTACTTAGTTACGTAGTCAATTAGTTTAAAAGTTTGCAGTGTTGTTCTGACGCCCCACAGCCGCGCAAGAACGTCCGGTAAGCATGTTCGCGTCCAGTAAGCTGATGCAAAATAAGATAATCATACTTACCTGACGTTTCACTTTAAATTTTAAATTAAGAAAAATCTTAGTGTATGGTTTTTAGAGTTTTGGGGACTGAACGTGGTGACTATGAATCGCCTTCTGGGATGCTGTAGTCAATTCTGTTATACAACGCTTCCAGAGGAACACGCTGCCTCTATCACCATGTTTGCTGATGGAGACAGCAGGTTCTTCAGAAACGTCGATACACACGCAGCTTACCAGAATAAATGGCGTAAAATTCCAGTATCATTGTTACCGTTATAGAATTCGATTTACTTTTAAAGAGTTAGTCTGTACATGTTTTAAGTTTTGTGACTATAGCAGGTGTTTATATCTTGAACTGCCGTTTCAGAAGCGATATTCTGAAAATCCTCTCTGCTGTTGCATGAAGTAGGGGCGCTACAGTTTGGATGTGTTGTGTTAAGCGATTTCTTTCATTGCAGAAGCTAAACAGAACATCCTATCAAAACATTAATTAAACTGCCGACAGAAAAAAACTTTCTCTGAAGTCAGAAACGTTGAAATGTAGTCTATCAAAAGATTCAGTATTTCATTTTTTTTTCTACAGCGAAAAACGAGACATGTTTCCTCAACCCTCGTAATATTTGGATAATTCTACCAGTTTCGTAGAATTTAATAAGCAAGTTTTTACAGTCTACAGCTCCTATTTTCTTTTATTCTCTTATTTTTCTCTCTACCGTTCCTTGATTATTCCTTCCTTCCAGATATCCTCTCCGAGTTTCTTTATTTCCTTTCCTTCTAATTTTTATTCCTTCTTTAATAAGGATCCAGGGAATTATAACCTAGGTGTAAAAACGAAAGCTCAAGTCTGTTGCTAAATAGTTATGTATGTTTGTGAACGTGTAATATTCGCGGTTCTCATAACGGTATTGTTAAAGTGTTATGTCTTCTTGCATGTGACGCCATGTCAACTGGTAAATATTAACGTGTCGAAGGGTTGTAGTGCCTCTATCTTCAGGGTGTAGCAGTCTAAAAATTGCTAAATATAAAGGCAGTTACCGTTCGAAACGTCGGTAGCTATTTAAAATTCGACTGCATAACACCGCAGAAGACTTAAAATTTCAACTGTAAAGAAGCCATTAAATTCATCTCGACGTTTCCTATCGCGTTATGTTGGTGCAGTCACAACCCCCAGATTCTCCTTCGTGAGATACGGCAAGATTGCTTCCATAAAATTCCCTTCATTTTGCATGACAACATTCAGCGCGAGTCTCGAAAACCTTACGGTCCTGCTACCTTAGTCACGTGATTGCAGCTGCTACGTATGCAGACGAATACTGGCACCGCCACCGCTCTGACTGCAGAAACACACTGATCTACGCGCACACGACTTCGCGCACGCTCCCATTTTGTGACACCAGCCTAGGCGCATTAAAGTTACTTGCGCCTGAAGCTGGAGACTTTGTGAAATAGATCCTGCTATACTTAAAAACTTCGATTGGTTGCTATTCTGTCATATTTGTGTGTTCTCTTTTCAGTTTCTCCACTGGAATGTCGGTAGATTACCTTAAAACAGCCCACGACCCCGAACATCCAGCAGTGACAGCAGTGACTTCACGCTCACTGCCGTCTTGCACCGAGCTAGTACGCTCAGGCGGTATCACTGGCCTGGTGCACCTCTAACCAGGGACAGCTATTATCCTGCCTCAGGTTTTTAGTTATTTCCAGTCATAATATACAAATGTCGGTACAGTCAGTACCTAAAGTTAGAGTATCACGGCTGCTTGCATATGCTTTCCCGTCTACATTCATTGTTACTGTACATACATACTGTCTACTCCAGGAGAGTCTAATTAATTGCAGTATCATTAAATAAAAGCCCAAAATAGATAAACGACCTATTTCCAAATTAATTAAAGAGCACGTAAGCAATTTAGTTTTAAAAACCAGCATATCAAATAAAGGATTCTCTATTTCTTGCTATATTCTTCGAGTTACGTTGTACGTACTTTACTATATATATATATTGAGTAACACTGTAACCGTATGTACGGTGCTACGTTCTTCGAGTTACGTTCCATGTACAATGCCATATTCTTCGAGTTACATTGTACGTACATTACTATATATATATTGAGTAACAGTGTATGTACAATGCTACGTTCATCGAGTTATATTCTATGTACAATACTACCTTCACCAAGTTACATTCTATGTACAATGCTAAATTCATCGAGTTACATTCTACGTACAATGCTACGTTCATCGATTTGCATTCTATGTACACTGTCACTTCCACCGATTTACATTCTATGTACAATGTTATGTTCATCGATTTACATGCTATGAACAACCCTACGTTAATAGATTTACATTCTACGTACAATGTTACGTTCATCGATTTGCATTCTATGTACAGCGGTATTTTCGTCGAGTTATACTCTATGTAGAGTGCTGTGTTGGTCGAGTTATACTCTATGTAGAGTGCTGTGTTGGTCGAGTTATACTCTATGTAGAGTGCTGTGTTGGTCGCGTCACATTGCATGCACAGTCGTATGTTCTTCCAGTGCACAACACTCTGTTCGAGTTTCACTACACACACACACACACACACACACACACACACACACACATTGCGTTAAACCCTACGCCCATATACATGCAATGTCCCTCCCACACACACACCGAAACACATAAATTACCCTCACTACAACGGCCGGTAAGGAAGGTCTGACCCTTTTCATCGCATGACTCCTGTCAACCCAGCACGGAAACTGACTTACTCCATCCGACCTAATTAAACCGAGTTGTGCTCATAGTGTAGGCTCTGCATGTCTCGTCTTTCCGTCGCCAGAGGCGCTCTTGCAAGTAATTAGGTAGCGTGAAACAAGGCCACAACAAGCATAGGTATTTAGTTGTATATCCGGCTTCATTAAATTCATTGTGTGATTAGACAGATAAACAGAGGTCACAAGTAACTGTGTTTCAGCGAAGGATGACTAAATGCAGTGGACATGTGCATGCAGCATATCAAATGTGTAAGTATACTTCTGATATTATTTTTCTTCTGACAAAGAACCCAGCATTGACAACAGCGATGCTACACTGAATAGCACAATAAATCTTTTTTGTGCATCAAGCTAATAAGTATTACAGACGCTATAAACAAATATTTTGTTCCTTTTAAATTTGTTTATATAAAACAAATCGGAGGAGGTATAGTTGACTTTCCATAACATTTAGTGACCTCTGTCTCTGTGGCATTAAATTATTTTAAATAACGAGGTTCTATTATAAAATTTCTAAGGTTTAATTTGGGTTCCATTTTAAGTAGGGTTTAAGCTGGATTGAAAGGACGAAAACTAAATTTCCTGATCGTGCTTTTCCAAATATAATTTTATCCTGATAAATTAGTCTATATTCTTCCCAAAGAATAAGACTATATCTTACACAAAAAGTTCATAAAACTATTTTGTATGATATTTCTACATCTTTAACACTTTTTATTTCGTCAGGAGTAAAAGTCAAAGATCCCACAATATGAACATATGATGCATTTCTGTGATTTTTATTGACCTCAGAATGAAAAGCGGTTATTTCTGTGTTAAGTGCTAAGTGAATGGTTATTCCCTATAGCTGACACGCATACTGTTCACTGCGCGGTACGAACTATACATTTAAATACAAATGAAGATAATGTTTGTCTTTAAAGGATTAATTAGTATAAAGCTCTTTGACATCTGATCAGAAAATTTTGATAATTCCCATCTGTAGGTAGGTTCCACAAACAGTCCTTACATTAATTCGTACACCAGTAGACAGAGAAGGAAAGCCATTAGCTGTGTTACATCATCATTCATAAGACTTCCGAGCGCAATATCAGTACCTACTGACGCAGCCTCCTCGCGTTGTCTCCTTCTGTCATATCACAAGCTTATCAGGAAAGTGTTAATGAAGTCGAAATTCAGTCAATGTCTCTTACATTCACATTTTAACTAATATGAGAAGCTTCTGGTCTATTTTAACTTCAAATAAATACTTTTTTATCTAAAGTCCTTTATAGGATATTTTGAAATTGGAGGCACAGTTTTTTTAAAAATGTATCCTAGAACAGACAGCCTGTATTTCCTCATTACGCATTTAATGTAAGAATGTTAAAAGTAAAGTTGTGTGTGTGTGTGTGTGTGTGTGTGTGTGTGTGTGTGTGTGTGTGTGCACACAGAAGGTCACAGAATTAAATGAACTGTTCAATTTATAGAGTTCTCTACTGTTGTGACGTTATATGAATAGTTGCAATTCCAGTTGCCTGGAATTATTGACCCACGGTGGACACAAACATACGAGTGAAACTAATGTGTTCCATGTCCGTGCACTATATTATACAAAAACACTAACCACCAACAAATGCACAAACAGAGTCTTATCATCAATCGTAACACACTCCTACATGTTTCGACCCTGCTGGGTTATCTTCAGGGAGAACTTTTTTGTTATTGTTACACTAAGGTTGCATTTTATAGCTGAGTGAGAATGTGCTGTTGACTGTGTACTGCGTTGTTTTTGGAGGCGTGAAATCTCTGCGGTCCCGGCCTGCACTGCACTGCAGTTCATGCCTCCAGTACACAGTTAACAGCACATTTTCACTCAACTATAAAGTGCAACCTTAGTGTAACGATAACAAAAAAATTCTCCCTCGAGATGACCCAGCAGGGTCGAAGCATATAGGAGTGTGTTACGATTGATGATAAAACTCCCTTTGTGCATTTGTTGGTGATAGTGTTTTTGTATACGAGTGGATTGTAAGAACTGTAGCTGGGTTGCGCCTTGAGAATCGGTAAGTTAAAGGACTGAAAACTAAGGTGAAGCACAATGTTGAAATATTAAATATGACTTTCAAAATATGTTCCCTCTTGAACGTCACTCAACATTCTTTGCAATGTACCCGGACAGCTCGTCAATTATTCATCTGTTTGTTCAGTTTTTAAGTTTCTTGTTTTTTCCATGGCGCAACAGCCCCTAGTAGGCCAGGGCCTCCTCATTATTCAGGCCTCACGATCACACTCAGACACACCACACTCGGTAGGATTCCTCTGGAAGAGTGATCAGCCTGACGCAGAGACTTCTACCTGACAACACACAACACTCATAAGAAAAAGAAATCCATGCTCCCAGCGGCATTTTTCTCCATCCTGTTTCTCCCTTTAATCCATTCTATACCTTGAAATCCTTCTCTCCTTCTTCATGTCACTTATGTTACATACTGCTGTCCTCATACAACACAACACAACACACCCATGCCCGCGGTGGGGTTCGAACCCACAATGCCAGCAACCGAGCGGCAGCAGAACCACGCATTAGACCGCGCGGCCACCGGAATTTGCCAGGTTTTAAGTGCATTAGTTAAATTTTCATCCGGTCAATTATTCCATTTCTTAATTATTTAGGTACGTCTCTTCGTACAGTTCGTTTGCCACTCATGCCGGCATCACATCTCGTCCTTGTTCTCTTCGTTTCGTTTCGTAGTCCTTCCCTCTTCTACCTACTTGTTCACAGTAGGTGTTTTTGATTTTTCACTTGATCACACTCAAACACACACCACAGTCGGTAGGACTCCTCTGGACGAGGGACCGGCCCGTCGCAGAGACCTCTACCTGACAACACAAACACTGTACAAGAGAAAAAAAAATCCATGCCGCCGGTGGGATTCGAACCCACGATCCCAGCAAGCGCTCGGCCACAGACCTACGCCTTAGACCGCGCGGCCACGGGGATCGGCGCCTTGCCTTCTTCTTGGTTTAAATCACAACACCTTGCGGTAATCATAAAATATGACCGTCCCCTAGCTACTTTTATCTACAGTTTTATGGGGCACATAACTCTGTGTTATTGTTCATGCAATGAACAAAGCCGTTAACACAGCTGGTCACATCGATGAACACTTTACACAACCATTCATTTCGCCTCATTACATTACGGGTTCATTCTAATCTCATCACAAACCATATTGCTGCAAACTTTTACTTCCATCCCTATAATTCAGTGGGGATAAAATAGAGGAACAAAGAGTAGTTTCAAATGTAATTGACGAGACGTGCTTCTCTGTCCCTCTATAGGCATGTGGCACGACGGATTCACAGTTTTATCAACTTTCGTCTCAAGAACTGGGACATGGTTTTGAATCTCACAGCGACACAATTAAGCGCCGTGTGATCAATGAATTTAAACCACAGAAAATATGTGCAAACAAGTTTTATACTCTATTTCCAAGCCTGTTTTGTGAACAGACAACCCTCCTTCTCTCTTGCTTCCCGGACCCCTCAACCCTTGAAAATGAAGGCATTACAGCCCTTCGAAAAGTCGGCAAACACCAACTCGGCGCCACGGCTACTCATCCCAGCGGACGTGGAACCCCAGCAACGCCTATGACAAGCTCAAAATACTGACCTGCCATTGGAAAAAACTGAGTCACCTGCAAGTGGGAATACACACCGTGTTGATAGCGCGGCACTAATGCTAAGCGGTTACCCTCCTAATCCTGTCAAACAGATTCATTGTACTGTGTGGTGATGGTTTTATGGACTTTATCCATCGTCCGAAGAGTAAAATATTAAAATATTAAAAAATTAAAATCACAACGTTTTTCGGAAGCTGGCTCTGCTTCCGTCCTCAGGTAAATGGAGGGGGAGCAAAGAACCTACTCTGTTGGGCCCCTTACACAGAGTAGGTGTTTCTTTTCTCCTCCCCCCCCCATTCACCTGAGGACGGAAGCAGAGCCAGCTTCCGAAACGTGATCTTAATTTTTTAATATTCTACTCTTCGGGCGGTGGATAAAGTCCATAAAACCATTACCACACAGTATTATACACCATCTTCAAAGCCTTTTAGAAGTTATCCAAGATTCATTGTACGAAAGTAAAGCCTGACTCAAAACAGCTTAGAGTGAAAGAATGAAACGAGTTAATTGTGGTCATTATTGCATATATATGATAGAGTGGCCAGCTTTACAGAGGAATAATGGGTTGACGTTGGAGAAACTGCAAGAAAAGAAAAACGTCCTTCAATAGGACGATAAGTGTCTGATCGCCAATTAGTTCCTTGCAAACTTTTTTGTAGGAAATGGCTTTTCCTGCAACCAGCATGCTCTCTCGGCTTGATATATTCTTCTATTTCTAAAAAAAAAATTACTGTTTTATTTTTACTCTTGTATTCCCAATAGCAAAATAAACGACGTCTTCCTTCTCCTTTGATGTAGTAAATTAAAACCGTCTAGTCGTTAAGGAAAGTTTAACTTGAAGGTAAAATTTCTCCACGCTATCGAAACGTGCATAGGCTTTATGAAATGTAATAACGAATGCCGCCATACACTTACAAACTCCTCACAAACTTTTCTTGTTTGATTAAAACACCGAAAGGGGTCAAGTTGAACAGCTGTACAAACTAAAAGAAGTGCAATAAACGCACCACGGCTGTCTTCACGCTTCTGACATTTAATGCTGTAGACTAAATTCTACTTTCTTTGTCTTCAGACACCTTCTTACATTCTTCTTGTATGTTTCATGACATTCGGTCGTCTTAGACGATTCCACACAGTCCCGGTAGAGATTTGTTCCTTAGAGTCAGCCATACTTAAATTTTAAAGTCGCCTCACTATCGCGACGGTAACGCAGACCCATAAAGGACACGGGGCGATCAGACCTGCTTCCCATGACGTCAACACCGACTCCACTGTTTACAGGGTCGCTTGGGCCAACTCTCGACTCTTCAGTGTCCAGTCGCTAGCCGTTTCTACTGGCTGCAATGCGACCCGTATTAGGTCGCTGTCATATTGGGCATTACGTAAGACACGATGGCGATAAGTTGGCGATAAGATTAGCTTACGATACGACCCAACCCTTTGTTTTAAATGGAACCTTGCATACTGAATACGACAGGATAACGATACGCTCACGATAGGTTGATACGATATGACGACGACTCAGCACGCTGTGTCGTCCACGTTTTGTGCCTGGAAAGATAATGGTTATTCAAGAACGGGCAACTTTTAAAACTTACATGTGTCTTCCGGGGGGGGGGGGAGCAATGGGAGCAAATGCCATTCCAATATTTTTTCTACCTAAGAATATTTTCTTGTTACTACTTTCCTGGAACAGCATTTTAATACATTACTCACGCCACTGGGTCATTAGGTGACTTCGCAAAATTGCTAAAATCGACTATTGTCTTCGTCATGTCTGTCCTTCCTTCCGTCTGTCAGTCCCCACGGAAGCACTTGTCTTCCACTGGACAGGTTTTCATGAAATTTCGTATGTCATGGTTGGTTTGAAAATCTGTCGAGAAAATTCAAGGTTCATTAAAATCTGACAAGAATAACGGGTACTTTACATGAAGACATACGTACATTTATGGTAATATCTCGCTGACTTGTTCTTAGAATGAGAACTTCCAAACAGAAGTTATAGGGAAAATGAAAACGCACATTTTATGTTCAATGATTTTTTTTTTTACGAAAAAGGTGACATTTATGAGATAACGTAGAGAAATATGGTACAGCCGGACACGTTACAGATGGCACTATAACACGGCGCATGCGCATTGCATGCTGGATAAATAAGGCTACTGACACACACGCGGAATATGTAATACTTATTGCTTTTCCACGGCAACAGTGGTTACGCGAACGCGCTTCAGTGTTACTTTATACGTGCGTTGCCTGCCTTGTATTTCATAATGCTAGACACTTCTGTTCCTGTCAGAGCTGTTTCATAATGCTAGACACTTCTGTGCCTGTCACAGCTGTTTCATAATGCTAGACACTTCTGTTCCTGTCACAGCTGTTTCATAATGCTAGACACTTCTGTTCCTGTCACAGCTGTTTCAAGTTTAGAGTATCTTCTGATACTCTCAACTTATTCATTGTTCCACATTCTTTGTTGGTGGAGCATTTCCGTTCAATAACTCGGGAACAAACTAGTAGTAACAGTAGCAGTAACGCGCTTCTGTTGTGTACTGTAATGTCAGGGGGTCTTCCCGTAGGCCATGACCAGAACCTGGCTTTGTGCAGAAGTCGGCCTAATGGAGGTTGTTTACTTAAGGCAGTGAGGGTGGCTACCCCCTCCCGCCCCTTCCCTTACCCTTTTCAGAACTAATTTACCCAAGGTCGGTTCCAATGTGTCTTCATTTGCTCTGATCGTTCAGTAATTTAGCTCAGCGTCTCGTGCCGTGTTTGAGCAACGTAACAGAGGTGTACGGACCTAGAGTATCCAGATTGTCGGCTGCCCTATTTCTGTCACTTATAATTTATTTATGTCTACCTTTCCTCATATATTCCCGCTTTCTTCTTCTCTTTCTTACTTACTTCGTTTATACCTTCTCGTTTCTAGCACATTCACGTCCCTGTAAAATGCTTATTAAAATTGTGAAATCCACTAAGCACACTTTCACGAAATCTGTATTGGGATGTTCTGTTACAATTTTTCCACATAATCCAGTTTTGGTTAAAATAAGGAAAAAATAAAGGACGATTTGCATAAAGATATACGTGCAGTTGTGCTTATATCTCGGGCATAATCTGCTAAATATTTATTGACGTGAAGAAGTTTATTTAATAAGAGTTGCAGAAAAAGATAAAGCACAATTTATGTTCTATACACTTTTTAACGTAAGCCTTGCGGCTTTCAAGGTAAGTAAATACGCGTAAGTGAACGCACCAGATGTTCTATGCCGTTCGTACACTTCCTAAGTTGTTCACAGTTTTTATCTTACCTTCCTTCTTTTGCCCCACTTTTATGTTTCGTTCTTTCTTCCATTCGTCTCTTATATATCATCGTTTTAATTCTTTCACGCATTACCAAACATATAAAAATAAATGACCCTTTTTTTTCACAAACCAGCCACTTTAATTACTGACTGATAGTACTTTTAATAACGTTATCTCAACTGTACAAGTTACACAAGTTTCGAATTTAAGATAAATTTCGGAAGATATATTACCTTCACCTAATTTCAGGCACTATGGCACCGAATGAAGAAAAGTACAGTGTGTCTCAGTTAAGTGTTATGAAGCTCCAGGCCGAGGTTCGACCCAGAACCGCCCAAGTATAAGACACAGATGTTAACCACTACGCCGGGACATTCAGTGCGATGATAAAGGAGTAATGTGAGCTTACGTCACCCGATAGATCGGAACGGTTCCACATGTTTGTTCCCTCCCACGCCACAGCCACGCCAGAAACTCCTCTGAAAAGTAACAGCCCGAACAACTGCGAAATGACAAGCTTTGTGTGTGTGTGTGTGTGTGTGTGTGTGTGTGTGTGTGTGTGTGTGTGTGAGGGAGGGAGGGGAGGGGAGGGGGGAGCGAATCCCTTCAAATGTCCAAATTAACCTTTTCAGTATTCCTCACGGTTTATCTCGCGTAGAAGCACCGACGCGGATTTCACACAGTGGCAGACCAGTGACAGAAACGTCTCTCTGTCCTGTCTAAAAGGTTGAAACACAATATTCATAGCTTCTCATAACCACTATGTGCATTATCATGGAAATATGCATTATCACGGACATATGCATTATCACGGACATATGCATTATCACGGACATATGCATTATCACGGACATATGCATTATCACGGACATATGCCTGAAGGAAGGAGAGAGGCCACCTTGAAAGTAAAACAGGCATCCATCTTATTAACAAACTTAGACCTTAAATGTTGAGACGTCTAGTATATTCAGTCCAAGAGACTGTAAAATTCATACAGCAGCGACTGTTGTCCACGCGACTGAAGGAACAGCATGGCCAGATCAGGTGCGCAGCCAGCATTTTTCCTTTCTTGGGGGCGGGGGGGGGGGGGTGGCTGGCCCTGAGGCTATATATAATATATGGGTGATTTTAAAAATTGTGTTGTAAAAATCATGTTATAAGTACAACATAACACTCTTTGCAACTGCATTTATACACATGCAACTAAACTAAACGTTCCATGACTCAATCACAGTGTCCTACCGTCTTTTTTTTTAATTTTATTAATTTATTTCTCAAAATTCTAACGTACTAGTCATCAGCCAATTTCAGTGGCGGATTTCGGCTGAAGGGAAAAACACGTAAAACTTTTGATATCATAATATCTACAACACGTTTTTTTTAAGTTTCGGTTTTGCGGATTTGGAAGGGGGCTGCAGCCCCCCCCCCACCTTGGGTGCGCCCTTGGGCCAGATCATAGTCTGATGTAACGCACTGGATCTAGAGTCACACCTTGGAATCTCTTATTTGAACACCCTGCTCATTAATTCTTAAATATTTAACGTTAATCTTTCGACTGTACAAGTCACATGAGGTGGAAAGGTCGTTATAATGGTCATTTGGCCAAGATTTTGAAGAATGCGGTTCTAATTTCTTTACAGCTGTAGCTTGAGTAGAGGAACACTACAAGGCATATCAGGATATCCGGTAAACGGCCACATTATAAATGCTTAACTTCCGAACTCAACTACACGTCGTTGCGGCTGTAATTAACGGCTCAGTGGTTACATATCGAACCCTGGGGTTATTTACTTCAACATCCTTGAAAAAAAAATCTGTGCCTCGGTGCACGACTTTAATTTGGAGAAAACGTTCCAGTTCGTTTGTCCCCATAATTTAAACAAACTGGGAAAAACTTTAGGATAATCAATCAAGTATTAGGGAAAACACGTAAGGTCCTTATTTACTTCGCGAGAACACTACTTGGAAAGGAGAAAAGACTGGAAAGGCAGAAAAAATTACTATTCAGAAACTATGACTATATTGAAACCTCTCTCAAAAGAAGCCTGAGCATAACGGAAACCTGTCTTCCGTGGAAAATGTTTAGAGTTCCTAGGATCCAAACTTCAAGTACCTGTGTCAAACGGTACCTCCCTGTAACGGAAAAAAATTTCGGTTTTTTGCAGTTCCATCGTAGACAGGTTCAAATCTACTTGAAACAATGTGTTTTTCATTGTGCTTATGGACTATTGGAGGTACTATCGCTAGATTTGCCTAAAGAGACGGCTAGAGAGCACAGAAAGCTGTCGATACATTTAATGAGGCAGGCAAGTTTCGAAAAAGCATCTCCCGAATACAAGTAATATAGTCTTGCTGCTACACCGCTCTGTCACGTAACTTAACGGATTTCGATGTAAATAAAATCGGTAGCTAACAAAACGACAAAAAATTACATAAGATAATGCAGAATTAGAATTTCGTATTTGTCGCTTTAAATATAACCTACGCTTTAAATAAAAACAAGCTAATTTAAAAGCGTGTTAAAATAAAATAAGACCCGTAGTAGGTACTTCTATTAAAGCACCCATGTTACTAAAGAAGTCTGACGTTCAACTTTAAGTACAGATGAATTATACCGGAACTGCTGCCGTTAGGGTGGAAATGTAGTCCTATAAAGTTACAGGTGCAGTTGGAAAGTCCTTAAGCACTCCATTTTAGCTACGGTAATTCCAAAACTTGTTCAGCGGCGCAATAAAACTCCCACTTACCAACCTTCACAGCCCCACATCTTTGAATTTCCTGTTACTGCAGTGATATTTTTGCAGTAAACTTTGAAGCATTCATTTTTGAATCCTGTACTTCACTTAATACATATGTTTTGAATGTACGAAATCACACATAATGTCCAGGGGTTAAATTATGTGAGAAAATTTTTATCTAACGTCAGCGCCCAGTCAAGTGTAAGTTTCGGTCACTCACTTTTATATTTCTGAGATTGTTGTGCAAGGATAAATCCCTCAGAAGCCAGAACATGGTGGAGTGGGAGACAGACAGGGAGATTCACCAATGGTCCAGAAGCTGCGGGAATCTCCAACACGAGTGAGCCAGCAGGTAGGTGAATTTTGAAAATCACAGCGGAAGACTTTTTATTTCCTGTAAGTTGAGACGGAAACTGGCTGGCATTTTTCCTGGCACTCGCAAGGATCTTTCAAGACATGACACCTTGAGCCTTAATAAAATATACAAGAATTAAATTAAAAAATAATGTTGTCCCTGTACACGGCTTGAAGATATACAGAGGAAGGAGAGGTACAGCTCCACTCATTCTTATTCTCGGTACTAGATGGACACGATCACACACCCGAACACCTTACCCCTAGGAAAAGGCTCATAGTGTAGAGTGAATAGGAGAAAGCGTGGGTTCAAGGGCTGCTCAGGACGTTTTGGAGAAGAGAAAAAATTTCCCCTACTGGGAATCGCAATCTGGATCGTCTAATCACAAGGCCGATTACGCTGTTCCGGCTCCCAAAAGTAAATTTGACCCTATGCATGCCATGAAGGGATATGGCGGGAGTAGAAATAGGGCTCCACTCGTTCTTAACCTCGACATCAGATGGGAGTGAGTGGTCAGATTGAAACCCCAGCCGCTTTACCTGAACAAAAACCGATACCCATTAAAGTAACTGTAAAATTAAAAACAAACACACCCAGCAATCAGTAGAACATTAGTTAGCGTGTGCTCCACGCGGTTGGTTACTCAGAGGTCCAAAAGTGTTTGCTTCCTGTTAGTTCAATTCAGAATTCATTTCACAATTTCCAAACCAAATTCCGAAAATGCTGTAAGTTAACTGAATTCCTGATCTCAGTAAGCATTGGATTTTGTCTCAGTAAATACCAGGTCGGAGCCGGAGATATCATTAGACATGGCGTCGGCTTAATTAAAAAACTGCAACATAACCTCACAATTATCTGAGCTGGATTTTTAGATAAAGTCAAATCAGGAAAAACCTTCAGATGCGTCTAATATTGATCGTTGAAGTTAATATCTAAGTATGGGTTGTACCAACTTGAAAGCAACGTATGTTATTTAAACATCGCTGACAAAAATACAGGTGTACCAAACTTGAAAATGCAAATGGGTTAATAAAATGAAAACAAAATTTGTAGACTAATAAATCGTTACAGAAATTATACAACACAATCCGTAGGCAATGGCATCACATACGAGATATTACTGATGTGTTTTTGGACTTTTTCCATCGTCACTGATCACACAGACACAATGTTTTGAAACCAGACTGCTTTTGTCATCAGGCACACTAAAATCTTGTTGCTAGTTCAGGTCACGTTATTTTAATGTTCAATAAGGGATACTTCATTTCGTTTTATTACAAGCTGTTGACTGGGTTTCGTGTACACTGTTTTATATTTGGAGATTTGGATTGTTTTCTCTGTCACGTACGAATTGGTAGGTTTTCAGTTCCCTTAGGTTGTTACTTTTTATCAAAATTTTAGTGCACCTGAAGACGAAAGCAGTGTTCCTTCGAAACGTCGTGTCTGTGTGATCAGAGATGACGGAAAAAGTCTAAAAATACATCAGTGATATCTTTCATTACAGATATATTTCCAAATATCTCTGTACATCTAAGCGAGTGTTTGTTTCTACAATGGACATTAATATCAAGCAAAACACTGGGACAGCGTTTTGAATCATAATTCATACTGCCCAACCCTTGGGCGCGTTCCGCACCGGGGGAGAATTTCAGGTAGTGGGGATTCGACGTGAATGGTGTAGGAATTTAGTCCTTTGTAGTTGTCTACTGTGTGGTTGTATAGGTAGACGAGCTGATCGATTTCGATGATCCACGTAACTCCGCATTTCATAAATTCCAACATATTTCCCAAATGTTAGCCCAGGTACTGCAGGTGGTATATGGAACCTACAACTACTGCTGCCTTTAACCCCACTCAATTACGCAAGTATTTCTTGTTTCTCCGGAAGTATAGAGGCCTAAACATTAACCCTTTAAAGACGAAGCTTATCTGTTTTATATAAGGACTCAGTGCGTACCGCGCTGTAAACACTCTCCACTTCGGTTATAAAAACCAATCTCTTAATGTTTTATAAGGCAAAAGTTGCTGTTTGTTCTGAGATCCGTACAAAACACATAAACGCAATGTGGGCACCACGTAGAATTTTTTAATGTTAAACCTGGTCGTACGTAAAGTTACCGCTAGGCTTTAAAAGGTTAAGCCAACCATTAACTCCCATCCAGAGCCAATGTTAAGAATGAGGGGAGCTGTACTTCCATTCCACAGATGCTTTCATGATATGTACAAGAACAACGTTACGACTGCTGTTATATATAATCGCATTTAACATTACTTCAGGTTGTGTATTTTAAAATAACAGAATAAACCATGCTTGTATTTTTTTCTATTTACCAACTTGACATTGTTTCTCCCAGTCCGTTTACTTAAATTTCGTGTTTCAGATTTCTGTTATTTCGAGCACAAATTCATTTTCGAACTAATATTGGACATGGGTCTCATCAGATTAAAATGAAAAGCATTACACACGTGTCCATCGCCTATGAAAAAGCAAACGGCGGCCATATTCATTTCTCAGTCGTTACAATTGTTTGTTATCTCCATGCAGTGCATTTAACTCAAACAAAGGCCTGAAAAATGAATTTTAAAATATCCTCTCACTGTAAAGAATAAAAAAAACCCAAGCGAACTTTACATTGCCACCGCCCTCCTCCTCATCCTCTTCCTCCTCTTCCTCCTCCTCCTCCTCCTCCTCCTCCTCATCATCATCATCATCATCATCGAGTGTCAAATTGACATGAAGTCTGTTAATTCCTTCTGTCGCCAGTCCCTTCAATTTTCATTCACGTTACTTTGCTGCTGGTTGTCTTACGTCATCATTAATTTGACACTCTGCATTATCTAAAAGTGACAGATTCATTTCCTTCTATTTTAATCCATGAAGACTCAGTCGTGTATCTTTTTAAAACAGTTTGGATCCTTTTTGTTGCGTTTACATGAACTCCAGCATATGTAAGTGGCAGAAATGTAGATTTTGTGTAAATACATTAAGATTAATTTATTTAAAAAAGTTCTACACATATATAATTGATGTGTAATCCCTGAAGATGACCCGAATAGGGTCGAAACATATTGCAATTGAAGTTTTAGTGTTTTAATTTTAAAATTATACGTATAATATTGTGCATTTTTTGGTGTTGCCTTATGCAATTATAGTGAATAACTGTTGCCTTTAAAAGCACAGCGTTAACTTATTAAAGCTTACAAATGTTCAAGTGCTTTATTCAGTTTGTTACGACCCTCAGGATTATTATGTATATAAACGATTTTCAACACTGTTAAGCATTTACTGCGTGGTTATTAAATTTTTTACTTCAAAGAGTCAAAAATTCCTCTTGCACTGAGCTAAATCCCTGATTCTATTAATTACAATTGGTCAGAGGCCGTAATCCAATGACGTCAGCAGTGAGATGTGTTTGTTACACAGCAGGGCAGATCATTTTATTTTCTCAAAATAGCTCCATTGGACAGACTGAAGAAAATTTCTATCAGTAGCAGGGAGACAAACACTTTCTGTTTCTGCGATATTTGATGTTCTTACAGCGGTGCTGCTCGTACCGGGTTTTGTTGACGGAAAAAGCTGAACTGTAAAAACGTTGTTGCGAGTGGCAGACAGAAAGTCCCAAACGGGAGATATGAATTTCACTAATAAATTTTGTTTGATTTGATCTCTCTACTGATCCCCATACCTTGGAACTTCACATCCTCCTCCTTTGAGCGGCGACGGTAAGCGCCCAAAACATCAAGTGTTTTTTTTTAAATGTTCTCGAACAGACGGACAGACATAGCGAAGCTAAGAAGGACATTTTTCTTACTTTTAGTTGGGTACGAGACAAAAGAGTAAGCTTTGACAGGTTTAAACACTGGAGAAGCCAGGCCTGGCCGTTACTATGTCGGAAGCTAGAGATTTCAGCTAACGGTATGATATCCCAGCAGACCAGACGAGGGTATTAAGGGTATTGCGTGTTTTGAATTCCGATGATCCGATACGCGCCCATGCATGAGTAATCTCTGCACTAAAATTAATGGAGCTCAAAAACCGTCTGGCACAACATGCGGCACGTGTACAAAATTAGATTTCCACAGATGGTTTGTAGCCATTACAATTGTTCTGTCTGTAAGTATATAACATTTCGAGAACTGCTGGATGTACATTTATTAAAGTCGATATTGAGAAAATTTACGAGAAATTGTCATGGTAAATTTCGGAGAAACACATTGGAAATTTTACGTGAAGAAACATTACACATCTCAGCGCGATTTTCCAGTGTATATA
Source organism: Coptotermes formosanus (assembly GCA_013340265.1). NCBI lineage: Eukaryota > Metazoa > Arthropoda > Insecta > Blattodea > Rhinotermitidae > Coptotermes > Coptotermes formosanus. The sequence goes on along the minus strand of BLKM01012979.1, from coordinate 77,222 downwards.
AGCCTGCCCATCATTCCACGCAAAAAACAATTAAAACCTTGATTGTTCTCAAATTCATTGAAAATAAACTGAATGTTTTACGATACGCTGTTATTCCTCACGAAAGAAGTGTTTTCCATTCCCTACCAACAGTGCTACAGTCAAGTGTGATCGACTGCAGACGGTTACCAGGGTATGCAGAAAAGTGTTTGTCTGGTATAAACAACTAGGAAGACATCAAAGATAGAATTAAAGCACAGAAAATCTAAAGCTTCAGGTTCGGAAATGTAACGCAATGTGTCTAAGCTAAAAATTTTCAGACATTTCTTGATTCTGTACACACATCCCAGAAGACGAGTCTTTAGAATATAATTGCCATTACAGTGATGAAGGTTAATATTTAGATAGAGGAAGAAACGAACTGTAGATATAAATAAAACGAGAGGAAAGGAGAGAAGAAACATACAAGAGGGTCGTTCAGAGGTTCTGGAGGTTTGGTCGTCAGTCTCAGACCACAGGGGCCGGAGCTGCACCCCATGCCAGTCCACGTTGGATTTGAACTGTACAAAGTGGCAGTGGGACAGGTCTCGCTTCCCGTCCTTCGGTTTTCCACTCTCAGTGTCATTACACCAATATTCGTTACTCATTCCTTTATCTATCATGGCGCCATGCAATGTTTAGCAGTTGACAGAGTCATTAAATTAACACTTAAAAAATAAAACGGCAGGAAGAAAAAGAATTTAAAACGGGAGAAATAAATAAATTAACATGTTATCATTAGGTTGTCCGTCTTGCGACAGGTCCATAGCCTCTTACAAAGCGAGTTCCACACATAGGGCGATCTAGTGCTTCCTCTTTCAATTTCCGGTATCCTCCGTATCCTCTTATTTCCTTAAGGGACCGTTTCCCAAACTATGTTCCGCGAAACACCCGTGTTCCGCAAGATGTATATAGGTGTTCCGTACAAGAATAGAAAAAAAAAATTACAGATTTTTTATTAAACTTGAATTTAGCATATTTGATCATAATTTAAGACACTATTTATATAAGAATTTTTATAAGAACATTTTATTTGGTTACTAGGAGATCTCGATGCGATGATCTTTATTCGCTAAATGGGGGACAACAAAACAGACGCGTTCCGTAAATATTTACTAAGTTAAAAAGTGTTCCGTTACGAAAATATTTTGGAAAAGCTGCCTTAAGATCATTAAGTAGCTGCTTACGTCTTCTTCCTCGTCTTCCCATCACTTCTATCCTACCTTCTATCTTTCCTTCACTAACGTGTTTCAGAAGGCAGTTCCTATGCAAGATGTGATCAATCCAGTTAGCAAAAGATAGACGCTATACGAAAGTACCTTGGATTCCGAAGAACACAAAAGGACAGCATCAAGACGTGTGATGAACTGTTACACCACAGGCATAACAGCCTGCACACTGCGACTGCCGCATTTTTGTATAAAGCCACGAGATAAATTGGAGCACGGTCTTGATAACGTGAGGTAGAAACGAACGAACGAACGAACAAACAAGCAAACAAACCAACAACCAACTAACTAACTAACTAACTCCACGGAACAGAGGCCTTCTTGAGAAGCTAACAGTTTCTCAGCTAGTCTAGAAATTCCCCGCATTTTATGGAACCCGGAGGTTCATTACCGCATTCACAAGAGCACGCCACCTGTCCCTGTCCTAAGCCAGCTCAATCCAGTCCATGCCCCATCCCACTTCTTGAAGCTCCATTTTAATATCATCAGCCCATCTACGCCTGGGTGTCTCAAGTGGTCGCCTTCCCTCAGGTCTCCCGCCAAAATCCTGTATGAACCTCTCTTTTCCCCATACATGCTACACGCCTCGTCCATCTCATTCTTCTCGATTTGATTACCCCAATAATATTTGGTGATGAGTGCAGGTCATTAAGTTCCGCGAGGTACCTGAGGAACAAAACCACTGAGAAACTTGACCTTGTTATGCAGGGCCCCTGTAGCGAACAGTGTCGTGTCCGGACTCGACCCCCCCCCCTTTCCACCATTATCCTTCAACCCCAAATCCCCACATCTTCTTGAGAAGCAAGGATTTCGTTAGTCGTTTGCAGTAAGACACATTTCCCGATATAATACAAAGAACAATGGCGGAAAGATATAACATGTCCCCCCGTCTCTCTGATATCTTTAAAGAAAGCACCGTGCAACCCATTACCTTGTACAATGGAACATTAATTCAATAACAGTCATCTCAAAACCCATTACAAATACAGACATCGCTTAAGACAAAAGTTCCAACTGAAATTGCATATTCATATATTGCTTTCGTAAATCATTTTACACTTCCATTAATAGAGCCTTTTATTATTTTCACGAAAATTTCTCTATATAACCATGATTTATAAAACGTGAAAACATAAGCCATTCGTGGAGTTGGAACAGATTGTTCATAATTCCTTATCATGTTTGTCAAGCACAGAGCGTGTATTATTCCTAAAATTGCATATCGTCTCAGGAAATGTCATCTCCATACCAATTTACAAGAAGCGCGGTACAAATTTACTTTTACAAAACTACACAACTAACTAACTCCATGCAGCAGAGTCCTTATTGAAAAGCTAACAGTTTCTCAGCTAGTCAAGAAATTCCCCGCATTTTGTGTAACCCGAAGGTTCATTACCGCATTCACAAGAGCCCGCCACCTGTCCCTATCCTGAGCCAGCTCAATCCAGTCCACGCCTACCCATCCCACTTCTTGAAGATCCATTTTGATATCCCCCCCATCTACGCCTGGGTCTCCCAAGTGGTCTCCGTCCCTCAGGTCTCCCTACAAAAATCCTGCATGCACATCTCGCTTCCCACATACGTGTCACATTCCCCGCCCATCTCCTTCTTCTCTGTTTGATCACCCGGACTATATTTGGCGACGAGTACAGATCATTAAGTCCCTCGTTATGTAGTCTTCACCACTAACCTGTCACCTCGTCTCTCTTAGGCCCAAATATCCTCCTCAGCGCCCTATTCTCGAACACCCTCAGCCTTTGTTCCTCCCTCAGTGTCAGAGACCAAGTTTCACATCGATACAAAACAACAGGTAAAATTATAATTCTGTATACCGTAATTTACATTTTTGTACAAAACCACATGAGTTCCCTAAGAATTTGTAAGTTTCGTACATATTAACACCCTCATTATCATCGACAGACTGTTAGTCCATAACGATGATTGCTAAAACATAATGACAACAAAAGGCGATTGCCGATGACACATTTTGTCTTCCTCGAAAATCCTCATCGTGTTCTGGTCCCACATTTATTATAGCTGTGAACTACATTTGAGATTAGTTATAACTGCCTTCGGCTTAGTATTCACATTAATTTTATTACTAATTTTATTACTGTGAATACGTCAAGTTATTTCTTCAATTATTCAGTACATTTTGCAGTAATGTAGATAAGAAATTAACTCTGAATTCACATGAAGAAGAGAGAAGATGGCCACGAAATTTTACCGTAATAAAAGAGTCTCCGCCTACCACTCGCTCCTCAACTTTTTTAAGCATTGACGTCACAATCAGACGGGATTTTTTAACCTTTTAAAGCCTAGCGGTAACTTTACATACCACCAGGTTTAACATTAAAAAATTCTACGTGGTGCCCACATAGCGTTTATGTGTTTTGTACGGATCTCAGAACAAACAGCAACTTTTGCCTTATAAAACGTGAAGAGATTGGTTTTTATAACCGAAGTGGAGAGTGTTTACAGCGCGGTACGCACTGAGTCCTTATATAAAACAGACACGCTTCGTCTTTAAAGGGTTAATATTGAGACCACCACTTCAGGCTTCAATATGTTCCTTCCACTACTCTCAGTTTGCCTGGAATAAAGGTGTTATGGACTACCCCATTTTATTACATTCTCTAAGCAGGCCTGACATGTCACACGTTCAAAGCATAGGCCTATACACAAAGAGTGTGTACACTGTTGGTGTGAAAAGATGGAACAAAACTGGCAATGATGTAAATTCACGAGTGATGCAGCAGGCACGTCAGATGTAGGCTATACAAATATATACAGGGTCGACCTTGAAGACAGCCAGATAAACACGAGTAAATTCAGGGTCGGACTTGTAGACACGCCATGCAGACAGAAATATATTCAGGGTCGGCCTTGTAGACACGCCATACAGACAGAAGTATATTCAGGGTCGGCCTTGTAGACACGCCACACAGACAGAAGTATATTCAGGGTCGGCCTTGTAGACACGCCACACAGACGAAAGTATATTCAGGGTCGGCCTTGAAAACACGCCAGATACGACCATAACATTCGTGTCCGTTCCTGACAGGGTTATGTTTGGGCTGAAGTCTGTAATCTCCAAAATACAAACAACAGACGTACCGTGACTAGGCAGTGTGAGCAGTCTCTTCACTAAAAACCGCAGCAACAACAGGCGGCCATATGTGTAAAGTATAACAATAGAGAGGAGAGGGGACAGAACAGTTTCTTCATTGTTAGAGTTGCGATATTATTGGACAGGGATAAATTGGTAGCGTGGGAAGACGTAGTAACTGGGTTTTATTGTACTCATCTGAATATTTGTCATACATGGTGGACAAAAGATATAAAACCTTGTAATAAGCATCAAGAGTAGACAAAAGCATAATGCATTCTGCGAGACTTTACTGACAGAGAACAAATGAATGCAATAAGAAATGTGTCAGCTTTAAAGCAGTATCTTAAAAGGGGTGAGTTTGGTAGCGTAAAACAGCTTATTCATATTAATACAATCACTCAATTTAAAGAACAATTAATTAATTTAGTTCCCTCATGCAACTATACGATCCAAAAACTACAGTTGCTTAGCGGGCCAAGAAATTGCCCGCTTTGATCATGAGACCAGAAAATTTATTGCTGTACACACAGAAATCGACAATGAAACCCCAACTCAGCAGGAGCATACTAGCTGTGTGTGTGTGTGTGTGTGAGAGAGAGAGAGACAGACCGAGACAGAGAGAGAGAAATCTAGAAACCTCAAAAATGAGACGGCCTAGGCTCGAGTTGAGTTGTTGCGCCACACAAAAGGATTAAAATCCGGTTTCAAATTTTCTAGTGTATTTACATTCTCGAATAAGGTTAGCTGCTTTCAAATTCGCATGCATTAACACTACATACGGTTAACTTAAGCATGTACGTGCACTTGGATATGAGTGTTAATACGTGATGTATTCAGATCCTAATCTGATTTCCTTGACACAGGATATACAAATTTTACTTCAACCGAGATGGTTGACTAACTCCCCGGGCACATCTCTCAGCAGTCGCGGGAATACAAGGGGGCGAAATGGCAAATATTTACCCTAGTTTACATGCGTTATGGGGAAGGAAAAGACACGACTGAATCTGAGAAGCGATGGAAAAAAAAATGCAAGAAGCGAAAGGTCGAGAAGTCAACAACAAGACATGATGATAAAGCAGGAATTCTACGCCACCCAGCTCAAACGCAGACTACAGAAGATATAATAAAGTTTGTGCAATCCGTACGGTACACGGCGGGGCGCTGACCCTGGCGCTATATATAATTGACGTTTGACTTTAAAAATTATGTTATAAAAATCATGTTGTATGTGTAACTGAAATATTACAGTATTTTCAGCTGCATTTACACACATACAAAAATAACTACATGCTCCATGTTTCAATCAGTGTCTTGTCTTCTCGTCTTTTTATTTTATTAATTTATATTTCAAAATTCTAATGTACTGGTCATCAGCTGACTTCAGTGGCTAATTCCGGCTGAAAGGAAATCACGTAAAACTTTTGATATCATCATGTCTACAAAATCTGTTGTTTTTTTTTATTTCGGTTTTGGGGGGGCTGGGGGTTGCAGGCCGCCATCCGCCCCCGCCCCCGCCCCCGCCCCCGCTTATGTGCGCTTTTACAGCATTGTAACGTCCAGACGTCCAGACACACCGACACATTCCGTCTAGCTCTAAATAAAGGAGTCTTTTTTACTGCAAGTTTGGAGACCCGTTAAAATTTCAACGGTGTAATTCAGCAGTTCCCACACCATGCTGTACGTCCCACAGACACTATTTTTATGGATCCACCATCATACATTAGCTACTAACTCCATGGAGCAGAGGTCTTCTTGAGAAGCTAACAGTTCCTTAGCTGGCCAAGAAATTCCCGCATTTTATGGAACCCGAAGGTTCATTACCGCGTCCACAACTGCCCGCTACCTGTCCCTATCGTGAGCATACAGCGTTTTGATGGGGAAACCTGAAGGAAAGCGAGCACTTGGAAGACACTGTCGTAGATAGGAGAATAATATCAAAATGGATTTTTAAGGAGTGGGATGGGGAATGTACTGGATTGATCTGGCTCAGTACTGTGACGTGTGACGGGCTATTTTGAACACTGTCATGAACCTTCGGTCTCCATAAAATGTGGAGTACTTCGTGTTTGGCTGAGGAACTCTTAGCGTCAAAGAAGGACTCTGCTCCATGGAGTTAATAATAATAATAATAATAAAATTCAATTCAATTCTAGTTTATTAATGTGCCGAGTCTACAGCCAGATTGCCAATTACAGAAACAGCACAACACAAATAGCAACGGACAGTGAACAGAACACAAATGAAACACACACAACAAAAACAAACAAGAGAATATTTAATTAATTAGAAAAATTTATAATAATAATGTAAAATAATGTCACATCTGACTAAGTATGCTGATGATTCAATAAAATTCAATTCCCCATTTGTTCAAGTGCTAATAATAACAACAACAATAATAATGATCATAATCATAAGGGCCCAAAGGGTATGGGACAGGCACTTTTGTATGGGGTTGACCCTGCACTGGTCCTCACCAACTCAGCTGCGCAGCAGTGCAACTTGAGGCATAAGCCAGTCACTTCTCCGCACACAATATCACCCGTGCATTTGAATAACTGCATCCTATCAGAGGTGGGCCTCTTTAAACAGAACACGGCGGATCTAGAGCAGTAAACGTCGAAAAAAAATCCCTGAGTCTAACGTGTGAACAACCGTGCCGAGAGACTCCAGAAGCATCTGAGGTGGAAGGTGAACCATGAAAGGTGAACTCAGGGTACTTGGCGAACCCAGTTTCACAAAGCCTTATTTTGGCAAGCGGGGCTCTGCTACAATGGACCCTACAAACCCTAACTACTCGTGGGACAACGATGAAGGATAAGAACAGAAAAAAAACCAAAAAAATACAAATGAGCAGCAGCAATACTTGGAGACCAGGAATGGGAACATCAGGAGTAGCGGGAAACCGCGAACTTCTAAGGCTGAGGAAGGTTACTGCAATGAGGCGACTCAAGGCAGACCGCACACACACAGTCAAAACCACCAAGCCCGAAATATAACCAAACATACCGAGGCAAGACAAAGAATGGCTTGGACAAAAGAGGAAACTAGAGAATTTATATGGTGCTATGTGTTGCAAACAGTACCTCACAGCAAACTACAGGAAGGTGAAGTATGGAGACAACGAAATCCAGAATGCAGAACGTACATGGATGCAACGAAACTTATGAACAAGAAGAACTGTATCATGAAGAACACAAAAATAACACAGGTGGAGATTGAAGAAATAAAGAAGGAACTTCAAGGAACTCAGAGAAATCACTGAAATGGAAGAGAAGAACAAGAACAACCAGAGCGACTCTATACCATAAACGAGGAGGAGAAGAAGCAGAATTCAGAACCTGTAACAGTAACAGAAATGGCAACTACAGACCCATAACTTGTTTGCCTACGATATACAAGGTTATTGCATCAATAATAAGCAAACGGATGCAAAAGTGTATTGACGATCAAAATCTGATGCCCAAAGAACAGAAAGGATGCTGCAGAAGATCAAAAGGATGCGAAGATCAACTGCTAATTTCAAAAGCAATATTGCAGGAATGTAAATGCAGAAAGAAAAATTTGTGTGTGGCATGGATTGATTATCAGAAAGCTTTCGACAGGGTACCACACAGTTGGATAATCAAATCTCTTCAGCTGATTGGGATTAATAATAAAATTATATCAATTGCCAAGAAAATTATGAGTCATTGGAGAACAAAGATGTGTGTACACACAGAAAATAAGCTAATAGAAACAGAAGAGATGAAAGTACAGTGTGGAATATTCCAAGGAGACTCATTGTCACCACAGCTGTTTTGCATTTGCTTAACCTTTTAAAGCCTAGCGGTAACTTTACAAACGACCAGGTTTAACATTAAAAAATTCTACGTGGTGCCCACATTGCGTTTATGTGTTTTGTGTGGATCTCAGAACAAACAGCAACTTTTGCCTTATAAAACATTAAGAGATTGGTTTTTATAACCAAAGTGGAGAGTGTTTACTGCGTGGTACGCACTCAGTCGTTATATAAAACAGATACGCTTCGTCTTTAAAGGGTTAATTCCCCTCACAGAACAATTGAACAGGCTGAACACGGGATATGAAGTGCACACAACAAAGACAAAAATACCCCACCTACTTCACATGGACGATTTGAAATTGTTAGGCAAGTCAGAAGAAGAGTTTAAAAAACAGATACAAACAGTTACAACCTTCAATGATGGTATCCATAAGGAATCTGGGCTTGACAAGTGTGCAAAGGTTGTATTTAAGAAAGGAAATCTAATCCGCTAGCAAAATGTAGTAGGGGACATCAACAGGGAAATACAAGAGCTTGAACAGGGAAAGACATACAAGTACCTTGGGACTGAGGAAAGTGACGGCATACAGCATCAGCAAATGAAAGAAAGATTGAAGAAGGAATACAGCAGGAGACTAAGAATGATACTGAAATCTGAATTAAATGTCAAAAACAAAATTACAGCAATTGGAACATTTGCCGTTCCAGTATTAAGGTACAGTGTTGGTATAATTAATTGGAGATTAGAAGAAATTAAAAAAAATTGATAGGAAAACCAGGAAGACATTAACAATGTACAAAATGCATCACCCTAAAGCTGATACAGATAGGCTGTATGTAAAGGGGAGAGGAGGAGGAAGAGGGCTGTCACAAATTGAAGCAGCATATAAAACAGAGGCAAATAATATTGCAGAATATCTTAACAAGAGGTATAAAGAAGACCAGTTTGTAAATATTATAAGAATATCTTAAAGAAAAGTACAAAGAAGACCAGTTTATAAATATTAAAAGAAGCCACGACAGAAATCAATCAAACGCGATTTCACCAGTTAGGGCAGCAGCGAAGATCACAGATGAATTAAGTCAATCAAGCGAGAACAATGACATGACACAGGGTGGAATACAAAACACAAAGGAAAGATTGGCAGAGTTCTTAAAGGAAAAATGGGAGAACAAAGTAATGCACGGCCAGAATATTAGAAGCATAGACAAACATCTCATTAGCGAGGAAGACACGTTCCTCTGGCTGTCAAAGGGAGACCTGAAAGCAGAAACAGGAAGTGCAATAGTGGCAGCACAGGACCAAGCACTGCAAACACAATACCGTGCAACAAAAATATTGCAAACAGAAACAGCTGGCAGTTGCAGATTGTGTCACCAGTTTGAGGATACAGCAGGCCGCATTGTGTCAGCGTGCCCAGTATTGGCAAAAGAACAATACATCAAGCGGCATGATAGAGTGTGTGCTCAACTGCACTTCAACATATGTAAGGAACTGGGGGTAAAATTAGACAGTGAGCTCTGGTATGAACATGTACCAAAATCAGTACAAACAAGTCAAGTGGGCAAAGTAACCGTATTATGGAATCAACAGGTGCAAACCGACAGAACCATCCCCAACAATAAACCAGACATCATAATCCGGGATAATGAAAAAGGAACATGTATGCTAATTGACGTACAAATCCCGGGAGACAGAAATGTGATAAAGAAAGAAGCCCAGAAGATTCTAAAATATAAAGACCTTATAACAGAAATACAGCGCATGTGGAATGTAAAAACAAAGGTGACGCCAGTTATAATAGGAGCAACTGGAACCGTTTCAGATCCTTCAGAAAATACTTGAACGGCATAACAGGAAAGCACGATATCAAGGAACTGCAGAAAACAGCTATATTGGGCACAGCACACACACTGTGGAAAGTGCTAATGTAGAAGCACAAAAGAGTTTAATATTGCAGACAGCGCTATATGCACCATTAACAGTACGCGCGGAATAGCTGCGACACTGTGTGCCCTAGAAACATGGTTTGTTTCAGGTGTATAGGTGTGAATTCCTTGCATAAAGGAGATGATGATGATGATGATGATGATGATGATGATGATGATGATGGTGGTGGTGGTGGTGGTGGTGGTGGTGGTGGTGGTGGTGGTGACAATGAGAAAGGGAAGACCTAAGTAACCATTAAAACAAAATTGATTGTTAGTGGTTAATACAAAAGTTACAAATTCATTTTTGCTACAAGTATTTAAATCACTGATCTGATCTCAGATTTATCTCAGAGTGACGACATTACAGCCCTTTTTAACGTCCAAGTTGTTGCGTTGCGCTATTCTGAAAAGAGCGTCCAGGCTTGCATAAATAAGTGAAGAAGAAGATGCAAAGGCAAAGAGGGCTTTGTGGTCATGACAGCAAAAGGCGAGACGGAACCACACAGAAACCTGTCGTAAGTGGAACCCACCAGTTGACAAGATTACGTAGCAGAGTCGACAAATGAGTTGCCACTGAGTGTATATTTCGCGTAAATTTTGAATAACATTGATTTTGGTAAAAATTATTTGCATTCTCTCGCATTCCGGAATCCTCCAAGGGGAACACTCCACCGGTTAATGCCAGGGGAAATAAATGACTAATTTTCTATGGTGAACACATTGGCCCCTTCTTTCGACGTCTCTGCTATTTATTCAAGCAGAGCACGCGCTGCTTTTCCTCGTATATTACGCAGCATTGGTATCCATGGAAACGAAACACAGAAGAGGCTTATGTAACGTTATTCAAATGTCTTCGTTTCTTTTGTTAAATATTCGTTCTAGTGAACACAGAAACGGGTTTATTGCCTGTCCTTTCTTGTGCCCTGCTTCAGAACACAAACAAAACTAAAAAATACAATTTTTTCGGCACTTCTGCTCTTTACCCTCGTGGATTTAAGAAGCCTTTCCTATGTAACGAACTTTAATGTATACGTGTTACGGATATACGTCATTTTGCAGCAAAAGAGATGTCGGAAGTGCTTCACACATTTCAATCGTAATGCACTGAAAACAGACTCTCCTTTGACTTACACAATTTGAAGTTACGCAATTTAAGACTTGTCCATTTTCTGAAAAGTACAAAAAAAAATGAAGAGCGCACCGAATTTTTCCTTCCGGGAATGAAAGCTTAAAGAGATGAAAGCGGAGGAAGAATACTGTTGGGCGATATTGCAGGCGGCGAAACGATCACGCTGCGACCGATCAGATTACAGTATTGTGGAATTTGGATTTAAACTGGACTCCCTTGTACATACATATACAGCGTTAAAGACAGCGTTTACGTACCACCATTGCCCATGTCCCTCAAGGAACTTCGTGATCGGATAACGCATGCACTGCAGACCATTACAGCGGACATGCTACACCGAGTCTGGGATGAATTTGATTACCGTGTGGATGTGTGTCGTGTGACCCAGGCTGCACACATTGAAGGACTGTGATTAACGCATGAGAAACTTGGACAGTTGCCGCTGCTGACGGTGTACGTTGTGCCCGTGTAAGGTGAGAAATAAATTTATTGTTAACTTTTGAAACCGCACCATTCTTTTGTGTATACCACCCTGTATACATACACACATATGTACTCAGTTCCATCTTGGGCAAAATTCGACTTGCGCGACACACTCAAGAATATTACTGTATCGTATATCAGGGAGTGTCTCTATTGCAACTTCAAAAAATGCTCTGAACATGTGTTACTCTAGCTGTGGCGCAATTTATTACAAATTTTGACCTAGAATACGCCACCATAAAATTCCAAGAGATATACATAGAAAACAGCTGAGAGCTTAAAAGTCGGCCTGCTTATATATGCTATGATATTCTTTCGTTCTGGGGGAATATGAATACCACTGAGGAGAAACCAGACATTCCACGGACCACAAAATATGTAGGATTGAAAGTAAATCAAGACGAAGCTAAATATATGAAGAATTAAAATTAAAATCAGCAGCTAGTCACCGTACAACCACATACAACGTCGTGTAAAATAATTTTTAAAACTGTATTTGAAAACGACTCTAAGAAAAATTCACAATGAAATTGTGAGACGAATACATTCTGGAAATTCACGCCACACGATCCGTTTCTCCCGTCCTGCATAATAAATTCGCCCTAGTTTTACCTTACACATTATGAAGTTTCCCATATCTTAACCTTCACCAGTTACTCTTCTTTTAGGTCAAAATATGAAACACCTTTACACGCGGAAGATAAATTCCCTGAATTAAATAATAGCATGCATTAGTTCCTCTGCTGCTGTGAATCCACTGCCCTTGTAACGTCTTTAGCTGTTTTTCATTCATTTCAGTTATACCCAGTAACAACTCTTTCGAATAATATGTGAGTGAGTACTTTCCACGCAACATCCACTATAAACTGAAAGCAACCTCAAACAAGTCACTTCAACCGCGGTGATGGAAGCAGCATATACCTCGGAAATTTTGGTGACAAGACTGTACATACCTACACAAACATAGTCTTATTTCAATACATTTTATCCTACGCTTCTATTCCTTCTTCTACGGCCCTTTGTCCTGTTTTGGGACCACGGCCTCCCCGATCTCCTTACTTCAAACCTCCCTCTTCCCTGCTGCTGCCTTCCAGGTCCGTGTCTAGAGCAAACGTAAAGTATCCCTCCAAACCGCACACTCCCATCTTCCTCTAGGCTTTCCCAGGGGCCGTCTTTCTCCGAAACATCCCACCATTTATTTCTTTTTCGTGAAGTATCGTACGCTGCAATTTCAAGTTATCTACCTTTGCTTAAAGTACCCCCAGAAAACAAATTTCTCCCGTCACGGTACTTGTAAATGCCGTGAGATCAGAATTAAGTGCTACGGAACCACAGGCTTCAAGAGTGTCAATTTCAGATGCTAGCAGCAGACGTGATTCCAAACCAATTCAATCTGATGCACGTCCATAAAGATCGATTTACGTACAATCTAATGTCATACTATCATCCCAGCTCCTCCTATTTTCAAGCGGTCGCTCTGAAATGGATTTTTAAACCAAAAAAAGAACAGATAAGAGGTGGAAGAAATGAGAGAATGAAATAAAGAATGAAGCCGCGCAATCGTAAATTGCTCTTCAATAAACAAATCGCAGTAACGAAAATAAGACATGGTGGTTTGGATTGCCTGGCACTATATTCAGTCAGATAATAACCAAAGTGATTTGTACCATCCCGTACTAGAACACCACGCAATGTTCTAATTACTTGGCAGAATGAAAATTTTCCCCCATGGAATATATTTAATTGGATTTGGCTGAACAAAGCGTACAAGAGTGTAGATTCTGTAGCAGAGTTAGATCTCCTGTTCTCCTGTGATTTCCTCTTCCACATCAATGTCATTAATTTTCTTCCAGATCACAAAAACAGTTTCTGTTTAAACCGTTGAACTGGTTATTTTAAACCCTACAAAAACTATAGGCCTGTCAAAACGAAATTTCATTGCTCTGTCGCCACATAAAAGTCGAGGTCCTAAATTAAGAGGTGCTAAAATCAAAACTCTACAATAGTCTGTCACAGTGACATCGCTGAAAATACCGAAGGGTGAACTGTCAAAGTAGGTTAGTTTCTAATTACGTAAACTTCTTGTTAAGATTCACAAAAATCCATCGATATTTTCAAATGTTGTTGCATACATTAAAAGACACCAAAAAACGTACTATTACCTTCCTCATCGTTCACGGAATAGGCTCTATAGGCTCTGTCTAATCTCTTTAAACTCAGAAATAACTATTACAAATAGTGAATATATCACATTTGGTAGTATTCAGTGGCTGGGGCATTGTTCCATATAAAGACTTTTGCTCATACACAACAAAATCAAATAGGGTTTATCTCAAGGTCACGAGTTGGATTCGAACCCTGACTTCGAGTGTTTAAGTGGTCACAAGCGTTAAACTAAGCAGCGCCTTCCCTTATAAAATACGTAAAGTAAAATAACAGTTTAACCTCTTGATATTTTAAATATTATTTCTTAAATCTCTTTGAATAAGATAAGCGGAAAATAAGTGAGGTAATTTGATAAATACGATGGAAAATAAGATGAATGTAGAAAACCTGAATTTAGGAAGCAACAGAAAAGCTTGGTGCGTGCTGGCAAGAATGTCTGTCTTTCTTTCACGCACTCAACTACAGGAGCAGTGACGGTTATATTACCTTCAAAATTACATTTTGCGTCGACTTCAGCAGGCAGTGTACGAGGATCTGGTGGAAGGAGAACAGATACGAAACAGGGCAAGAAAGAAACAGAAAATGGAATCTCCTCAATTTTCTCACAAGTTCAAAACCAGAACGAACCGTGTAATAACAACTTAGCGGAAAAATAATAAGAATTTACAAAGACGTGATGTTGGAAATGAGTAAAATGTCTTGGCAAAAACATACTCTCAGCAAAGTGATTATAATGTATACCACCTGCTTAAAATTGAAATCTTTTGAGTTTTATTCGAAGAGCGTATCTCTGTATGTTTGTGTGTTTTGTAAGAATATCAGAACGAGGAGCGATTGTGTCCTTACAGAGAATTAAATGTTTAATTTTTGAATCGGGATAGACTGATACTTCTGTGAGGAAAGAATAAGAGTTTTAAACGTTGTTTTGATAAACTTAATGTCTGAGAGTGTTAAATTATGCACTCAGTAAACTACAGCAGGCAGAGGAGGAGACAATTACGTAAACTTCAGCAGGCAGAGGAGGAGACAACTACGTAAACTACAGCAGGCAGAAGAGGAGACAACTACGTAAACTACAGCAGGCAGAGGAGGAGACAACTACGTAAACTACAGCAGGCAGAGGAGGAGACAACTACGTAAACTGCAGCAGGCAGAGGAGGAGACAACTACGTAAACTACAGCAGGCAGAGGAGGAGACAACTACGTAAACTGCAGCAGGCAGAGGAGGAGACAACTACGTAAACTACAGCAGGCAGAGGAGGAGACAACTACGTAAACTACAGCAGGCAGAGGAGGAGACAACTACGTAAACTACAGCAGGCAGAAGAGGAGACAACTACGTAAACTGCAGCAGGCAGAGGAGGAGACAACTACGTAAACTACAGCAGGCAGAGGAGGAGACAATTACGTAAACTTCAGCAGGCAGAGGAGGAGACAACTACGTAAACTGCAGCAGGCAAAGGAGGAGACAACTACGTAAACTGCAGCAGGCAGAGGAGGAGACAACTACGTAAACTGCAGCAGGCAGAGGAGGAGACAACTACGTGCAATCGTAAAACGTTTAGCTCTGAACACCGGAAGGACGACAGAGGATGGTACTGAAACAGCTTAACCTTTTAAAGCCTAGCGGTAACTTTACGTACCACCAGGTTTAACGTTAAAAAATTCTACGTGGTGCCCACATTGCGTTTATGTGACTTGTGCGGATCTCAGAACAAACAGCAACTTTTGCCTTATAAAACATTAAGAGACTGGCTTTTATAACCGAAGTGGAGAGTGTTTACAGCGCGGTGCGCACTGAGTCCTTATATAAAACAGATAGGCTTAGTCTTTAAAGGGTTAAAGTAGTGGAGAGCGGGGGATGTGGACTGGATTGATCCGGCATAGCAGAGTTCTGTACGGATTTTGTGAAGATGGTAATGAACAAAGAACTTTCTTAAAAAGCACGTTATTTTTGACGAGGCGCGGGACATTCAGGTTCTCTAAATAGAATAAATTTCCTGTAGTTATTAAAAATGTAAAAGTTGTGACATAAAATCCATAATTATCTTCTTATTAAACAAGACCCAATTTTCCGCTCCTTTCAGATTCTCTAGGAGTCCATTTCATGACGTCATAGTGTAATATAACAACATGGTGGCAGTGTGAAAATAGTCTTCATCATTGGGTTTGATAAAGATGAGATAACACTAGCAATAATAACAATTATAAATTTATAGAACTGTTGCTGGTTTTATTACGTACACGCACTTACGGTTACATAATAGCAGGTTGTGGGACGCAGGTCGCTTGCATAGAAGCAGTCAAATATAAAGCAGATTGAAGGTGCTAATTGTGGTGGTGGTGGTGGTGGTGGTGGTGGTGGTGGTGGTGGTGNACGGTTACATAATAGCAGGTTGTGGGACGCAGGTCGCTTGCATAGAAGCAGTCAAATATAAAGCAGATTGAAGGTGCTAATTGTGGTGGTGGTGGTGGTGGATGTGGTGGTGGTGGTGGTGGTGGTGGTGGTGGTGGTGGTGGTGGTGGTGGTGGTGGTGGTGGTGGTGGTGGTGGTAGTAGTAGTAGTAGTAGTAGTAGTAGTAGTAGTAGTAGCAGCAGCAGTGAAATTTGAGGCCAGACCACTTGGACGTAGGAAGAATTAATGAACAATTGGAACTTGGCATGTAAAATATGTTAGACAGTAGATCATAACATACCTACAGTATGTGTACAAAACACTTTTTTGCGGCAACAATTACTAAGCGGCATCGACGCGAAACTTTGAGGTTAAATGCGACACACTTAACATATGAAGCTGCTGTACCTAGGTAGTTGGATCTTCACGGAAATAAAAAAAAAAAGATATATATATATACATACTATAAATCCATGCAATAGGAAAGTAGATATTGAGAGCTAAGTTCAGGAATCTATGCAATAGGAAGGTAAGCTCTTTTAAGAGTACTGTTTATAAAGTCTACACAATCGGATATCAGGCATTGTAAATTCTGTTCAGAAATGTATGCAGTAGGAACGAGTGCTGTTTTGAGGTCTGTTCAGAATCCCTTCTATCAATTTTACCTGCCGCAACATTTTCCAGTCTTACAAAATCTTGTGAATATTTGCAATATGTTGTTTGGGTAGAAACCTTGTATCAACAATCACAATCCGATCATACAACAGAATCACACACTGTGGCAAATCCCAGAAAACTATTTTCCAACTATTTGTGTTTACAGCAAATAAACACCAAAACAAATACTCACGCAGAATCACAAAGAAACATATGTGGAAAATGATTTATACCAACTACATACTAATATATATAGGCTACCTCTCTTCACTGACTTCAGGCCTCCAGCATCAGTTTCTCCTCTTCCTCTCCCCATTTTTCCGTCCTCTTTTCTCCCGTTTCAACTTATCTTACAAATAATTACTTAATTAAGCAATAATCAATTCTGTATTAGTAATCATAACAGAGTTTCGACGAATTTCAGTACAAATAAGCACCGTCTCTCACATAATATTCGGCTCTTTTCTAAACAAGTGTCAACTGCCTGTCCTCTCCCAGTTGGCCACAACGTTTTTCAAACTACCTGCTGACAGTCCCTGACTCTCCCTTTCACACACTCAGAGAGAAGTTACAATTCGTGTCACTGCTGTCAGGCACGTGATAAGCAGCGTACAATTTGAATACGCTGCAGTATTCCCTAGCGTATAATGCAGTTTCATACCATCACGTTTGTCAATACGATATACGCTGTAGCGTGCGAGAAGGTGTAACTGGTTGCAGAACTCCTTTACATGTGTGTATGTGTAAGTGGGTTAGACGTCAGATAAGTTAATTTACTGCCTCGGGAGAAATTTGCTCGAGATTAAACTTCGACAGACAGAAACAAACTATTAAAGTGAGTGGGGTACTCCTTTGTTAGTTACGTATCTAGCTATACAGGCAGACACATGCACAACTGTAGTCAATTTGTTCCTTTATATATTGAATAGTTATTGTTTTATTGTTTATTTTGATAGTTAATTTGTTATTTAATTAGCTCATTAATTATTTATCGAGTTCTGTGTTCAATTATTTAACGAATAAATTGTCTGTTCGTTACATATCTGTCACTTAAATTATTCGTCGGTTGAAGATTGCTGCATTTGAGATGTGAGGCCGCATAGTCTGGTATAGACCAGTAACAAAGGCAGAAAGAGTTGGGCATTCGCTGCGGCGCAGTACACTTAAAGGCGCAACATTAAAAATAGAAATCTAAAATATACGAAACATATGTAATAAGCAGATATAACGTCGTGAAAGGGACTGGATACTTTGTGTCGTTATAAACGAGTGCCGTTATAACCGAGGAGTATATGTTATGGTTAACAGTAACGAATTAATTTACACCACGATGTCTAACACTATAGGCGGGGTATCATATAAAGCGATGTCGTTATAAGCGGGTTCTACAGCATTTTATATAACATCAAGTGTTGTACATAAATACGAGTATACAGTTTTAAGAATTGTATCATTTCCTTGGGGGATGGGGGTGGTAAGGCCGCAGTTTAGTAAACTGTCACATAAACATAAAATTTTATTGACGGCTGTGGTCTGGTACACCAGAAAACAGGCGTTACACCGCGAACGAAGTTCACGGTTGGAAGAAATGCAGTAAAAACTTCATACCCAAATTTGTTAGTCTCACATTTCTGCAATATAAGGTAACATTACCCACGTCGCTAACTGTCACGAGATCAAGGGTTGTGGTAGAAGTTTACGTAAAGCTCTACGTACTCTAAACCGTAGCACTATATGGCTATTAACAGGTGAAGGCTCCGGGCGACTTAACCCAGAATAACGATGTCGCTGTGCCCACTGGTTAAGAACGGTGGGAACCAGAGCACATCTGGGTACAGTGTTTGTACCGAAAATAATGCATGCCTCCGCTGAGATTCTAAAACCGATAGTTCAGTGAATCAGAAATCACTTGCTGGTAGACATAGGCCGATAGAAGTGCGCTCATGTCTGCCAATATGAAAAGAAATTGGATTCCCGGCCTCTTTATATGTTACAATACGAAATGCCTAAAAGCGCAGTGAGATGCCGTCGTGTCTTCGCAGTACTTTGATTGGCGGAGCGTAAATCCTTACACCCAATGGACTCCAATAAAGCAACGCGCTGAGGATCTGACGCGACAGAATGGTCCCATCACCGGTTTCAGAACATGCAGTACAGAAGGCACCAACAAAAGCGGGAATCAAACACTGATGCTCTATGTCACAATAAAGATTTCAATATCAGTGACAACTGCAACCTTGTCTTAGATGGGAGGATATTATTAAAGCGGATGTCAAATATAAAGTGTGAAAATTTGTGGACAGCACTGATCTGGTTCAGAACACAGATCAGTGCCAGGTTTGTCATTTCTCTGGAAAAACTGAGGAAAACTACGCATAACGTCAGTCATTTTAGGTTGTCTTCGGACTGAGATCTCTACCCTGCATTTCCCACCAAGTTTTTTTCTGACAACTTCAGTTATGACCCACGATAAGTGGATCTGTCACAATACGGCGCGTCCTTAGGTCGCCGACTGAGGAGACGGCCTCCAGATATGAAGGGTAGCTGTGATTGTATTAACCTTTTAAAGCCTAGCGGTAACTTTACGTACCACCAAGTTTAACATTAAAAAATTCCACGGGGTGCCCACATTGCGTTTATGTGTTTTGCACGGATCTCAGAACAAACAGCAACTTTTGCCTTATAAAACATTAAGAGACTGGTTTTTATAACCGAAGTGGAGAGTGTTTACAGCGCGGTACGGACTGAATCCTTATATAAAACAGATACGCTTCGTCTTTAAAGGGTTAAATAAGCAGTCTAGGATAGTGCAAAAGGGGTGATCCTCTATCTTAAGGGGTTGGACGAGGTGCTAACAAATACCCACCCCACAAACTGCACATTTTAAGGCATAGTTTATAAGGTCTCGAACTTGGATTAATCGTTTCGAACGACGCAAGCAAAGTAAAATGGGTATGAGTTTCAAGCAAATCGGTTGGGAGGACGAGAACTGGATTGATCTGGCTCATGATACGTGGCTGGCTCTTGTAAACACGGCAATGAACTTCCAGGTCACATAAAATTCCGGCAATTTCTTGACTAGCAGAGGAAATTTTACCTTGTTAAGGTTTTTTTTATGTTTAACATCCCAGTTGGCGTGTGTATACAAGGTATATACTTCAATTCCTCAGAGAAGAATCAGTCACAACCAACAATTTTCTTTGCTTTATTACAAATTATATGGCGAAACTCTACGTCACATGAAGGGAAAGGCCTTTCCCTTCATGTGACGTATAGTTTCTTAATTCATGTTTTTACAGCGCCTGATGATGGCTATATAAGCCGAAAACTGGCCGCCAAATAATTTTTAATAAAGCAAAGAAAAATTGTTGGTTGCGACCGATTCTTCTCTGAGGAACTGAAGCGTATACCTTGCTAAGAAGGACTTAATTCCACCGAATTAGCTGGTTTATTAGTTAGTTAGATGATAATGACTCTGCATAACACTGCACAACCTCAAAAGTCTTGCAGAGTTTCGGCTTAACTCGATTTTTGCGGGGCTGTTTCCATACTATAGGTGGAAATCTGATAGTGACTTAATTAATGTGCAGTACTGCTGCTGTGATGTTAGGTTGCCGTGGAAACTGCATTCAGATTCCACACAAGTGCAAGCTTTTGATTAATTACATTGCATGTCGGAGGCGGCTCTTATATCTAATTCTAAATTACTTGATGACATTATGAACACACCCGATGGCAAAGCATGAAAATAATGTCGGATATTATAATCGAATTATTGTATGTATATATGAAATAAATTTTCCCACATGGTAGGCAGGAATTGCTAATCAAATAAGTTTAAATCATACGCATGTTGGTTTATTAAAAAGACTTATTTTTTTATATTTTTTGTACCGTCAATTTTTTACTATATAATTACAGTTACCACTTAATGCACTTAATGACTTTCACACCCTACATGTTTCGGCGTACATTATGACGCCATCATCAGGGGGTTGTACGCTGTAATCACCACTGAATGTCCATATGATTCGTAGCAGTTTTGATCAGTATTTATATAACAACACTACCGAGGTAATGGCCTCATTCACACGGCATTGTACCTCACGTACAGACGGTGTTGATGGAGCCATTATGTCGATAGTGCGTATATATAAATACTAATCAAGACTGCCACGAATCATATGGATATTCCGTGGTGATTACAGCATACAAACCCCTGATGATGGCGTCATAATGTACGCCGAAACATGTAGGGTGTGAAAGTGATTAAGTCGCTTCTTTTTTGTTCATTTCTATAACAGAAACTATAGTTTTTAGTGTTGAAATGCCACGAATGGCTTTAACAATTTTAAAATTGAATTCGTTTTTTAATATTTAAAAATATTGTTTCTATCTCGCAGTACACACTGTGTCTCCATTAGAAAGTTCTAACTTTCAAGGCTGTTTACGGAAATAGTGTTCATTGTAACAACAGGAAGCAACACATGAACGCAGAAAGTGGGAAAGGTCGGAGTCCTTTTTTTCATGTTAAGGAAGGTGCTACATGTAGTGACCAATGTGACTCAAAGGGTTAAAGGTTTCGAGGCGACAGTTGAGCTTTCTTGCATCAAGGGGTGCATAAAATTAAAAGCCCGAATTCACGCCGCGGGTACGCAGAAAATTACGATATTATTAGATGTGAAGCAGTATAATATGGTAGACATGTATCAGCATTTTTTTCCATGCTGAATTTACACCAACGTAGCGGGTTCTTCCGAAACGTCCTTACTTAGCTATCAGAATATACGGAGGCACATATAGAAGATTAGCTTTTATTGACTCTGACATCGTGTGATTTTTTAGACATGTATCAGCACTCTCTCCATGTTGAATTTATATCGCGGTAGCAGGTTCCTCCAAAACGTCGTTACTCATCTATCACACTATAAGAGGCACTAACCAGAAGATTATGGTCCTACTTACTTTGACAAGGTATGATTTGTTACACAGGTAGCATAAAGTCTTCCATGCTGAATTTACATTGAGGTAGTAGGTTTATCCGAAACGTCTTACCTATATCCCAGTCTCCATGGCGTCAAAACCTTGACGGCCGCAAAAACCTAAAATGTCGTTTCGAATCTACACGTACATAACGTTCAAAATGTTCATCTCCATTGTAGTCTTTAAAATCTCTATAATCCGGCAATGATAAAGCGATAAGAAAATGCAAGCCGTCAGGGATCCGACAACAACCCACCTTTTCGTGTACTGCAGTGATTCCATCTTCAGGAACGTACGGTCCAACTGAACATACTTCTTGGACTACTGGAACCTGACGAACAAGGCAGTAACCTACTCTGAAACGCCGGTAATTATTCGCCACTCGGCACAGTGTAACTTCCCAGAACACTTTGAGCTTCATCAGCACCGTTGTGGAAAACTAATGAGATTTACAGTCCATATAAAGTCTCAGTCCATGAAGGAGTGTGTGTTCATTTAGGCAGAACCATATGGTACACGCAGAACATAGACACTCCACGGCAAACATGCGATATGGTCATTTTTAATTATTAATGCTTTATCAGTCACTGTCACTGTGCCCGCCTGTCATAAAGACGACGGTCTGTATCCGATTTCAGAGCCAGATATAAATGTATAATTCCTGCTTGCGTAAATACGGCATCAAATAACTCTGATATTAACTGCTATCAAATATCTCTGAAGCAAACCTGATAGGAAATATTCGACATTAATCCAAGTGCCTACCTAATTTAACAGCCTATAATTCTAACGCCTGATCGTTGATGAGGAGTAAAGCTGTGACCTTGACGTGTAAGTGAGGCCCTCAAATCAGGGCGAAGCTTATGGAGAAAGCAGAGATGTCACATCTAAAACGTAAGTCTCTATGACTTTCAACTTTTCACCATTTGTTAGGTGTTCAGTTTCTTAAAAAAAAAAAGTAACTAGTCAAAATCATACAGAGGCCTAGCAAAATAGAAAAATTGCAAGTCGAAGGCGTTTTTTTAAATTCGTGGCATGTCAAGCTTGTTGCCTCACCACCCCATGTCGGCTGTCCGCGAATGTTTATTCAATACGTTCGCAGCTACCCTACGTACCTGAAGTCCCTCCCCTCCACCTGCAAGTTGAGGACACGCCATATCGTGGTGACACAGACTCAACTTACAAAGGAGTAAGTTCGAACACAACACCCAGTTATATTTCGCACAACAAAATTAACTCTCCCCCACAAGACACAACTGCACTTCAGTCTCACATACCTTCAACCGGAATACAGCGGTCACTGCTTATGAACACCTAATGGTCTAACTTCCCTGTCCGAACCCACTACTATATTCACGCCTCCGTAAACATTCTACAAACACACCTTACAACACTGACGGTTACAAATCTGATTAAAAATCCCCTCGCAGAGCAGGTTAGTGTTGTTGAAATCCGGCTGGGGCTCCAAGTTAATTAAACTGACAATTATCGTCGATTCCTCCAAGTAAATGTCAGGATACTGAGTATGTCATGATCGGTTCCGTATAAATCATTTCAATTTTACCAATCATCATATCATTCGATGCTATATAACGTGAGATACCGACTGCGTCGTAAAAACAACAAAACTTAAAAATTTTTGGTCAGAAACCAAAATACCTTCATCACGCCTATAAACGTCCACCATTGAATTACTCAGACGACTGTATACTTTCACGTCCTATTCCTTAAGACTCATTTCAATATTATCCACCCACATACAACTGCTTATTCCAAGCTGTCTCCCCTCACTTGACGTAAATCTTTGAATACTGAAGTTCATCTACGCTTGATATAAGTGTAGTGTCTGCCTTGCAGAGAACAAAGTGTGCCTCCAATATGAACACCAACCCGTTGCCGTTGTTTAAACAAATCGCTGTTTATTGTTAGAACCATACGAAACACACGAATAGGTGTGGAAATATTTTTTTATATGTTACAGCCGGAGTTCACCCTTGGGCTTTAGAAGATTAATTTATTCGACAAGCAGACAGTCATTTATTTAACTACGCATTAAGTCATACATTTCGTTATTGAATAAGTCAGTTGGTTAGTCATTTAGTTAGTTATTACCTTGGTCAGTGCACCAGTCGTTCTCTTATGTGGTGTTTGAAATCTTATGTAAAACCCTGGCCGTTAAATTGTACCTTGAATACATGATACCAATGCAGAGAAAGCTTTAGATCACCCTATATAAAAATTCATTTATATTATATACATTAATAATTTATATATCTGCATAATTAGTAGATATTACGCAGTCACTTTACGAACAGGAACAATAACGTTCTATAACGTTTCGAATCTCACAAGCAACAGAACAGACTATCACGTGATGCGCTGTTGCATGGCAAAGTGTAAAGGGATTAGACCTGTATATAGATGAAGGACGTTTACAGAGTCCCCTTTAAAGGCAGATAACTGTTACGTAGTTCTGCTCATCCACACGAGATACTGAGAGCATCAAACGGCAGAGTAGTCCACCCGAACTGCACATACTAGTATAATAACGCGATTCAGGAGAGTAAAGCAAAGACGAAATAAGGTTACAGCCTACGATGGTGGAAATAAATGACAAAACGACTGTTATAATGAATATTATGACAGAAGTACTCGCGCTTGTAGCGCCTTTATATTGTCGCATTACAGAACAACCCTTTACATAAGGCTCTAATGGTAGCGAAGATAACTTGTTACCTCTTACCAGGGTAAAGGATCAAAATAGAGGCCAATCGTCACGTGAGTTGAGAGTTAATTCCAGAAACTTGAATTGCAGTGCGAAATATTGTGGAGCATTTTTACAGTATAAGAATTAACTGGCAAGTAAGATGCCCGAAAAAATACGAGCATAATTTACGGTGAAGCGTCAGAGATATTTGTCCGTGAGACGGTGCATATTATACCAAGACAGTTCACGGTGGGCTCCCAACAAAATACAAAAAGAATTCACGGTGAGACGCCCGACAAAGTGTCGAGAAAATTGTTTGTAAGAAGCACGAAAAATATATAGAGAAATTCATCGTGAGGTGCGTGAAAAATCGAGATAATTTAAGGTGAGACTTACGAAAAATATCGAGATATTTCTCCGTTAGACGCCCGACAAAATATCGAGAAAATTCACCACGAAACACCCGAAAATATCCAGCCAGCTGACAGCGAAAACAGCGCTAATCCAAGTCCAGGCAACGACTGTCGAATCTTCGGTCGCTATGGTATTCTGGGCTGTTTCGAAAAAACACGTACTGCACACATCTTAAAAGTTTACCCCTGAAAAAAATGGGTAAGATTAAAACGAATATTCTCCAACTACGAAAGACAAATAAGTCGTGCGATTGGGATTACCTCTTCCTGTCAGACGGGACTCATTCGGTGCCTCCCTACCCTCCCACTTGATGACGGATGGAGATCCAGTTTCCGACACGCTGTCTTCTATTTTGAAGCAGTGGATAAAGCCCACAAATCAACAAATCGTGGGACAAATGTTCTAGAATAAGTGTCTGACTGCAGTTGTTCCGTTCATGCATTTATAAACAGTAAGCTAAATTTTGTAAAGCCGATGACGTAATCTGCAATTGAAAGAAACGCCTTTTCATCTGCATTCCTTTAGGCGTAATTAACTGAAAATTGCCTTGCTTTTTTACGGCTAAATTCAAGACAAATAAAAGCAGTCAGATACGAAAAACTTAATGTATAACTTCACGTTATTTGTCCCCTTCTTCGTCACTTTTTTCTTCGTCCCCTCTATCATCAATCCTCTTTCCCTTTACGCCCATTTTCCTCTTTCTGCTTTGGCAAATTCTTCCTCACCGTTGTTATTTCTTGTTCTTACACTTTCTCTTCTCTTCTTCCTCTTCCTTCTCGACTTACAGCTCTTTCTTGTGTCAGAATCGAGAACTAAATGAACTCATAACGTAAACAAGGACAGGAAACATAATATCGTAACAACCACAACAGCCTATTGTACATTCAGCGTCTCAAAGGAATATAAAGAGAGATTTAAGAAACTTCCAATTAGCAGAGACGAGAGCCACAAAGGACTGTACGAAAGTTTATCTCATTAATAAGTTTTAATATTTTGTACGTCATAATGGGATGCGCTGATCCTGCGATGTGCTGAAGCCCTTGCTCCATCCGCTTCTGTGATAGGCTCAATAAAATGTCGCTTTATCTTCACGTAAATTGTGGATTTTGTTGAACCAACGAGAAACGAAACTAAATGCGGCTAAAAATTCCAGTCAAGATCTTACTGTCTGTAATTTGTTACTGATGTCGGAGGGTGAAGCTTGATTAGAGGTGCCTTGCTAAGGGCCAGGGGAAAACCAACGTAAATGGAGTACAGAGATTCAAAGATAAAACGATCAGTTAGAACAACATTCAAGAGCACTTAGCAGCCGCACTTCGTCTAAGTTATTATACTGCCATCAAACTGCAGGCAATTAACGTATAATTAATTACATATAATTATTTTTGTGTTGAAAATATAAGATGTAGGAAGAGAATAAGTAGAGGTTAATTAATTCGCCTTTGGACCAAATTTATTCCCCTGTCTGTCTATAATGCACATAATAACAGTTGCAACGTGCGCTGCAATACGCAATACACCCACTATAATTAGGTCCCCAGGTGCATTCCTTACGCTATTTTAAATTTCACATTAGCCTTGATGTCCACTTATTGCACGTAGAAATATGTTGCTGTAAAACCAACCGAATAACAAGCAAACAATAAGGATTCACGACAGATCAGTCGGTATAGTTGCTGCCTACAAGCAGAACAAATGAGGTTCGATTACCGGTTACAGGCACGAATTTTTTTCTTCAGCTTCACGTCCAGATCGTCTTTGGTTTCATCCAGTCTCCTAGTCAGTCGGGCCTGGTGGCATTTTCATTGGGTCAGAAGAGTCGGAGCGTCAAAGTACGAGCTCAACTGCATCTAGGTTCGAAATACAAGTACAGCGCAAGTGAGATTCATATCCAGTTCCTCTTCTCAACTTCCTTGCGTTGTGCTAAAGCATATGGATAAGTTTTATTGAGGACATCGCATATTCGAACCGCCTGGTCATAAGCACCACTGGTGTTCTGGACAGTGATTCTTAACCTGTGGTCCGCGGACCCTTTGGACAGATTTCAGAGGATCCGTGAACTTGCATGGGGGGAAAAAGTTGTAACTTTATTTTCACTAAACTCGAACTGAAATTTAGCTTTTCATTCAATAACGAATGTAGGCAACAGAGTAATTTATGGCCTGTAGACCCCAAAAATGTCTGTTAACTTCAACAAATCTCACCATCAAATTATTATACCCTAAGACAGGCAAACTAGAATACATGTAGTATTCCTTTGTAATACAATCTGTAATATAGACTGTACATTCTGCATCTATGTATTTTATTTTATGCATTTAAATACACTTTTCTGAGAAGGGGTCTGTAGGTTTCACCAGGCACTCAAAGGGGCCCATGACACAAAAAAGTTAAGAACCACTGGTTGAGGACAATACACATTCAACTCATTTGAGTGCTCATAAGGACAGCTTGTGTCACTTATTTGAGATATCTGGTTTGACAGAAGAACACTTTGTTTTGAAGCTGTCACCTCTTTCAAAATGGTACCTTGATGTCAAGGCTCTATCTCTCTGTGTGACGCTAATGTGCCTGAATGACTACATTTTCTGGAAAACGTTTGTCTTCCCATCCGCAGTTGTTCAGTAAGCAGTACGAAATAAAAAGTTTTTTTTTAATGTACGGCAAGAGTCGGTCTATTAGAAGACACGGCCAGCGATAATACAAAAGTCACCCGGTATATGGCGCAGTGCTTTTCAACTCTGACGTAATGAAGCACTGCCAGTGGAAGAAATTAAATCTCTGCCCCATTGCACTCGTGTTTCACTGCATGCCCATGTTCCGTGCCGAACTCCATTCTCTTGCTTCAGACTTGGTGGTTGCTTCATGCGGAAACACGTGTTTAATTTTATGAAACACTAAAAATGCTTCTGATATCTAACCTAGTTTCGTTATTTACCAAACAGGACTATGATAGGACAACTGTCACTTCTCAACCATAGAAAGGGCATATTATCAGGGAAAAATATGTTAACAAACAGGATATAGATAGGCAAAATATTTGTACACAAAATTAGCAAAAACACTAATCACCAACAAATGCACAAAGAAAGTTTTATCATCAATTGTAACACACTCCTACATGTTTCGACCCTGCTGGGTCATCTTCAGGGAGAACTTTTTTGTTATCGCAACACTAAGGTTGCACTTTATAGTTCAGTGAGAATGTGCTGTTGACTGTAGACTGCGTTGTTTTTGGAGGCGTGAACTTTTTGCGGTCCAGGCCTGGACCGCAAAAATCATGCTCACCTGGTAAGTACAAACACATCATATAAAATTAAATAAATATAAAGTGTAACGCATCTATTTTCGGAGTCAGATCTCATTCCTCAAAAATGTATTGCGTTCTAGAGTGTCTTAAAACTTATTTCTATATTTTGCCTAAAGATTTCCCGTTTCTTTATATCTTTCACTCGCCCATTTAAATTAAAACCAAAATCTTATAGTGGCAAAGCTCCGTTTCCATTATCATATATAAATTAACATCTCAAACCCTATTCTTTTGGTCAATTAGATGGATCAAACCTCCATTCTGCATCAGGAACAGTGGCTGTAGTCAGGGTATACAAATTTTAAGTGTACAGACCTAACAACAGCGGACAGAAAGAAGACAAACAGACTGCTAATAGAAGGTGACGATGCCCCTGCACACGCCATAAAGACGTACAGGAGTGGGAGAAGAATAGCTCCACTCACTCGTAACCTCAGTACTAGATTGAGGTAACTGGTCAGCCTCACGCCTCGGCCACTTTACCGCCGGAGAAAGAGCGCCCTCTACCAACTAAATTGCAAAATGGGTGGGTGCTGTAGCCGGTCTGGACGTTTTGGAGAGCGGATAAATCGCCTGTCCCTGCCAGGATTAGTGCCCCTGGTAGTGCAGCCCGTAGACTGGTCGCTATACTGGTAAACGGTAAGGAGGACCCTACACAGTCCATGAAGGGCGAAGGGAGAGTAGAAGTACAGATCTACCCTTTCGTTAGCTTCGGAAAGAGAAGGGGGTGGGGTGGCTATTCCCACGCGCCGGCCGCTTTACCTACGGAAAAGACCCGGTATCCATTGTACATGAAGATGGGTGGGCCCCAGGGCCGGTCTGGACGGCTGCGGAAAATCTCGCCCCCCACCGGGATTCGATACCCGGACCGTCCAGCCCGTAGCAAGTCGCTATATGGACTAAGCTATCCCGGCCCATGGTCACTGTACTGACTAAACTATATCAACAGGCTCATAACAGATGTGAAAGTAACCACATGAATCTAAAGCAATAACATTATTGCAGCCAGAACCAAAACGTCTGAAACATACAAGTAATCCAAAAAGTAGGGGTCAGAATCAACAGCAAATTCACTTTAGTTATTCTCTGCATCGTTGTTAAGGGCGAGCTGACATGTAGGCTTGGTTGGCCAGCGATGGGTTTTGTTGTTCTGATGAATAGAGAGATTCGTGCGGTTTCCTCGTAATCCTATTTTCTTCTTTGTGGATGATTTATATGGTCCCAGAAAAGTGATAGGACAAGAACCACAGAATACAATGGAATAAGGCAGAAATCATCTTCGAGAAGGAAAATGGGTTACGACGGACTGAAAGGATCCGTATTCAGCAGCACAACAAAATCGGTCAGCACCCAAAGAAGCCCAGACTTAAGATCTACATACCGCACCCCCCCTCCCCCCAAAGGAGATGTGGTGATTGTGGCTTAACCGGAAAGGTTAAAAACATGTTTTATGGCATTTTTTCCTAATTTGTTATTAGTATCTTCCTCCTTTGCATATCCCAACGGCCGCGCGATCTAAGGCGTGGGTCTGCGGTCGTTCGCTTGCTGGGATTGCAAGTTCGAATCCTGCCTGGGGCATGTATGTGTCTCGTGTGGTTTGCGTTGTCAGACCGATGTGTCTGGGTTGGGCTGGTCACTCGTCCAGAAAAATCCTACCCCTTGTGGTGTGTCTGAGTGTGACAGTGAAGCTTCGATAATGAGGAGGCCCTGGCCCACTCGGGGCTGTTGCCTTTGAGGAAAAAAATATTTATGGCTTCTCGACCATGGTCCTTTGCTCTAATTACGGTACGATCGTCTCTCGGAGTTCACTTGATTAACCTTTATCCTGCTAATGTGGAATATATGGTGAGCTGCTAATAATGCCAGCACCACTAATGTGTAATATTTGGTGACCTACATTTGGCAACGCTGAAAGGAGCCTCTTTGTCTCTCTCTCTCTCTCTCTCTCTCGCTGCACAATGTCTCAACACTGAATCAATCCTGAAAGACGTCCCATGTCATATCTGTGTGCACACATTTACTCGGCTACCAACTAGGCCCTTAACGGCCAAGGGCCTAGTTGGTAGCCGAGTAAATGTGTGCACACAGATTTGATATGGGACGTCTTTCAGGATTGATTCAGTGTTGAGACATTGTGCAGAGAGAGAGAGACAAAGAGCCTCCTTTCAGCGTTGCCAAATGTAGGTCACCAAATATTACACATTAGTGGTGCTGGCATTATTAGCAGTTCACCATATATTCCACATTAGCAGGATAAAGGTTAACATTACAAACTTTACGAGCTTTTCTGTTTTTATCTCTCGGTGTTTGCATTCGACAATTCATACTTACCGCAGCCCGACTGGAAGTGTGTGGCTGCAGTGAACAGCTGTTAGCACTAATATACGCATCACGATATTTAGTGAATCGCATTGACCTAATAAAACATGCAGAACCGGATTCTGAAACGTCGTGCAAAGCACTTATACGTCAGACAGTAGAAACGTCTGTGCTGGCCTATCGTTCAGAATTTTATTGAAATCCGTCAAATAACTTGATGCGGACGGAAGATACAACACACAAAAGGAATGAAAGACAGGAAACCAAAGAACAAATTGAAGGAAATTCGATTGGACGAATTAATAAATAAATCATCATTAAATTTGCCACGCAGAATATGATGTTTCATTTAAAGACTCTGCTTCAGAGTTCTATGCGAATATTGACATTAACACAGGCTAAGTTTGGTGCAGGTCCTGTGTTTTGCTTCTTCTCTAATTAACAGTACAACGTTCATCTGCTAATTACCATCTAACCAAGTCATGTAGATGTTTCCTTAGGCAATAACAATCTCCTTGGATTCAGAACTTACTTTCACCCGCCCAAAAACATTACAAAAGAAACGTTAAATTGATTACAAACTTCTATTAACAAAAAAACTTTCAATTAACTCAATCCCAGTTCTGCAGAATTTTCTCTTCCAGGCAACAAAGCTAGGAAACGTGCTTTAGTGTAAGCAGAGAGAGAATTCACTGTAAAGTTTAACACTTCTATTTATGTAAACAAAGACTCTATTATAACTGAACGTGACGTCATCTCCGAACTCGACTGAAAGTTGTGATTGAATAGTATCATATGACGTCATAATGTACTTGGAGCATGCTGCTAGCCGTATCGATGTTCCGGAACAGAAGCAGCACATTCAGTGTCAACAGAATTGTGCACATGGTACTGTCTCGCGGATATGAGATTTTTGACCCATGAAGTTAGATGTTGGTCTAAATAGTATTAAAAAATTTGGTTTCTATGCCACAAAAACACACAACACCTTCATTACAAAGACCAATCGGATAATATTTTTGATCTTATTTTTTTGAGAATAATATTAAATTGATAGAGTGGATAAATTTCTAAGAGTTTTATGTTAAAGCAGCTGGTACATATAGTTACCACTGTGGTTTAAGAGGTTAAAGTCTTCATATTTAAACAATATCATAGCCTCCAATACAAAACTCGCAGTAGAAAAGTTTAATTTCATGTAAAACAAACCCGTTATATGAGACAGTTCTTTTAAAGGCTTTCTGTGTAGTATAAAATGCACTTAATTGGTTTCACTGGAGCACAATGTACACAGAACTCAGAATTTCTTTTACCAAATCTCTTTGTTGCGCAGTTTTAATTCTATTTTCAGTTGTTACATGGTACAGCAGCAGCCCTCTTTATTGCCTCTTCATAAAAAACAGAGAGCGGACGTCGGTAGCGGTGAAATTTGATGAACGCCATTAAACACACTGAATTCAGTTTCTTGCAACTCGCGTGAATTGATTCCCGAAAGACTCTGCCTACCTGCAAAGCACGATAATTAATTTGTTGGTAACGTTTCTACACGCTTGACAGAAACGAGATTAATGTTCTCTGCCAGGAACAGAATTTTTCATTCAGGAATATAGGTCAACCGTAAAACTAGATCTTTAATAGTGTCAGCAAAAATTAGTCTAGGTAACTTTTGCGATCAATATGATGAATTTCGCGATCTATGGAGACAAGAAATACCTCGATCAGCTGAATTACTGGCATGTCAACTAACAGTTTCCTCGAATAACTGTTAAAATATTTACAAGAACATCAGCGGCAACAATATTAAAATGGTTCAAAATCAGAAACAACTGCGAGGTTGTTTATTAGCCGCACGTAGACTCTAACAACCAAATTTTGGCTCTGTTCCCAAAAAATTAAATTTAAAATTCACGAAATTGTTTAAACATATTTGATGCTGGATACATTCGGCCTAGGCTGACATAGTTTTTTAAATGTTCTGTCACAGCATATTGGTACCCCTACCAGATGTTGAAAACAAGCAATAAATACCGCCATATACTTCTTTTTTTAATAGTCCTGCAGTTTTATATAATGATGTCGAAAATCGCGCTGAACTTTCAACCGAAAACGATGACCACCACTGTAACCGAACTTCAGTCTTCAAAATAACACTTCTTTAGCATTCAACATTGAACACTTATAAACCAAATAGGCTAATTTTTAATAGTCCTGCAGCTTTATATAATGATGTCGAAAATCGCGCTGAACTTTCAACCGTAAACGATGACCACCACTGTACCCGAACTTCAGTCTTCAAAATAACACTTCTTTAGCATTCAACATTGAACATTTATAAACCAAATAGTGCTAATTTTTTCATACACAAGGTTATACGATATTTCAGACTTGTCAGAAATCTAGCCCTGTTCTTTCATCTTTAAAAAGCAAAGAAACCCGAACTCCTGGCTTTGGAGTTAGGTGATAAGACAGTTTGTGAAAAGCGACTGTCAGTAAAATGTGGAAGTGACGTGCCACAACTGACGAAGTGTCACTATATTGGGACATAAAATGGCTGTCACTCGAGCGCCTCATTGCTACAGCAACACGTTCATTATTCTATCACTGAATTTGGATAATTGGTCTATAGGGTAATTTAACCACACATACAACAGCTGCTACACTATTAAATAACTGCATGTTACATGTTGTTAACACAACTATGAGTAACTGACAGATGATAATTAGTTCCCACAATATCGATATGCTTATAATTTACACTGTTGACAATAACAACAATGCTTATTCTTTCGTTGGGTGTGTTACATCATGTCCATTCCTCCGCAGGTTTGATTTTCACAAAATGCAACCACGTGATTAATACATAAAAGTGGAAACGTATGATCTAATTGGGTTTATATCCAGTACTAAAGCAATCCTTCGATTCTGCATATAACAACGTCATTACCATTAATTTATATTGGATACAAGCCTGATGTTACAAAGCTAATCACAATACAGATATAATGTCATCAGCTTCTAAAATACAGCTCATGGGATAGCAATTTGTCCTGACAAAAAAACTGAGATTCCCGCATTACTAGAGAGTTGAGTTACAAACACACCTTCTGTCAAAATGTTGTGTCCACAAAAAAACAATTGCTTGTCCTTATATTTTCGTAAAAACATAACACGCTTAAGTGTTCGCGTATTGAGGATCGGTGAAGTTTTTCTGTCTCCTGTAAAACTGTGTATTGGTGGGTTACGGCAGGTTGCTGTTTGAGCGATATGTCAATGACATTAATTTACTGGGCGAAAACATAAGCTACGTATCGTATTACAACCAGAGATTCTATACTAAACGTTAATAAAAAATACTTTATGTAGAAAACTATACAAAAATAGTATGAGCTTTGCTAGTTTAGTCAAATGCAGAAGAAAATGACGGCTAAAAATTCTTCGAAACTGGGGCGAATTCAAATACAAGTAACAACAATAATGAATAAAAATTACAATAAGAATAAATTTATAGAACAATAAATTCAAGGAGTAAATTTAGCAATCATTTCAGAATCATGTAATTAATGTGTTGTTTATTTAACGACGCTGTCAATAACTCGAAAATATATAGCGCTGAAAGACATAATTAGAGGGAATGACGAGTTGGAAGACACGTGGAATAAAGCAGTTGTGTTGTATTGTTAACTCCTTGCTCTGGAATTTGTCTTAAGGGCCTACAAAAAATTAAATTTGTCTGAAGGGCCTACAGAAAATTAAGAGAACCATGAGCACGGTAATCGGTGTTCCAGCTGATATTCGCAATGGGCACCCCCCCCCCCCCCAGATACAAATCATAAAAATCCGTTCTTGCTCCACACCGCTCTTCTAAAAGGAGAAAGCAATTGGTACGGCCTGCCATGCTTTGTCAGCAACACACAGAGGAAAAGTACAGCAAAATATTCATGACACATAATAATGCCTTTGAAAATGTTGCAAAATTAAATGTACAAAAGGAAGTAAAAAATAAAAATTACGTTTACCGGAAGACTGAGTGTAAATTAAATCCGGGCAATGATTTACACGTTTCAAGTCACAATGTTTTGTCTACACGGTCCTTATCTCAGGCTGCAGCGTTGACATTCCGCTGTGCTTTGTGGCGAGTTTCAACTTACTGAAGGTTCTGCAACCGGCACAGCAATAAACTTTACTTTATCACATTAATTTATATTATTATTATTGTTATTATTATTATTACAACACGTTTCGGCCTTTGTTGGTCATTATCACGTACTACTTGTTTCAAAAACAAAGGTGTACGAAATATGTGTAAGAATTAGTTTAGTTTTCTTGACTCGTTTTGTTGCTGTACTTTAAGTTATAGTCAACCCTGTTGTTTTCTTTTCCTATTTTATTTGTTTTCCATGAAAATATATATTTTAGCAGTAAGTATGTTACTTTGTCTTCTAACTGTACAATTTTTATTATTGCATTTTGATTTTATTTACAATTTTTTATTTTGTTATTTTGGCAGTTGGCCGATCCCAGTGGCCGAGTGGTTTAAGGAGTGGGCCTGCGGGCCGCTCGATTGCTGGGATTGCGGGTTCGAATCCCGCCGGGGAATGGCTGTCTGTGTCTTTTGAATGTTTTTGTGTTGTCAAGAAGAGGTCTCTGCGTCGGACTGATTACCCGTCCAGGGGAGTCCAACCGAGTGTGGTGTGTCTGAGTGTCATAGTAAAGCCTCGATAGTGAGGAGGCGCTGGCCCACAAAGACTGTTGCGCCATGGCAAAAACAAAAACTGTCTCTTGTGGTGTGATATATTTTATCATTGCCTGTTGACTGTTTGTTTTGGAGGTAGTTTATTTAGTGCTGTCATTTCCTTTTTATTTTCATTTGATACGTCTATGTAAAAACGTTTACTTTGGGACACACCCTACAGTATTGCCATAAGCAGGACATTCTACATTACACGAAACGTAAGTATGTTCATGCATCAAACAGAATCGCGGTATGTGGCATCCCACTCTGCTCCCTTAACCTTTTAAAGCCTAGCGGTAACTTTACGTACCGCCAGGTTTAACATTTAAAAAATTCTACGTGGTGCCCACATTGCGTTTATGTGTTTTGTACGGATCTCAGAACAAACAGCAACTTTTGCCTTATAAAACATTAACAGACTGGTTTTTATAACCGAGGTGGAGAGTGTTTACAGCGCGGTACGCGCTGGGTCCTTATATAAAACACATTACTTTTGGTCTTTATAGGGTTAATTGAGTGAAATAGTTTTTATTCCCTCAACAAATTTGTATTATTGAACAATCCTTCTTGTTTATACACATTAATTGCATGTTTTGGTTTTAGTCAAGGCTACATTTTATCTGGATATACTTTTACAGCTGTTAGCCTGACGGTGATTGTAGCAAACAGCTGAAAAATGTAGCTAATATTGTAAACAAGGACTGTTTACAAATGGTGTTTTGTGGACGGAACATAAAACAATACTTCTAATTCCCCCATTATAAATTGCGCCCGTGGCCCCACATTCCACCCGTCCAAACCCATACACGTGGTATACCCGTGTAAATTACATCGATTTTGCTGTCTCTTTAAATTCAGGGTCTGAAGTATTGGCAGCTAAATTCAGTGGAAGTTTCCTGATGTATGACAGGCCTGAACAATGGCATTGTTATTGGACTGTTAAGACTCTTGAGAGGAAATTACGGATCCATCACGAGTGGATTGCTTGACAGATTCAGGTGATGTGGGATGCCTCTACCTGCCGATGAGAGATTCTACACGTTATTGATTTTGGAGCACAGCACTCAGCCACTTGTTCTGAGCATCGGAGTGTGTGTGTGTATGTGTGTGTGTGTGTGTGTGTGTGTGTGTGTGTGTGCGTGCGCGCGCGTGTGTGGGGGGGGTCATTAGTACTGCGTCATTAAGAAAGTTGATTTGGTATAGGAAGTTGTTTCTGTGTAGGAAGTTGATTCGTTAAAGGTACTTGATTCGGTAGAGGAAGTTGTTTCGTCATAGGAAGTTGATTCGGTAGAGGAAGTTGACTCCATATAGGAAGTTTCGGTATTTCAAGTTGATTCGTTGGAAGAAGTTGATTCGGTAGAGGAAGTTGATTAGGTAGAGGAAGTTGATTCGGTAGAGAAAGTTGATTCCATATAGGAAGTTGTTTCGGTATTTCAAGTTCATTCGTTGGAAGAAGCTGATTAGGTAGAGGAAGTTGATTCGGTATAGGAAGTTACACAAATTTTCTGGAAACAAACTGACATCGAATATTATTGCCTTCTGAGGTAAGACGCGTTATGGTCCGAAGCTAATTACAAACGTTTCGCTGGAACCGACAACCTCCATATTCAGGGCAGAAGGCCAAGTTAGATTACCTTATGCTCATAAGTCCAGAAATTTACATCTAACAAGAAACTAATATTAGCCTAGGGAAAACCGCAGGGCAAGTAGCTTTATAATTCTCACTCTTCGTCACGTATCATTTGGGTTATCAGGTCAAAGAAAGGCGGAGGATGCATAGGGCTGACAACCTGACCACCTTCATGTGCCGATTTTGTAGAAATTCTGGTGGCCTCAACCTCCTGTAGCCCTAAGGACCTGCCCAGGCCTGTACATGGATTGTCAGATCAAGGATGTTTCGATGACGGCGACACATACAGGGCACGGGAGGGATGAGAAATACGTAACACGTTTTGAAAGGAAATCCTGAACAGAACAGACCACTTGGAAGATCTAGGAGTACATGGAAAGATAATATTAAAATGGATCACAAATAGACCGGATGTAGACTGGATTAATCCGGGGTTGGATATCGTCCATTGATGAGACGTTACTAACGCGCTGCGTACAATCTAAATTCCATAAAGGTATGGAATATTTGGCTATCCGAGCAGATGTTGAAATTGCAAGACACAAATTACCCACAGCTCTTTTGTTGATGGTTCAGGTATTCTGGGACGTGACGCCGTGTCAATTGGTAAGCAGTTACTAACTCTTCGGAGGAACCTATTGCCTCCATCTTCACGATGTAAGATTCGTAATGACGAGATACATTTCCCGAAAATATTAATATATATATATATATCAAACTATATCACGTCGCATCACACAACACGGTAACCTTCCTTACGGAGCTTCTTCCTTAATTTTTCACCCTTTAACCCTTTAAAGACGAAGCGTATCTGTTTTATATAAGGACTCAGTGCGTACCGCGCTGTAAACACTCTCCACTTCGGTTATAAAAACCAGTCTCTTAATGTTTTATAAGGCAAAAGTTGCTGTTTGTTCTGAGATCTGTACAAAACACATACACGCAATGCGGGCACCACGTAGAATTTTTTAATGTTAAACCTGGTCGTATGTAAAGTTACCGCTAGGCTTTAAAAGGTTAATATATAGTTGGGTGAGTCAGAAACTAGAGGCAACGTTTCATTTGAAAAAAAAAATTATATGATCCTGTACAGCAGCATAACTGTTCCACATAATCACATTTATTTTGCGCGCACTTAGTCCACCGGGCCACACTGAGAAGAACAGCCAAAACAACAAATTGAAAAACATACTCCGTATACCTTCTGATTCAGCCACACATAAACAGCATCGACCCGCAACATTTCACTATCGATTCAGATAGCTGAAGTAGAGATAATCAAACGTGCGATGGCAGACAACTGCTCGAAATGAGGTGAAACGTTCGCTAACAGCGTCACTCGCTCGTTTGTCAGTCGA
Organism: Coptotermes formosanus; assembly: GCA_013340265.1. Lineage (NCBI taxonomy): Eukaryota > Metazoa > Arthropoda > Insecta > Blattodea > Rhinotermitidae > Coptotermes > Coptotermes formosanus. The sequence goes on along the minus strand of BLKM01012979.1, from coordinate 38,861 downwards.
TTTCTTCGCAATAACAAACCGTTTTTGCCTCTCCTCTGTAAGCGCACTTCACAGATGACTAAAACGAGGACAGTAATCCCTCAACTGTATTGTGTCAAACCCATTGTTCGCGTATGTGAAATATGCAGGTCTTTCTTCTGTTTCCAATTACAGTTTTCCGGGAATTGTCAGTTGCGGATTGTGTAACTGGATACAGCTACAGTGTGTACAAAATTTTGATGGTTATTTGAAGAATGCTGCCCTCTGTGATAATGCTGTAAAGTTAAAGAAACCCCCGTACGGGCCTGGACAGACGCTGGGGGTACCAGGATGTTGAGGCTCCCAGTATTTACTGAAAATCGGCACATGAATGTGGCAAGGTTGTTAGTTCTACGGACCAGCCGCCTTTACCCCCAAGAGATACCCTGGTACTCATTTCTGCTAGAGGTTGAGTCGAACCTAGGACCATAATGTGTCCGGAAGGAGTAAGTAAATACAAAAAAAAACAAATGACCCCATCGGGAATAGAACCCACGACCTTCCGGCTTGTAGCGCAGTGCGTCAACCAACTGCGCCAACTACTACCCCTATTAGATGTGAAGGAGAAATACGAGTCAAATTCGACACCGAAATACTGGAAGCAGTCATTTGCTGCTGTCTTCATATTTAGACAAAATAGTGCCTGTACAAAAGCGCGAAGCTATGAAGACTTATAGGGATAACAATATTTAAGGACAGATGAAATGAAGTCCTGGATACTGGAGATGACAGAGCGGTCTGCCTCGCGCCTGCGGTTCTTTATCCAGGAAGATCAGGATTATAACCTGTCAACAAATCGACCGCTTCTTAATTTGGGTCATCCCAGTGTGTTATTCTGAACACAGTGATAATAAACACAGTCAGACACACTACAGTATATATATATATATATATATATATATATTGCACACTACGTCATTTATTCTAAGGTTGTGCCAATATGCTACATGTTTCGGCTCGGCCGATCTATCATCAGGTACATGTATAAATGCTAAAACTCAGATCCTTAAACATACGACAAAAAATAGCGCAAAATAGTATTAAAATATTAGTGAAACTTCACCAGTTCACTGTTTTTTACTGTAAAACCATTCCGAGGGAAACTGGCACAACCTTAGAATAAACAACGTAGTGTGCAAAATGTATATATACTGTGGTGTGTCTGTGTTTATTATCACTGTAAATTGACCACGATTCTGAATGCCCCCCCCCCCCCCCAGTTTGTACGAATTTTGTGAAGATCACAGAATCCGTGGAAAGAATTGATTCGTCTTATTCTACTCCTTACTGAGCTTTTACGAATCTTGATTTTAGTGATACAGAGGCGTTGTTTACAGACAAGCTAAGAAGTGTTACAGAAATCACATAATTCCTCGGGTAATATCAGAATAGTGAAACGGGTGGGGTTCATTAATAATTTTGTTGACTAATCCTATTTACACACTTCTAGACAGAGACAGGGAAAGGTAAACAGTGCAGCGAGGGAAGGATTCAGTTTTAATTAGAATTACAGTGGAGAGGTTGGCGCTCCTGATCCGCCAGCTCTGCTGCTGCTGGGAGTTGAGATCTTCAGCTGTTTAATTTCTTCCAGTACAGAGGTTTAATATCGCGGTCCTCGTTTTCTCATCAGATTTTAATCCCACCACTCACCCACAGTTTCAAAATTATCAATACGTGAATGGAAAGAGCTCACCCAATGTGGTTATTGCAGGGAAGGTTTTCTACCGCCGGTAGGGAGTTTGAGATCTGCCCCTCATCAAAAAGCACAGTCAGATTATTTCCTTAAAGAACCTGGCGTTTGGTCAGAGACCGTGCGGTGATGTCACACGAGTTGCGACGCCGTGCGCGTCGATCAGTGTCCTTCTGCAGTCACAGAGGAAGGGTTGCGTAGCACAGAATGATGCTTTTTATACGTATCAGCTATAAACATGTGACAGACAGGAGGACCGTGAGTTGGGTTACGCTACTACGAATAAGAAGAGCTGTGGCTCCAGCCCTTCCTACAGTAGGAACTACTCTTGCTCATTCTGTGAAGTATGATCTGTGCTTCTCTGGGTAGCCTGTGAGACTCACGTCAAAGATCATTAGGCAAAATGACACAGAAGTTGACATGGACCAAAATACACAACTGTCACTCCAAATGACGGTGAAACCCAATCAAAAGATCATTCTAGAAGTTCGTGGCTTACAGTTACAGTCGGTGACATCGTTCTGGAAGGGAAGAAAAAGGGGGAAAACGGAGAAGAGGAATGAGAAGAGAAGAGAAAAGAAAGCGCGGAGAACAACATTTTGGTAAAAGAGACGGGTCACGGAGCAGAAGAGTTCGTAACCATATTATGGTTTTCAGGAAACCATCAACAGCCATTCGGTTACCGTCAACAGTCGTTCAGTTATTAACAGTCATTAAGTTACCATCAACAGCCATTCGGTTACCATCAACAACCATTTAGCTACCATCAACAGTCATTCCCTCACAATCATCAGTCGCCGAGCTACCATTAACAGTCATTCGGTTACCATCAACAATCATTTAGCTACCGTCAACAGTCATTCAGTAGCCATTCTCTCGCACCTGTTTACTTGCAACTGAAAGCGATTTTGCAGTACATAAGTATGTATATTGCTGACAGTTACAAACTGCGGGACGCACAAAGAGACGAGCGAAATAATATTTGAATGTTTCGCTTGTTTGATGAATCGGACACACTGAAGTCGAAACAAACAGGGTTTGTACTCTCGCTTAGAGCTTCCCGGCCATCTCTGACGATCCTTAGAGGCAAAGGCAACACAATATAACACCTGCAACTTAAACCCCAGTCATTTGTCCCCATTTCAATATAACAAAGGCTGCTCAGATAACCAGAGGGATAGTGTATCGTACAGGTCTAGTTTAAAACACACACACACGAACATACACACACACACACACGAACATACACACACAAAGATATATATATATATATATATAAATTTTAAAATTATACAAATGACAATACCTTCTGTCTGAGACGATCTGGGGAAATGAAGCCACAGACTGAAATTAATGATTAGGATAATGATGATAATAATAAACAGATATCTTCATTATACCCTGAAGATCGAGGCAGCACGTTTCTCCGAAACACCGGCAACCGCCTACAATACTACAGTGCGTCACAACCCAGAAGACCAGTGCAAACTGGTTGCTTCTGGGTTTATTTAACGACGATATCCTGTTACATACGTTCTGTAATACCCTGAAGTGAATAATGAATCATGAGGGATATCTACAGAACAGACTGTCATGTTTTACGTAACAATATCAATAATTTGCATGCATGGAACCCCCCCCCCCGTTCCGCAAAACAAACACCAAATAAATACCACAAACACATTAGTCGGACTTTCCCGTCAAGATTCCAGTCTTATGGGATTTAAAGCTGTGTCGTTGGATGAGCAGTTACCGGCTCCTTGACCCTGAAGATGGAAGCAAGGCGATCTTCCGAAACGTGAGGAGCTACTCACCTAGCGGCACACCGTAACTAAACCTTCAGCAACACCGCTGTGAGAACCTCAGATGTCGCCACTTGTCGGTAGCATGCATGTTACGTCATTTATCGCGCTGACGACTTTTACGGCGCCTAATTTGAGTAAAAACGGGTCCAGCAGCAGATAAAAAGCCTACCGCTGTACAAAAACCTCACACACTCATTAGCGGGAGAAGTAAACATCCATTAATTTAATTACGCACTGTGTGTTCAGTAATTTCACTGCAAAAAAGTGGTTTTCTTAGCACGGTAAAGGTGAGTTGATTGTGTTATACTTGTATAAACAAGCGGGGAGTGGTACACTCCGTCCGTACTGGATGAATGTAATATGAGTGGGGAGCATTGGCGGAAGAGTGCTAAATGGGGAGACCGAAGTATACGGAGAAAAAAAATCTCCCATTGTCACTTCGTCGACCACAAATCTCAATGCACTGGACAGAAACTGAAGCCGGGCACCCTTCATTAACCTTTTAAAACCTAGCGGTAACTTTACATACCACCAGGTTTAACATTAAAAAATTCTACGTGGTGCCCACATTGCGTTTATGTGTTTTGTACGGATCTCAGAACAAACAGCAACTTTTGCCTTATAAAACATTAAGAGATTGGTTTTTGTAACGGAAGTGGAGAGTGTTTACAGCGCGGTACGCACTGAGTCCTTATATAAAACAGATACATTTCGTCTTTAAAGGGTTAATATCGAAGGACAGAGTAGTACGAAGAGTAATAGGCCTTGGATTAGCTTATATTCTTTGATTTACTGTAAATAATAACTGTTGAACATAACAGGATAGACAGTGGCATAGATTGAAGAACCACAGTGGAAGGTTTGAAGAAGTCTTTTCTCAAACCATGTTCTTAGGGGGAGACAACAAGAATTTCAGTTACAACGTAACAAATAATAACTACCATGACGAAGAAAGCATTATGTTCTTGCACGGTGTTGGGACTCACTTACCAGACTGTAGGGTGTCATAACCAAACACATCACACGCACTGCCTACTGACTACTGGCTACCGACTATTGACTACTCAAGCCAAAAACATGCAACTTGAATACGTTACCCTGACGTCGCCTGTTGATCGACCTCAGGCCAGGACTGTCTCCTGCGACAAAACATGAGCGGTTGTCTGGAAATCCCAGCAGAACCTGGAGTTGTGGCCTGATGTTGATGTTGCGGAGATGCCTTCCTGAAGGATCCAAGTCGTCGTGGAGGTCCTGTACCGGGAGGTAGCACGAGTCCAGGAGGCGGTGGACATTCCAGAGTACGTCTTCGGACAGAGAGAGACCGACCGTGTGGAGGAGTGACAGTGCCAGGTGGGGGTACAACTTTGGGGAAGCCGTGCAGTCCGCTTGGTCCAGTGTGAGCTGCTGGACTTACTATCACATTACCAGCGGAGGCGCTTCTACCACCGCTCACAGCACTGCTTGAACTTCCGGTGGGTCCCGGCGTTAATGGAGGATGACTTCCTGTTCCGTCCGTACTTCCTTCAGCAGAAGAGTCGCGGCTCAGAGAAAAACGTTTCGGACTTAAACTTAAGTTGGCGACACTGCTAGTCACATACTGTTGCAGAGAGTTAAAGAAACTCATTTTATCTAAATATAAAATTTTCTTGATTCTTTGTTAAAATCCAAAATCAACTTTCAGAACCTCTGTGCAGTCTTCTTTACGTTTCCAATAAAGTCCATTTCTTTCACCTTTCTTTTATTTCAACTTATTTCCCCTCACAGACCTGTCTGTTTCCTCTTTTTCAGTTTAGATTTTTCTTTTTCTTTCGAAGGGTTTTCACAACAATTGATAGAAAATCCAAACAGAAGGGTAACTACTGACAAAGTCCACTTTTATATCACTTCAGCAAACAAGCTTTCAGTGAGACGAAAGATAAAAGCGAATCCCCACGTCCAACAGATGTGCTCTCTTCAACCTCTGGCGTTTAGACTCATTTCTTCAAATCCGTCCCGATAGCTTCTGTTGACTGATTGTAGCGGCACTTGGCCTTCTATTCTGCGCCAGAAAATTCCATGAACACTTGAAGCCGAAACAAACATAAAGCAATTCTCTGCTTCACACAATTCAGTTAAACCACGAAATATCTAAATCTACAATGGAAATTTATTATTTGCTGTTTACTCTACATTTTTAAGAAATTCATTTCTCAGCACAATTGGCAATAAAAGTATCGTAAGATAAGGACAATCGTTGGAAACTATTTGGTCATTGATAATTTATAATAAAAGAAACACTCAATAAATTTCTTCACTGTCTGCGCTGTGATACTGTTTTATGGTCACGCCTCTATTGCTATATCCAATAAACACAGGACAAATATGTTCCAGAATAATGTGCTGTAAAATTTGCATTCCACCACAATTCAACAGCTTTTCAAATTGCTCGTGGCGAAAGACTGCCAAATGTCAGTACTGAATATCTCCAGCTCCGAAGTTAAGTGTTCCGTTTGGATGCAGTCTAGATGGCTTGCCAATCAACGGGTGTCGCTCTTTTCACCAGCAAGGGCTCACAGTGGCTAGATAAGAAAAAAATAAATGTTAATTAATAGTGTAATTTATCCTTCATACCAAAACTTAATACATATTTATTTATTTACTTATTTATTTCAGGTAGGTATTTCAGAAATAAGTTTACGTGTGCCAGTAACACATTTTATATTCCCTGTTTACACAGAGTTTATCTAACTGATGTTATGCAGTAGACATGGCAAAACCCAGTCTCCAAATACATTTTAAAAGTCAGTCGTAAACGACATATATACAAGATACAACAGGCTACACGTTTAGACTGAATTAAGTCATAATCAGGACTTTATCAAAAACATTAAAAATATTGTGAAGTGCCTTAAGTGTGAGATGTGCTTTGTTGATATCATCTACAGTGTAACTTCCTCGGATCTTTCAATCTTTTAATATGCCTTTTTATTTTAAAACTTTGATGTTAGCAACCCATATTTCTATATTAAAAGTGTAAGTTCTGCCGTGGAAAAGCCATAAAGCACAGACCTTCGTACAAAACAGCTTTCTTGATGAAGTTTGAGGAATATATTTTAAATATTTTATTTTGCGAGAATTCCGAGCAAACAAAATCTGGTGTATTACTGTCTGCCGGGACGTGAAGGACTGTAGTATGGTAACAGTGCATCGACGTTTCAGACAATCCTGCTTCCCCCATTTATTAATGTAAAGGGACTTCCAAATTCATAATTGATCCTCCGAAACGTCGGTATATATCTAACGTATATTTTCATTTCCTCTCATAATGGAGGTAATGGGCTTCTACGAAAGAACTGCATTATACAGACATATATATACTGGAGTACACGCTGTCAAGTCACGACGGCAACACCTTCAGAAACACCACTGTCAGAATCACAAATCTCAAAGTGAAAAATGTAGTTTATCGATATGCAAAACGTGGAGCATCGCTGCCCTGTACCACGTTATGATTTACTTTACGAAAAGCGTAATATTAACCTTTTAAAGCCTAGCGGTAACTTTACATACCACCAGGTTTAACATGAAAAAATTCTACGTGGTGCCCACATTGCGTTTATGTGTTTTGTACGGATCTCAGAACAAACAGCAACTTTTGCCTTATAAAACATTAACAGACTGGTTTTTATAACCGAAGTGCGGAGTGTTTACAACGCGGTACGCACTGAGTTCTTATATAAAACAGATACGCTTCGTCTTTAAAGGGTTAATTCATAATGGGACGATCTTGTCTTCCCTCCTGCTGTCTGTCTCCCCGAGTCCTCTCCCAAAAATCAGTCACTGCATTGACAGCACAGATTTTAACCCTTTCCTTGTTACACACAGACCACCTCGTGCAGAAGCGTCAGTTTTTCTGCCCTGGGTTTATTAACCGTTTGAGATTAAGGTTAGAAGCGGGTGCTCGCTTTCACACCAAAACTAATCTGATATTTAAAGAAACTTCTGGGTGTTCTATGAAGTTTCTGCATTCTGGAAAGGCTCAAGCCTTCTGGGGTGGTTTGCAGTGTCGAGTAGTAAATAGTTACCGCGTCTTCTGGAGTGCTCGGCCCTGAATACTAATGCCTTACGGCCCTTCCCGTAACTATCTACGAATCTCAAAAGTAAAACATCCCAGAAGACGTGACTTCAGGCTTCCGCCGCGATGTTGATGATATCGGCGCTCTTCTGGGGTATTACGCAGCTTCGAATGGTTATTGTTTATCGCCGTTTCGGAAAGCGTATCGGTCTCATCTTAAAGAGTCAAGAAATCCAAGAAGACTTCTTGACCCTTGAAGATGGAACATACATTACCGCGAAACGTCGGTGAAGGATTCTTCTAGGGTATTACACAGCGTTGAATGGTAATTGTATACCGACATTTGGGGACAACGTATCGGTCCCTTCTTCAAGGGTCAAGAAGTGCAAAAAGATTTCTTGACCCTTGAAGATGGGACTGATACGTTATCCCGAAACGTCGGTAAAGGATTACCATTCGATGTTGCGTAATACCCCAGAGGGCAGAGCTCAGATCCCATAAGACTTTAATTTCAACGCCGCTGTGAGAAATCAAAATCTCGTATTATGACACACTTGTAAATACAGGCGCCTTGTTCCTACCTAAAACGTAACACGTGGTGCCAATGTTTCACGCATCCGTTGCCCCGGCTGTTCCTTTTTCTCTCTTTCTCCAACTTCCCAGGTTGCTGGTATGAGATCAGTTTGAGCTATTGAACGTAGCACCAACCACAAGTCTCTGAACTTGGGGATGTCAAAAGAATGAATGGTGGAGCATCAATCTTTAAGCTGTTGACACGAGCAGTACAAAATAACACCCCCGCCATACCCTTCACATAGACACAACCACCATTTAAATCCCAAAAGACAACCCCATGTCAAAGATACTGCTAAAGGAAATCAGCTTCTTTCTCCTTTTTCATGATACGTTTTCACTTGCTACACACGAACATGGAAAGAAGGAAGTAGATAAAAGAAGAAAGAAAGAAATTGACAAAGTAAGAAGGAAAGACAGGAAATAAGAAAGAAGGAAGGAAAATAAAAAGAGAGGAGTAAATAAAAACTGAGAAATACATCAAGGTAGAATCTTTTTTTTTCACGCCGCTAACAAACCAAGTTCGGGTTCAAGAAAAAATTAAGTGCTGATTAATTTCGAGGGATGCTTGTACCTTACCCTTCAGAATGTAAGGTGCTGAGGAAGACCCTGGGAACTACAAGCAAGAAGGTAAGGGGAAACCAGAGGAAACTGCGCGAAGTCAAGATTCACGATTTGTGCTCCTTATCAGAAACTGTCTGGGTGATCAGAACAAGGCGGATAAGATTGGCCAGGTATGTGGCACGTATACGGGAAATGGTAGGTGTATGTAAAGTTTTTGTAAGGAAACCTCAGAGAAAGAGGCCACTTGGAATACCTATCCGTATATGGGAGGATAATATTAAAGTGAATCTCATGTAAATCGATTGGGAGAGCGTGGCCTGGATTGATCTGGCTCAGGATAGGGACAAGTGGCGGGACGTTGTCAACGCGGTAATAAATCTTCGGGTTCCATAAAATGCCGGGAATTTCTTGACTAGCTGAGGAACGATTAGCTTATCAAGAAGGCCTCTTCTCCATAGGGTTGGTTGGTTGGTTGGTTGGTTGGTTGGTTGGTTGGTTGGTTGGTTAGTTAGTTAGTTAGCTAGCTAGATAGTTGGTTATTTAGTTACTAAAGTAATTAGTTGAGTGTTTATTTAGTCAGTCAGCAAGTCAGTTAATTATTTAGTTGATTGTTTAGTCAGTCAGTCAGACAGTGAGATTTTAAGTCAGTCAGTCAGTAAGTCAGTTACTTGAATGTTTATTTAGTCAGTCAGTCAGTCAGTTAGTTAGTAGCCTGGGCTCGGTGGAATGCATGTTTGTAAATGTAAACAAACAAAACAAAATGTGGGACGCGCTGCAGTCCAGCACAGCTGCACGTTGGTGAAAGTGAATTGTACGGCTGTCCTGCTGTATGCTTTGTCGCATTGTTGGTGGTCAGGACAGCCGATCAACTGGCTAATTGTTTCCTGCGTTTCTAATTTGTAGCGGTTTGCGACTACATCGCGGCCGTATGGTGACGGAAGTGAGTGCACTGCCAGTTGATAACGCGAGAATGTAATTGCGAATGAATTCGGCGCCTGCAGCTGTGCTGGCGATAACATACTACAGGACGTTAAATAAATCACTACTCATTTCTCCCCCTCGGACATTGCAGTGTTCTTTCCTGGTGAAGGCTAAAGTAAAAAATCACAGCCCAAAGTACATAACTTTCTTTCTTTATTATTTATTTATTTATTTATACAGTGCATTCTTCACATAGTGGAGCGCGAATAAGGCTTAGGACTGGACGATCCGGTGTTGGAATCCTGGCAGCGGCAAGACATTTTCCTTTCTCCAAACCGTCCAGACATGCTGTGGGGCCCACACAGTCTGTGGGGTCCGCACAGGCTGTGGGGCCCATACAAACTCCTTTCAATGGACACTAACGTGCTGCCCCGAGGGGAAAGCAGCCGGGATGTGAAGTTTACCACTTTCCTCCACCTAGTAACGGGGTTAAGAATGAGTGGAGCTATACCTCTATTCCCCTTTACGTCTTCAAGGCGTGGACAGGGACAACTTCAACCTTTATGTACTCCTACGGTCGTTGCACTGCCTCTATTTTTCACTTCCTTAATTTTTTACGTTCGTCATTTTTTTTTGTTTCTTCTGTCTTCCTTTCGCTTTCTTTCTTTCCCTGTCTTGCAAATATACAGGATCAAAATGCACTGTGTTCCACCGTATTTTTCACTTTTCTCCACATATGGTATTATGTAGTTTGAGGGCCAACGAACATAAAATATGTTTATTAAACTGTAAAATAATGCAAATTTTCCTCAAACATTTTCTGTTGAATATTGGAAATGCCATTTCTTCTAAATAAATAATTTCTGTGTTCTATGGTGGACTATGTGCCGTTTCCTTTTTTGTAAAATTTAAAATTTTTAATTTATGCTTTATATAGATTGTTTCACTGTTACAGGCAACAAAGAAACATATTTGATTATGAGCTTGCAGACATATTGATGATTTCCAATTTTCTGCCTCTAAAAATTCATTTTTATTGCAAAGGAAGAGAAAAACTAAATAAATACTTTGCATTGATGTCATAACGTTCTTAACCTTTTAAAGCCTAGCGGTAACTTTACATACTACCAGGTTTAACATTAAAAAATTCTACGTGGTGCCCACATTGCGTTTATGTGTTTTGTACGGATCTCAGAACAAACAGCAACTTTTGCCTTATAAAACATTAAGAGATTGGTTTTTATAACCGAAGTGGAGAGTGTTTACAGCGCGGTACGCACTGAGTCCTTACATAAAACAGATATGCTTCGTCTTTAAAGGGTTAATAAAAGGAAGCTAAGCTAAAAGGACCTTTCAGGCTTAAATTATCAGGACTTTTAGGCTTAAACATTTTATTTTCTGCTCAGAATTTTACATCATCGCCACGACGTTACACAGAATATAAAGTTGCAGTGTTCAAACGTGAAGTGTCCAGCCACAACATTATGTTCACAGTACCGTTACTCTGCAAATTCAGCATTTATCGTATTTTACTAAATGAAAGTACAAGAACATTTGAAACTAATTTAAGATATCAGCGTAAATAAAGGGTTAAATTTATATAAAATAAAACAAAGCCCACAAAAGTGTCCCTGTGACCTTGATCCACGTCACGACCCTAGTAACCTCTATCTTAATGGGTATCAAATAAGGGTCCTCCGCCTGTGTATTTTGGAAGTGCGTGCTTTCCATTTAGACAAGCAGCATTTATATACTGTCAAGCGCGGCGTCTGTTTTAATTCCTCTTTTCATTATTCTTCATGTTAGCGCAGTCTTATGGACGGAGTAGTCAGGCGGGCAATACTTTGATGTAAACATATGACGCATATAGAGAGGCGCGCTGCCTAGCAACCCGCAGTACCCTGTGTGCCTGCCCACAGGGTAACATCATTTTTCGTATGTCCTACGGGCAATAATTAACATACCTGAGGCCAGTTATTTGAAAGTGGTTCAAATCTCCATGGAAATTAGGCAGACTGTATCAGAGGGTAAATTCGTTTTTTACTACTTGTTGCTTCAAAATTTATTCAACAGTAAAATACGATTCCCCATTACATAGCGGTATTTGAATATGCGTGTATCTTCGTGCACCCCCTACTACAGCCGGATTCGAGCCCTGGGCTTTTCTCTCACACTTAATGGATATTTATTAAGATAAACAACAGGACTTTTTGCATGGGTGGTGGGTATATATCAAAATCTATCATTACAAGGGGGTTGGGCATGTAGCACATATACGGCAAGGAGAGGTGCACCCAGGGTTTTGGTGGGGAAACCTGTAGAAAAGAAACCACTTGGAAGACCTAGGCGTAGATGGGAGGATAATATTAAAATGCATCTTCAAGAAAAAGATGGGAGAGCATAGACTAGATCGATGCGAATTAGGATAGGGACAAGTGGTAGAATCTTTTGAATGCGGTAATGAATATTCGGGTTCCTTAAAGTGCTGGAAATTTGACTAGCTGAGAAACTGTTAGCTTCACAAGAATGTCTATGCTCCATGGAGTTAGTCGACTGGCAATGTCATTAAAAGACATCTGAGAACACAGCAGAGAAACATATACGTCTGTGGATGAAATGAAATTATTTTCCGCCAATTCTCGGAAGAGCCTGTAAATTCTAAACGGCCAGTTCGCTGAGTAAAAGATGTAGCAGATAAGGTGTGCGGGACGTAATAGATTTAGCATTCGTGGTCCAACAGTGACGCCACTCCTCAGGGGGGCTTTAATGCGCTTGTACGTCCTCTATCTCTAACCGTCATAAATATTGAAAAGTGGGTCCAAAAGACCCAGCTCCCCTCACATACGTTCAAATACGCTACGCAATAAAGTTGCGCCACCTCAGATTTGCACAGCACATTACACAAATACCGCACATGTTGCACAGTTGCATGCAACTCAAAATCCAGACTAAGTGTTGACAAATGTTTTAAGGATAAGAGATTTTAAGTTCTAGCAGCGATTTTGTTAAATTTCCATGTCTTCTAGAATGACACGCTGTGTGTATTGGTAAATAATTACCGAGGTTGGAAGGAATGTGTTGCTTTTGTCTTCAGGGTCAGTCAAAGAGGACTGCTTTATCCCCAAACATGGCACTGAAAGGCTGTCCCGAAACGTCGGTAAACAACTACCAACCAATAATGCGTAAAAACCAGGAAGGGCGAAGACGTCATACAGGTTTCTTGTTATTTTATTGCATGATTTATCAAACTGTGACAGGCGACCCACTTTTAGCACGCCAACCATTATTTACCTGATAAGCGGCCTTCATTTAAAAAAAAAATGGCCCGACCCTCTAGCGAGTTTTTGTTAGACTTTCTAAGGGTAATCGTCACTGCGATCGTTCGTCTTGCTCCCGTCATCGACTGTTAAACATCCCCGACACGCGACTTAAGATGGGACTCTGGCAAAGAGTCGGGCGGATTTTTGGGCCAGCGCTTATCGGTCAAGCAGGAAAAAGAACCCCCATATAAAAAATATAGAAAATTTTAAAAATAAATAAAACATACACCACACACATGTGCAAATAAGCAGCATTCCTGGAAACATTATTTAACTCATTCCAGCTGTCCGCCAGTCTTTACAATTTCAGCTTATTTATTGAAATACTAAAAGAAAATATTTATAGAACTTTGAAATTGATAAATTCCATTTAGTGGTAGGCCAGCGAAAGATTTTGAAAACCCCTGATCTAATGAATTAAATATGGATTCGGTGAAATGAATACAATTACAAATAAGAAAATTATTTTGTCTCTAGGGAACCAATATTTTTGCAGTCCGCAAAAATTTGCCTCTGTTACATAAGAAGTTACGACACGTTATGACGCTCGAATGAATTAAAATCAAATTTAAAGAAAAACTGAAACATTTAGCCTACATGACACTGATTGTAATATTTAATGAGCTTTATACTTTACATTCCTTTTACACTCGAAGTAGTCTGTAGCATATTACATGCGTCAAATTCAGCAAATATAGTGTGGCCAAAAAATCAGTTACCCGTTTAGTAAATTGTACACTGAAATTCTTTACAACATATTGTAGCATACATTTTACTAAAAGTTTAAAAAATATTTGTACCATCCATCACACACATGTGATGTCTCACATCAGAAATACATCAGAACTGGAAGTACCGCGTAGTATAAATGTGACTAAAAGAGGTAAAGCAGTCCCATTACAGGCCTGTACAGGACAATCGGCACATGTAGGTGGCAGGTTGTCAGCCATAAGCACCGGCCGCGTTTACCCCCCAGGAAATATTCCTGGTACTCATTTCTGTTAGAGGCTGAGTCGACCCCAGGGCCATAGTGCGGCCGACAGGATTATGTCAATGAAAAATTCCAATGGCACCATCGGGATTCGAACCCGCGACCTGCCGGTTTGTAGCGCAATGCCGTAACCAACTGCGCCACCGTGACTACATACAATCTTCAAGTTTAATGCAATATTACAAGCTTAGTTGCCATATAACTCAGTAATACTGAATGTGTGTACGGGGGACCGTAAAGATTCAATCTCTGCATCGCATAACCGAAGTAAAATCACCAGCCTGAAGTCATATATAATGCTGAAAATTCTAGTGATAGAAGTTGGGAGGAAAATACAGTAATTACCTCGATAAGACAAAGTAAATTTCGGAAGGCTAGCTAAATTAATCAGCGTTCTGCAGTGGAAGCCTTAGGTTTATGGCCTCAAGCAACGTGCCGTGCCTCAGGTGTTTTCTTGGTGTCTTACAAACTCACGCTGCTTTGTGTTACGCAAGCAGTTTCGCTCTTCCCCGTACCGTCAGAAAGGGTCGAAACGCAAATTACAGCATAACTCTGACCAACAACAGCCCTATAAACGCAGGCTGATTTACACAGTCTTCGTTGTGGTTGGACAAGTCGCTGGTAGAACATAAATTGCTATAAATCTGAAAATGTTTGTGCGTTATCTAAAGACGCCCTGAACTGCTGCGGGAAGGTGTCTGATGTTGCTGTCTTATCATTTTATTTTTGAACTGTATTTTGTACATTACCCACTGTTTCTGTATTTTTTTTCAAAAGGCAATAGTTAGGTGATTGGCTCTTCAAAAATTTTACTTTTTGAACCGTACTCTTGACATAATCCAGTGTTTCAGTCTTTTAAAACCACAAAATTTCGGATATTGGCTCTATAAAATTTTTATTTTTTGAACTCTACTCTGGACATAATCCAGTGTCTCGGTTTGTCAAACTAGAACGTTTCGGAAATTCGTCGTTTCCGCCTTCAGGTGGCAGGAAAAGTAAAGCGATCTTGGAGGTCTGAGGTGGAAATTTGTATATCCTCTACGTAAATGGAAATATTATCATAAATGGTGAATGGATAAGAATTTCAAAAACCAGATCGGGGTCCTATGTGAATATACTCCAATGCAATTCGACTGAAGAGAATGTGCGAAACTATGAAAAACTCCGCAAAGCCTCAAGGAGACGCAAAGCCTCAAGGAGACGCAAAGCCTCAAGGAGACGCAAAGCCTGAAGGAGACGCAAAGCCTCAAGGAGACGCAAAGCCTCAAGGAGACGCAAAGCCTGAAGGAGACGCAAAGCCTCAAGGAGACGCAAAGCCTCAAGGAGACGCAAAGCCTCAATGAGACGCAAAGCCTCAAGGAGACGCAAAGCCTCAAGGAGACGCAAAGCTATGAACACTCCAATAGAGCTTCAATACATAAAACAAATATTCCTTTCTTTTAGCAATACAGTCTCTGCCAGAACAGCGTCATTGCTACGGCAACAGAATGTTCAAACGCAGCTTACAAAAAGACCTTAGAGGAAACTCTCCAGCGCGCCATATCTATGCCAGTATCAGCTCTCATTCTTCTGGGTAGATACTCCATATATAGCGTTGAATCGGTGGAAAATTAAGATTACTCTCACGTGAGGTCTAACGCCCCTGCAGTCTGGAAGGATGGAAGAACATATCGATCGGTCTATCCCATTGCAAAATTGATAAAATATTCCCAATCTACGTGACATCACAAACTAGAATGACATAAACATTTGCAATCACCGATACAGAAACCTCAATTCAAACCAGGGCTGTGGAGTCGGATTCGGAAGAAATTTTAGGTGAAGTCGGAGTCGGAAGGAATTTTTAGGTGGAGTCGGAGTCGGTAAAAATGTACCGACTCCGACTCCGACCTCAGTCTAAAATCTTAACTAGATACTCCAACTCCAGAGCCCTGACAACTACAGTAACCATTAGACTTATACTTAAATATAGGTTATAAGTCTAAAAAGTAGCCAGATGATTCACGTGGTGGCGATGAAACGTCTTATAGGTTTACCGTTATTAATACATATTGAGCTTTTATGAAGGAGTCGCAGTCAGAAGTTTTAAAAATCGAGGAGTCGGAGTCGGAGCTTTTGTGTACCGACTCCACAGCCCTGATTCAAACACCCCATTAATTTAGTTCCACTGGGGTTTCGTATTCAAAGATACAGGCAAGTCGTTTCAAAGATTATTGAATTGGGCAGCTGCCATTTTATGTCGATAGGTTAACTGAAGAGTAAAAAGCATATGATCCCATATAAACTGTCAAAAGCGATAATGACAAACGAAAATGCAATCGCGAACACAATTAATTTGGTAACGTACAGGCAGGTGGCAGGAATCAGTTACTGGTGACATTTCTTACGCAGCAACGTTGCACAAACATCACAAAATGTTCCGCCCGCAACAGAATATCAACAGCCCGTTAACAGATGAATAACCAGCAGCATCACACCTGATTGACAGCACAACCAGTACACAGGTCAGTTACATTATTGGTAAATAAGCAACAGCACTCCACTTACATTGGTACAGTCTGACATTTTTATCGTGGCTGTTGAATTGCGCGTTACGGAAATCGTGATATAAATATTGCATCCTGTGTAATTCAGGCGTTCCAAAACGAGAAAACAGGAATATGTTACCACGATGCACACTTCGGCGTCACAAAACAAATTTACACATATTTTTTTTCATAGATATGCGGAAAAAAAACGAAAAAAAAAGCAGAGTTTAAACTATTCTCAGAAATATACTTTCAACTCAAAACACAAAAATATTACTATGTGTATTTCTATGCTCATCCGGCATTTATTTCCCTCTTATTAAATGAATTATTTAAAACCGTAAGGGATGGATGTAATTAAGATAATACCAACCAAACAGAGCTTGCGGTGACCGCACAGAAAACCCTGCGGACAGTCTGTGTGTTCACATTCAAGGAACTGCACTACAGTAGCGAGATTAGTAATCTCTGAGAAATGTGCTCCGCATTATAACAAGGGCTACAGTTCGTCATTCTTCCCGGAGTTACAGAGTTTTCTGGAGTGAGTTTTCCCTTATCGTTCCAACGGTGATAGTTGAGGTTTTACCCATATCCTAGCAGCAGCTCTAGTGCGCCAGAGATGAATTTCCCTTCAGGAGGTTTGGTACAGAAGCTTGAAGGAAGAGACAACTTGGAAGACCTAGACGTAGATGGTAACAAGCTATTAAAACGAACATTTAAAAATTGGATGAGAGGATGTCGATTGGATTTGTCTAGATTTGATCTGCGTTCTTTTGCGATATTACGCGGTGTCGTGTGGTAATTGTTTAGATTGCCTAGATCAGGTTACGAATGGCAGGATTTTGTGAACATGGCTATGATAATTCGGATTCTATAAAATGAGAATTTCTTGACTAGCGGAGGACCTGTACGCTTCTTAATAAGGATTCCTGTCCAAGGAGTTGGTCGGTCAGTCAGTCACATGCAGTTTCTTCGCGCTCTAACAAAGGACCTGCTTCGGGTGCTTACCTAATAGGTTTCCCTAGCGTCCTAGGAACAACTCTGGTTTTCCTTCATCGAACGATGCTCTAGTTTCATTTTATGGGCAACCAGTGTCTAATTTTCAAAGTACAGAGCAGCAACTCCACCGATATTCTGTCTCCAAAAGAAATACTTTTTATGCATTTCGTCTACGATTCGCGGCTTTGAAAAGAACGTGGTGGTTCTTATTGAAATATTAAGCCAATGTGTTTCAAATTCCCATTGACATACGGGTCACAGACGTGGGTTAAAAATAGAATCTAATAACTTCATGATGACAGTTACGCAGGCCACTATCTGATGACACAGTACTCTAAAACACCACGAGAATTCATTGCATTTAATTAAAGTTTCTAATGCCATATTTCATTAAAACATTCTTTCCTTCCTACGAGTTGCTCCCAGAAACGTAGAGTTCAATTATAAAACTTACCTGGAGGCATTTTAACATTTTAATAGACCTGGTGCATTTATAGACATGTTAGGCACGTCCGAAGAGAGCGCTATTGAAGAGACGTGTGAGGCAACGCGCGCGACTACAGAATCTGGTTCGCGTAACTCAACTTTGACTAACACATCACATGCCCTTTCATTCTCATTTTCTTTAATTGGAACAAATTTATTACGCATCTGTAGACATTCATCACTTCGAACAAGACAGTTTACGTATAACACAATATTGAGGTGCGTTCGCGTAACCATTTTTCCCATGGAAAAGTAATAAGCGTTACATTTTATGAATATGTGTGTGTGTGTGTGTGTGTGTGTGTGTGTGTGTGTGTGTCTATAGCTTTAGTTATCCAGCATGCAAAGCGCATGTGTCGTATTATACTGTAATCTGTGGCCTGTCCGGCTGTACCATGTTTTTCCACATTATGTAATATAAGGCACGATTTTCGTAAAAAAATCATTGAACATAAAATGTGTGTTTTGATTTTCTCTACAACCTGTCTGAAATATTTTTAATTGTAAGGAGAATTCATCGAGCTATTACAATAAATGCACAACGTTATTCATGTAAACTACCCGCCATTTTTTGTCAAATTTTAATGAAACTTGACTTTTCTCCACATATTTTCAAAAAATCCTCTAATTTCAAATTTCATGAAAATCCGTCCAGTGGGAGTCGAGTGGTTCCATGCTGGCAGACAGACAGACATGATGAAGATAACAGTCGCTTTTGACAATTTTTTGCGAACGCGCCTATAGAGTCGGAGTGCGTCACGCGTTGAAACGTTTCTGTTTCATTAAGTGCATCGAAAATAAAACAAGAATTAAGCCAAAACTCAAACAACAATACTGTTTATTGCTTGATACAACATTAATGGTAGGAATGCATTTGTGCAGTTATTTGCAGAGGGCTGTAATGTCTATGTGAAATCAATTATTGTGGTTTGATGGGTATTCATTGGGTCATAACGAGGAGCAATGCAAGCGGCGACCGAGAGTCTGACAGTAACGCAGTACCCGTATCGACTCATAAAGCACCACAGCCCTTCTGTTAAGCATGCGTACTTGATTGTCACGCATTATATAAAATGTACCAAAAGCTAATTACACTCTGTTTATCACTGCATTCCTCTTTATAGATGCATGGCGGCAGAACATCTGCCTGTAATCGGCTGAGAAATTGTCTTACTTGTGAGGGGCAATAACAGCTTGGTTATTTAACTACACTTCCTCAATTGTTTAGTTTCGATAAAACAGAATTACGGAATTCACTGCATCATCCACAGCATACGTTCGAAGAACCAAGACTGTTTTAAGCGTGTTATTTAACGATGCTCTCAGCTGCTAAGTTAGTACAGCGTCGGTGGTAGATGAATGAGTATGGAGCAGTGGCGGCACCATACTGACTGGAAAAAAACCTAAATACTCAGAGAAACCCCTGTTTCAGCTTAACTTTGTCAATCATAAATCCCATGACACACACAGTCTATAGGCCTCCTCTGTACGAGGGATCGGCCCGTCGCAGAAACCTCTACCTGACAACACGCAACACTTACAACAGACAGACATCCATGCGCCCGGTGGGATTCGAACCCGCAATCCCACCAAGCGAGAGGCCGCAGACCCATGCCTTAGACCTCGCGACAACCGGGGATATGCTAATTCGATAGTTGTTTAAATAATTACTCAGCCAGCTAGTCGTTTACTTAGTAAGTTGGATAATGAATTAGTTACGTCTTGGACTATTTACTCTGCATTATTGTGTGAATAGGTTGCCTAGCAACAGCAATCCCTCAGCGCAGAATAAAAGAGAAAAAGTTTCGAACACGAACTCCAAAAACTTGAATACACTGTCCCCCCCCCCCCCCCATTGAGACAAATACGGTGCACTTTTCTAACGGAGGGGGATTTTGAAAAGGCTAATCGGCCGTCTGCATCAAAATAGCTCCTTTCATCCTCTCACCCAACCACCAGATTAACTGCATCTCTTTTACGTCTTCAGCAAAAGAGACGAAGGAATTAAGCTCGGACGCCCAAAGCTTCAAACAATGGACAGGCGTCAGCGAACTTCTCCGTAACTTATACAGGGTGTTTTAATTTTGAATAACAGTTGATGTAATCATATACGACAGCAAGAGTTGCTGAATGAAGTAAACTGTACTGAGCAAAGTGTACTACGAAGTTTCAGGATTGATGCACTTACTTCAAGGTCGTATTACTCCTTTATTTCACTACAGTTGTGTTTAATATTCCCACTGTCTGGCGTATTCAAAACTTACAACGCTATATATGAGACACCCCCTTATAACACCAGCAATTCTGTTCTGAGTTTATAATGCGCTTAAAGTAATCGGAGAAAGAAAGGTCATGCACCGTCTAGGAAGAGTTAACGCGGAATAAACTGTGGTTATTAAAAAATGTGAATTATACGCTACCATGGAAAGTGGGGTCCTGCTGACAGAGTAAGTCGACCTTTAAGGAGTTGGTTCTATGCGTGATTTTAGGCTTCCGCCGCGATGTACATGAGATTTGAGCCCTTCCGTGATATCACGCAGCATTGAGCCTAAGTTCTGTACCGACGTTTCGGGACAAACTATCGTTACCACCTTCCATCCAAGATGGGACCTATATGTTGTCCCGAAACGCCGGTACAGAACTACCATTCAACGCTGCGCAATATCCCAGAAGATCGCAAATCTCGAATTGACTCTACTTTCACTTTCAGATGATTATCTGTCTTTATACCGACAAATACTCCACATTCTTCTTTGCATTTAAAATAATGATAAGAGATGTGCGGTTCAAATCACAACAAAGAATATTTTCGTCTCCTGGGACGACATGTAGTGTACATCAGCAAACAGATACCAAAGTTTCGAGGTAGGCTGTTGCCTCCGTATTCAGTGTAATCCATTATTCTTGAACTACACTGAAAACGGAGGCTTTAAAGTCCTCCGAAAGCTTCGTATTTATATATCACTCTACAGGGCGACACTCCCTGAAGACGTAGATCCTCAGCAGCACTGCTGTGAGAACCTCAAATTTCGTTAAAAATACAACGGTTAATCATCTACCTCTGGTACTGACAAGTTCAGTAGTTCCGTGACTCCAGGCTGCACCCTAATCACTGCAACTGATATAAAAACAGGCTGCACCCTAATCACTGCAACTTATATAAAAACAGGCTGCACCCTAATCACTGCAACTTATATAAAAACAGGCTGCACCCTAATCACTGCAACTTATATAAAAACAGGCTGCACCCTAATCACTGCAACTTATATAAAAACAGGTTGCACCCTAATCACTGCAACTGATATAAAACCAAATAAGAATATAATAATGTCAATATAGCACGTGATGATGTTTGTGGATTCAACACAACAGCTGAAGACAACAACAAAATCTTACATAAATAAAGCATTTTGTTAGCTGTGTGTGATCCACTCTAATCTATCAAAGGAGTCGACGCAGTAAAACAGAGCAAATACATGTACATGGCCTCCACAGTGCAATCAATGGCTCCTGCATAATTCCATGGCCAACTATAAGCTTTACGTGTGTGCATTACTGCATCATGCCTCGTCAGACTGCCGAGAAACAATAGGACTGATTGGTAAACAGAAACGCCGTAGTACTGCGGCAACTACTCCGACAGCAGTGTGTCGCGTATTACCGAAACAATGTATTGCAGGCGCACTAAGCAAATAACGATTCAGCATTTCAATCGGATCTGCAAGGAACAGCCACTCTACACTGCAACCTACTGGAAGCCTTTGAAGTTGAAACAAATTTATTAAATTTTTACATACACCAACCACTGCACTACGAGTTGATGTAATGATACACAAACTTGTGGTAAACCTCCTACATGTTTCGGCCTTTATCGGCTATCTTCAGGGAAGTATTAAACAAAGAAAAATACATTAATGGCTAATTATATCGTAGATCTGCAAAAACACACTTAAAATACATGATATTTAAATGGTTAAAAATATGGTAAATTGCATTTTTGAGCAGCTATGCTAGAAATAACCCTTAACCCTTTAAAGACGAAGCGTATCTCTTTCATTAAGGACTCAGTGCGTACCGCGCAGTAAACACCCTCCATCGTGGTTACAAAAACCAATCAGCTGATGATGTATAAGGCAAACGTTGCTGTTTGTTCTGAGATCCGTACAAAACACATAAACGCAATGTGGGCACCACGTAGAATTTTTTAATGTTAAACCTGGTGGTACGTAAAGTTACCGCTAGGCTTTAAAAGGTTAAGGTATTCCTCTTTGTTGAATACCACCAGAGAGTGGCCGGAAAAAGCCGAAATATGCACAAGATTTGTCATATGTTTATATTTTTATACCAAATCATACTGCAGTTGTTTGTGTGTGTGTGTGTGTGTGTGTGTGTGTGTGTGT
>BLKM01012979.1:0-16412 GCA_013340265.1 Coptotermes formosanus | reverse complement strand
TGTGTGTGTGTGTGTGTGTGTGTGTGTGTGTGTGTATATATGTGTGTGTGTGTGTGTGTGTGTGTGTGTGTGTGTGTGTGTGTGTGTGTGTGTGTGTGTGTATGTATATGGTGTAGATTTGTCTTACTGCACAAGACATGAAGAATTTTAAATTATGGAACATTATTGAGGTGATTTTAAATGAGAAGTAAACTTTTAATGTGTTCCATATCCGTGCACTGTTATTACATAGAAGAAAATAATCAGCAACGAATGCACAGTGTGTATTGTTATGTTCACTATAAGAACCTCTTACATGTTTCAACCCCGCCGGGTCATCTTCAGGGAGAATAGTTTCTTTACACTACAGCTGCACTTACATAGTCTCGGGAGAAGATGCCGCTGACTTCGCACTCCGTTGTGAGGGAACCTGAACTGGCCGAGGTCATGACCGCAACTATATAAGTGCAGCCATTGTGTAAAGAAACTGTTCTCCCTGAAGATGACCCGGCGGGGATGAAGCATGTAGGAGGTTCTAACAGTGAATATAACAATACACACTGTGCATTTGTTGGTGATTATTTTCTTTTATGAGAAGTAAACTGTTTCCTTTGTCCTTGTATTTCCATGATAACTTCATTTTATTGACAAAATTCCCATGATCTTTGGTACGAATTACCAAAATACAAAATAAAAACCTGTTTTCATACACTCAGATTCCCGTTATATTCACAGAGAAGGGCACGTTTCGCTTAACGAGGCATCTCGCCCATAGCACGGAAGGAGTCAATTAACCCTTCAACCTTTTAAAGCCTAGCGGTAACTTTACATACGACCAGGTTTAACATTAAAAAATTCTACGTGGTGCCCACATTGCGTTTATGTGTTTTGTACGGATCTCAGAACAAACAGCAACTTTTGCCTTATAACACATTAAGAGATTGGTTTTTATAACCGAAGTGGAGAGTGTTTACAGCGCGGTACGCACTGAGTCCTTATATAAAACAGATACGCTTCGTCTTTAAGAACAAATTCTGTTAACAAACGTAGATTAGTTTTTCGTTTTCCGCAGCGGTGTGGACGAATGATCCCCGTTCCTCTGGGATGTGACGTTGCGTCACTAGGTATCTGACACCCAACGTTTCGATACAATTTGTTTTTTTTTCTCTGTTTCGACATCTCTACCCTTGAGAATGAGATGACCAAAAATATCTCAGTAACACCGGCGATCAAATACCCAGTGAAACAGCGTCATTTCCCAGAACAGCGCATATCTCAAACGTAGATTAAGTCGGCATTCATTACATTTGACAGAAAACACAGAGAAAAGAAAATAATGCTAGATCCGCAAGCTTATGGACTCCTATTTGGAAGACGCCCATTTCCGTTCTGGATCAAATTATGTACAACAGTACAAAACTGTTGTGTTTTTCCTTACTCTCGCCGCGACCGCACCTTCATACAGAGAACAACAGGCCACTTCAGCATTCCTATCTACTGATCATTTATGATCATCATACATTCCAAACTACATCACAACTTTCACATGACAGAATCGTTAAAGAAAAGCACCAACCAATACTGTCTACTCCAAACATTGCTTCGCTTCCCTTTCATAATCATTACATTTTTCTCCTAAAAGTCTCCAATTTAATTTTTAATGTGTTCCATGTCCGTGCACTATATTATACAAAAATACTAATCACCAACAAATGCACAAAGAGAGTTTTATCATTAATCGTAACACACTCCTACATGTTTCGACCTTGCTGGGTCATCTTCAGGGAGAACTTTTTTGTTATCGTTACACTAATGTTGCACTTTATAGTTGAGTGAGAATGTGCTGTTGACTGTGTACTGGAGGCGTGAACTCACAGAGATAAATAGTTCTCCCTGAAGAAGACCCAGCAGGGTCGAAACATGTAGGAGTGTGTTACGATTGATGATAAAACTCTCTTTGTGCATTTGTTGGTGATTAGTATTTTTGTCTCCAATTTAATACGTATTTACCAGTTCAAACAGACTGTAAAGGTATATCCTATTTTTGTTAAAGGACAGACAGACTCGTAAAGTGATTACCCGGCCTCTGCCAGTTCTCCAATTATAATTGTTTAAAAACTGGATATTTTTCTCGCAACTTATAATAAATCCCACACAGCTAGAGTCATGCCTATGAAAGTAATTTTATTACATTAAGCCTAACAATATGGCGGTCCCGAAGCATCCGCTGTAACAAAAGTTTTTATATCTTTTTAAATTTAATGTATAGACTTTAAGTACTTCATGGTGAGAGATCTTTAAAAAATGTTTAAATTTTTTAAAGTACAGTGTCTGTCGGCGTTCTGACTATTTCTGGCACAGGTAATAGTCTATCGCTTGCTCAAGAATTATTAGGACTATCATTGAACCGGGCTCTTCATTGCGGTGATCAAAAAAGCCAGTCAATGGACTCTATTCTTAGGAATTATTCACATCCTGAAGTCTTATTTCCTTAAAATACTCGTTTCTCCACCTATTCACTTCTTAAAGTCCTGTTTCCTTAATATCTCTAACGCTGTTCTCCTTTCTACACCCACTCACATCCTGAAGTCCTATTTCCTTAAAATCCTTTACTATAAACTCGTTTCTCCACCTGTTCATTTCTTAAACTCCCATTTCCTTAACATCTCTAACGCTGTTCTCCTTTCTACACCCACTCACATCCTGAAGTCCTATTTCCTTAAAATCCTTTACTATAAACTCGTTTCTCCACCTGTTCATTTCTTAAAGTCCCATTTCCTTAACATCTCTAACGCTATTCTCCTTTCTACGCCCACTTACATCCTGAAGTCCTATTTCCTTAAAATCCTTTACTATAAACTCGTTTCTCCACCTGTTCATTTCTTAAAGTCCCATTTCCTTAAGCTCTCTAACGCTATTCTCCTTTCTACGCCCACTTACATCCTGAAGTCCTATTTCCTTAAAATCCTTTACTATAAACTCGTTTCTCCACCTGTTCATTTCTTAAAGTCGCATTTCCTTAAGATCTCTAACGCTGTTCTCCTTTCTACACCCACTCACATCCTGAAGCCCTATTTCCTTAAAATCCTTTACTATAAACTCGTTTCTCCACCTATTCATTTCTTAAAGTCCTGTTTCCTTAAGATCCCTAACGCTATTCTCCTTTCTACACCCACTCACATCCTGAAGTTCTGTTTCCTTAAAATCTTTAACACTACTCTCCTTTCTCTGCCTATTCACATCCTAACGTCCTATTTCTTTAAGATTCTTAACATTATTCTCCTTTCTACGCCTGTTCTTCAATGCGGTTGCTTCCTAAGTTTGCCACAAAAAATGTGTTGGCAAATATAAAACAAAATGACTATCGCAAAGTACGTTTATGAAGACGCGTCACAACCCAAACTCACAAGCGTCAGTATGTCTATTGAAATATCACAAGAAACAACTCTGGGAACCAAAAATTCAAAAATGTCGACGCTCGGTTTTGCTACACTAATTACATATAACCCATTACATGGAAAAAAATGATTATTTCTGCCATGTTGCTGTTACTAATAGCATTATTTCCACTCATATCCTCATGCATAAATGTCAAGGAAAGTAAACATAATTCGCTCCAGAACTCTCTGTTTTTCCTTTAGTTGCAAGAAAACTAGACAAAATCATTTGTGTGGTGTGTGTGTGTGTGTGTGTGTGTGTGTGTGTGTGTGTGTGTGTGTGAATATCCATCATGTGACACCTTCCTTCAGACCACGCCCTTCACAACAGACATGAAATGGCAGATAATTTTATCGACGGCCCCACAAACGTGCTAATTCCCCCAACACCGCCTGGGAGCATAGCCTTCCCCGCTGACCTTCATGTCATGTACTCATAGTGAACACCAGATGATAACACAACGGTAGCCCTCTGCTACAGTTCTGCTGGAACAGAGGGCTACTAATAAGCTGTCAGAATACTTTATGTTGTCATGCCGCACCGGCAGGTCAATAGTTGATGAGGTTTTCTGAGAAGCAGAGTCCAGAGACGCGCCTCCAAAACAACCCAGTCTCACTTAAATCTATGTATGACGCTGAAATGGGCCATCTGATAGTTTTAAGTAACACAGGGTTAAGTGAAGGTGTCGTTCATAAATGCACGGTGCAATATCGTCTCTTAATAAGGTCTGTCAGATATTGCTGGACATAGAAAACTCCTCGGTCTTACAAAACCGCTAAATTCATTACCTTGTACACAACAGCCAGCCACTGGATCCCATCCTGAGTCAGACAAATCTACATCACAAACGTGCTTTATTTCTATTATAATATTTTTAATATTATCCTCTTAGCTATGACTACGGAGTTGTGTGTCTTCGTATTTGCCGATAAAACTTCGTATAAATTCTCATTTCCTCCATGCGTGCTGATCTTCCATACACCGCACCATCTTTGATTTATGATAGAATGGCGATAAATCCAGTCAAAACATAGCAATTCATTCTATTATTTTCACATACGTGTTTCGGCCTAAAAGGCCATCATCAGGTTGACAACTAGAATAAAGAATATATATATATGCACAGTTTATATGGAATCGAGATCTCAAAACCTTACAATTTGTATTGTTATATCGTTACACGTAACATGGGTAGAGTAGCCTTGGGACATAGAATTTGTGTTAACTATGTGTATTGTTTTTAAAAAGACATGATCAAGAAAATATCACTATAAAGGTAAGCAATAATGTTAAAACATTAAAATGTTACAAGGTAAAATCATTAGAAGTGTAGGTTATTCTTCGGAGGACGGCCAATGTGAGCTGAATAGTGGTCTCACGTATTTGAAAGCGGAAATTCCTCTGGATGGTATGGAGCTTTGCTTTAAACGCCATACCGTCCAGAGAAAGTTCCGGTCCGGCAGGTAGAGTCACAGCGGCGGCAAAATGGGCCACAAAGTAAATATTTTAAATTGAAAAAAATCTATATTATGAGCTCATTAAATTTAATTAGGCCAAAAGCAGGTAATTCATTAACCCTTTAAAGACGAAGCGTATCTGTTTTATATAAGGACTCAGCGCGTACCGCGCTGTAAACACTCTCCACTTCGGTTATAAAAACCAATCTCTTAATGTTTTATAAGGCAAAAGTTGCTGTTTGTTCTGAGATCCGTACAAAACACATAAACGCAATGTGGGCACCATGTAGAATTTTTTACTGTTAAACCTGGTGGTGCGTAAAGTTACCGCTAGGCTTTAAAAGGTTAAACAATATACTTTTTTAAAGTAAATTCTTTCTGTTACAGATGGCCATTGTGATCGCTTTCTCCGGGCGTCAAGATGCCGCCCCGATGTCTTGCAATTTCGCATCTTCAGTGCGTTTTATTTACTGATATGTGCAACACACATCGCCTTTGGGCGATAACTCGCCTCACTCGAAACCAAATAAAGTGTGTTTTATGAACTTAATGCAGCAAACAAGGAACTTTTTCCCATTTTATGTTCTTCAGCAAGTTGGCAAACTTTTAACGTGGGTGTATTATATATTATTGACCGCATGGGAATAGAATAAGGAATGTTCCACCAGTTCTTGTCCCCAGAGGAACTTGGTGCCGCTATATCAGTCTTGCGAAGACAAAAGCCACTCAGCCTTCAGGACATTCTACAGCGATTTCATTTCCAACCCACCCAACTACACAGGGATGCAGGCACGCCAGTCAGGTGCCCTTAAAAACAGTGAATAGCTAAAGGTCGACACGTTGTTACATTCTTCCATTTCACATATCCCGAACATTAAAAAGGTCATACGTAACAGAGAAAAAATACATAAAATATATCACATTCCTATCCGCCCCCACTTGCCTGCATTCGTTCCTTCTTTCCCACTTTCTTTAAATCTTCCTATTCGTCTTTACGTCTTCCTACCTTCTTCTTCATAAAGTCAATTCTTATTTCTTCCTCGATCTTTACCCTCTTCCTATTTCCCTATAGTCATGATTTATTCAACAATGCTGTTAGCAGCACAAACTATATCGCCTTTCTATTCTGTGTATTATAAACAAGGACATGCCTATGTTCATTGACATAATCCTTCCGACCGCACTATGGCCCTGGAGTCGACTCAGCCTTTAAAAGAAATGAGTACCTGGAATATTTCTTCGTGGGGTTGGGGGCCGGGGGGGGGGGGGAACGTGGCCACCCCGTAACGCTGACAACCTTACTACCCCATGTGCCTGATGTCTAGGAGCTCTGGGAGCCTTATCTTCCTGAGGCCCTAAGAGCCTGTCCAGGCCTGTAATGGGGTTGCTGTGCCCTGCCACGCGTATGAGGTAGTAGAGTCGAACTCGGTTATAACGTCATGAAAGGGACTGAATATTTTGTGTCGTTATAAACGAGTGTTGTTATAACCGAGGAGCATAATGTTACGGTTAACAGTGAGAAATTAGCTAGTACTTCAGAATAACTGACGCTATAGACGAAGTGTCGTGTAAACCGATGTCGTTTAATCGGGTTCCGTTGTACTTAGGATATTATTCGTCGAGTGTTTTAGTGCATTTATTATGTAACCCCCTGTAGTATGTGGAGTCAGGAATGAAACTTGACACTTGTTAATCATCGTCAGATAAGGAAAGTTATCAATTATAAATTGCTGCCGCAGGTGTGTCAACGTAACTTTCCTTTTATTAATTATTGTACACAGAATAACGCCTTACGTCAGACATTCATTGTTGTCTGTGCTAAAATTATTTTCTTTTAAGAATGAGAGCAAAAACACAGACGGTATCGTGGCACAGGCAGACTATTTTGGGAACTTTCATGAGGAAAAACCGAAAAAGACAGGAGAAGCTTTTATTGTACGAAACAGTATGCAAATAAGGTGAAGGTTTCCGGACACATCTCGTACCATACAGACAGATGAGCGACAGGGGAAAAAATCCCTCTTTTATGAGACATCACAGGGCAGCCCAGATTAAAAATTATATAAACCCTCATCTGTGTTTTCCAACTCAGTTCACACCCTTCCACTCCTTTTCTCTTACTCATTCTTTCCCAGACTACTCTAAAGTTAATCCAGTCTTCACTCGGAAAGATTCACCACTGGGCATTCAACATAGGCACAATATATGGTTCCTGGTGCGTGGAGAACCAACGTGCCACACGCAATGACAGTTGCATTATGTTCAGACGCATACGCATTCTGCTGACCGACCACTGTGCGTCTGTCCATCTGTACGCAAGAAAAGACTGGAAAAAGCTGAATGGATTATAATAAATTTTTGTATCAGACATAACAACTCACATTTGTCGACCCACTACAATTATTGTTGAAACTGGGGGAAAAAAATCACCAAATTCTGAGCAGATGATCTAATCGTCTTTTTGTGAGAGTGGAGAATTTAACTCATGTTTAGCTTGCTAATATTTATCAGAACAAGAAAACTGTTTGGCAAAAATGTGAAGAGAGGAATTAAGCATATGTTTTATGCCCAATAGATTTTTCGATTAAGTCTTTTTGTTTTAGACACAATTACACCAAAGTGAGTTAAGGAGACAGAATTTTAAAGCCATGTGTAAGTTTTCTGACCTGCTTAACTTCCCATCATATTTACGTAAATTAAAGAAAAGGTTTTCCCCTGACATTCCATGCAGGCAGAAAGTGGGAGTAGAGGTATTGTGCCACTCACTTTTAACCAGGGCTGTGGAGTCGGTACGCAAGTGCTCCGACTCCGACCCCTCGGTTTTTAAAACTCCGACTCCTTCATAAAAGCTCAATATGTATTAATAATGGTAAAACTATAAGACATTTCATCGCCACCACGTGAATCATCAGGCTACTTTTTAGACTTATAACCTATATTTAAGTATAAGTCTAATGGTTACTGTAGCTATCAGGGCTCTGGAGTTGGAGTATCTAGTTAAGATTTTAGACTGAGGCCGGAGTCGGAGTCGGTACATTTTTACCGACTCCGACTCCACCTAAAAATTCTTTCCGACTCCGACTCCACAGCCCTGCTTTTAACCTCACCGTTAAATGGAAGTGAGTGTTGCGCCACGTTCCGGCCACTTTGTCTCTGAGAAAGGGTCCCGCTAGCTATTGTACAGAGGACTGAGTTGGCCGCAGGGACATTCTGGACAGGGGTTCGAAAAAGTGACCGTCCAAACGGCAGCGCGTTGCTATACCGATACGCTATACTGGCCCGGTCCTCTTCATGTAGTTCACTACATTTTAACTAAAGAATTTTGGCGACCGAATATAGAAATTACGAACCCCTAGGGATGGCGCTAAAAAATTTAAGCTATCGTTAATCCCAGCAGTTTAAGGAGTTGACAGCAATATGTCTAATTAAAATCTTCATGTCTAGTTAAACGTACTAATCAACCAAGCCAAAGTCTACGTTATTTAGCTAACTTGTATGTACGTCTGCATAATTACCTTAAAATTCGGAATGACACCAAAGTTGCACACGGACTATATTCACGTCTTTTCTCCTAAGTATTACACAAAATAAAAATAAAATGGGTACGTCACAGTTGCCCAATCATCCATCCTTATAATTTACACACTTCGTCTCAAAAAGTGATAATTGGGTTTCGATTAAATTTCGTATAGAGTACCTTAAATAACCTTTGTCGATTTAATTTTGGTGCGCACCATTAAAAGAACACAATATGTGAAGCTTTCCGTGATATACTCTTCTGTATTCTAACTAACTAAGTAACTCCATGGAGCAGAGGCCTTCTTGAGAAGCTGATGGTTTCTCAGCTAGTCAAGAAATTCCCCACATTTTATTGAACACGGAGGTTCATTACCGCATTCACAAGAGCCTGCCACCTGTCCCTATCCTAAGCCAGCTCAATCCAGTCTATGCCCCATCCTACGTTTTGAAGATCCATTTTAATATTATCCTCCCATCTACGCCTGGGTCTCCCAAGTGGTCGCTTTCTCTCAGGTCTCCCCACCAAAATCCTGTACGCACCTCTCTTTTGCCCCATACGTGCTACATGCCCCGCCCATCTCATTCTTCTCGATTGCTCTTCTGTAGTCCGAAGACTAAACCTAACGCTTCCCCAGAACGCCATATCATGTATTTAACTACCTCCAAACAGCAAGTCTCTTTGTCAGAAGCTAACAGATACTCCACAATACAAAAAGCATCCAAAATTTGATGTAAGACAAAGGTTCTGCCGTTTGAATTCTCACAGCGGTGTGGCTGAGGATTCAAGTCTTCTCGGACGTAAAGCTGTGGCGTTGGAGAAGTAGTTTCCGACGCTTCGAAGGACCGTCGCACCTCCAAATCGAGGGTTAAGGAGTCAAAGTAATTTTTCCTTGACTTCTTAAGCTTTGGGAATAAAGGCAGTCAGCATCGTCTTACCAATCGAAAGAGCTTCTCATCCAAGAATACTTGGATCCCCAAACTGAAGATCCATAAACGTGTTAAAAAAAAAAGCCCACCATTTGTCTCTCCTCAGAAAGATTAATCCAGTCCACGCCTTCTCAATTTATTGCTTTAAGATCCATTTCAATATTATCCTTCCATCTACGTGTCTTCTACGCGATCTATCTTATACCAATAACGTAATTTAAAAATTTGACATTATTTATTCCGTGCGTTTTGATTGAATTAAATTGCTCATGCATGAAACCAAAAAATGCACCTTTGATATATATATATATACAATCTTGTATCGCTGCTACATGTTTCGGTGTCATTTACGCCATCGTCAGGGAGCTCTATACCAAGATTTTAAAACTGAATAAAATGTAACAGATTACAAAATAATGTAAGTAATATACGAATTATTTTATTCAGTTTTAAAATCTTCGTCTGGGCTCCCTGAGGACGGCATAAATGACGCCGAAACATGTAGCAGCAATACAAGAGAGTGTATATATATATATATATCGAAGGTGCATTTGTTAGTGTCACGAATAAAGGACATAATATCCGTGTGTATGAATACGGTAAATATTTAGCTCAATATGACCCATATAATACATCTAACTATTCTTAATACGGTTTCACATGTTATTAGTAATATATTTATGTACGCTGCCAAGTGTTTGCCTTTATTACTGCCTGCATAGGCATAACTTGGGGTGGGGCAAGGGGGCAATTCCCCCCCCCCCCAATATTTTTTCAACCTACGAAGGTTTCTGGTTACTGAATCGAATAACTTCAAATAAAAATAGATATAAAAAAATAAAATGAGTTTTATGGGACCAATTTTCCCCTCTTTCAAATTTGACTCCTTTGTAAAACAAAGTTCCTAATACTCACGGTCAGTTTTGGGGGGGGGGGCCGCCCCCCAATATTATTAGCCAAGTTAGGCTCATGGCTGCCTGTACAGTTCAAAAGAGTCTTCCGTTTCCACAAGTGACAATTGAACCCGACGCACAGAACTGTCTACTTCCCCTGTTCTCATGGGAAGGCAACATAACTCTGCCCGTAATTCTCCTGCAGCACTTCTTGTGTACATAAATATAAACAGCAAGGCATGTCAGCTAGAAGACCACGCCTATGTAGGTGCCTCTATTACGCAAATAGGTCAAAGGTCTCCAGAGCTATCGATGTTATCTGTAGGGAAGTAGGCTACACAGACGCCCTTGAGAGTGATGCGACTGCACCTTGTTCGTGATAAATGGACAGGGGAAGGAAAATCCTATGGAACCCCTACATCTTTACAGTTTATAAGGGAGTTCCGTGTTTATTAACACGGAGAATAATAATGTAAGCATACGGGAGTTTTAAAGTTATTTAAGTTACTAAGAAATTATCTTATGGGAAAAAAAGTGCCGTGACAGATAGCATATTGAGTACTGTTATAAACGTTAGGCATATTATTTATTTATATGGGAGGATAATATTAAAATGGATCTTCAAGAAGAGGGATGGGGCATGGGCTGGATTGAGCTGGCTCAGGATGACAGGTGGCCGGCTCTTGTAAATGCGGTAATGAACCTTCGGGTTCCATAAAATGCGCGGAATTTCTTGACTAGCTGAGGACCTGTTATTTTCTCAGGATGGACTCTGCTCCATGGAGTTACTTAGTTAGTTAGTTAGTTAGTTAGTTAGTTAGTTAGTTAGTTAGTTAGTTACGTAGTTAGTTATAAGCTACTTAACTTACGAATAGCGTAATGGATAACGAATTTTAGAAGATGTCGAACTTGTCGTGGGCTAATTTAAGTGCTCTCCAAGAATTTTCCTGGACGGACTGAAGAAACCCACGAAGAACCCCAGTAATGGAAGTTTATTTCCCTGTCGAGATACGCACCAGGAACGTCCATAGTTACCGCTTTAGACAAGATACTTTTCGTGAGGCCAGTCAAGCAATTTCAACAAGAAAAAAAAGCAAGTCTTTACACTGTTGATTAAGAAACCACTTGTAAGATCTAGACGTAGATGGCAGGGTCGTATTAAAATGTATCTTCAAACAACAGAAAGGAGGGGTAGTGGACTGGAACGATTGGTCATTAACAGGGACAAGTGGCAGGCAGTTGTGGGCACGGTAATGCAATATCAGGTTGCACAACATGAGGGAAACTTGACTAGCTGAGGAAATATTTACTGTTCGGTAAGGATGCCGTTCCGTGGAATTTGTTAGTTAGTTGATTGGTTGGTTACTTGGTTAGTTAGCTAGTCAGTCAGTCATTAATAGACGCCTAGTGACACGCTGGTAAATGCAGAGACACTTTTACCTGCCTGTACGTCGGAAATTCTCTGTGAGGAAAGATCCAAATCTGATTATCGGGTTGTATTTGGTGGTGTAACTGGATTATTTCCTGGAAAGACTGAAGAAAATCGCGAAATACGATACACAGGTTATCTGCTTTATGGACCACAAGATTCTGGAAGACTATTCTAGAGCAGCATTCAATTTTATTCTTTGTCCACCGCCCATGACACCCAAAATGACACGTTGAAAAGGTGAGAAGGGGGAATCACCTAATGATTTCGATCTGACTCCCAAACCCGATTCTGTAGGACCCAAATTACGCGGCCGCCCCCCCCACGTCACCCTTTCAACTGAATACACAAAGAGATTAATTTTTCGAAACATTGTGCTTTTTTTTTAAACATCAAACCATGGGCAATGTCCAGTAAGCAAGCAGTCTTTTGTAATATAATACACTCAGCATCGTGCGGCATCCTGCAGCTGCATCGACAGCTGGGTCATCGGAAATCGGACTGCAAGCAATATAGGAACATAAGCTACTTTTGTACTGACTCTCCGGCATCAGTTAACCATTCTCTGTTGCTCAAGGATCGACAAGTTAGAGAAACTTGGCCTGTCCGTCTTCAGTAACAGTCTGAAACTTACTAAGCCTTATCGGATGGCTGTGAAACGTGATGATACTTTGCTTCCCGGATTCTGTGAAATCACGAACACCTGGCCTTAGTGTCAGGTCAAAACACGATCTACAGCGATAGCTATGCTAATGTCCCATGACGTAACCTTTTATAACGTATTCAGGGGAGAGAGCCTAAGAATACCTGTCGTCGTAACGTTATCCATAGTTATTCAAATTCTTTCTCATTCATCATCCATATTCATATTTCACTTATGTTACTAGATGTTCTGCACTGTTTGGACGCTAAGGACGGAACGACATGTGTAACATCAAAATCACAGCTTCGCCACATTTCTGTACTACCGCTCGTGCATGCTATTGTAGTTCTTGCTATTCAAATGCTATGTATATGGCAAGAAAAACGCAAAAAAAAAACTCGTTACCATTATTCTGGAACACACTGTATAACAAACTGTCAAAAGTTTAACATCTCCTCTCGGAGTACATAAAAGAATGTAATTTGTCTTTTTTTCCGGTTGCGGGTGTAAAACTAGCCTCCTACCTTAAGAGAAGAACGTAGATTAATGGTATTTGAGATCAAAGGACTGAGGAAAATATCAGGACATAAGATAAAAGAAATCAGAATAATAGCATAGCATGGAAAATTCTTATATAAGAAGGTCTGTTTTAGCGCTTCAGTATTTTTTGCGTCTGTCTTAAACGGAGAAAATTAAGGAAGATGAGAGAGGCCGGACAAGTAGCATGCACACGGGAAATGAGAAATTTATTACTGTATTTTGAAAGAAAATCCTCAGGTGTGACCACGTGGAAGTCTTAGTTGTAGACTGAAAGAGAATACAAAAACAAGTTTTGAGGATCGACTGTATTGCACTAGCTTAGGAAAAGGCACAGTGAGGTGAGTCTGTCAAACGGGGAAATCATCCTGAGGTTTTCATAGAGGGTGGCGAATGGAAATCTTGCTTAGCAACTTTTGGAAATAGGCCCTGCAACACGAAATCGGTTGGGTGAAAATCATTACACAAATAAATAACAAATCAATTCACAAACACGAATTTCAGCCAGCAAACTACGAATATCTGAAAGAAGAGCGAAAAATTCAGAAATTGAGCCTATCCATGCTTCTAATAATCTTTCTTTTTTGTGACAAAATCACGTAAATTACAGGGTAGAGAAATATGTCAATTATGAATTACTACTACTACTACTACTACTACTACTACTACTACTACTACTACTACTACTACTACTTATCCTACGCCAGTTGGAGGTCTCCCATTTTTCTTGCAGTCCAGTGTAATTTTGAAAGATTAATTACAATAAAAACTATTATTATTATTATTATTATTATTATTATTATTAGTTATCCTACGCCAGTTACAGATTTCCCATTTTTTCTTGCAGTCCAGTATAATTTTGAAAGATTAATTACAATAAAAATTATTATTATTATTATTATTATTATTCTACGCCAGTTACAGATCTCCCATTTTTTCTTGCAGTCTAATATAATTTTGATAGATTAATTACAATAATAATAATATTATTATTATTACTATTATTACCATCACAATTACAGTCTTAGCCCTGCAGTTGCTATTGCTTTCACACGTAATTTTAATTAGCAATATTCCCCTTCATCTTACAATTAGAGTCGAACTCGGTTACAACCTTATGTGAGGGACTGAATATTTTGTGTCGTTATAAACGAATGTCGTTATAATGAAGAAGTGTAATGTTATGGTTAACAGTGACGAATTAATTGGTACCACAGGATACCCGACGCTATAGATGAGGTGTCGTATAAACCGATGTCATTATGACCGGGTTCAACTGTATCATAATTACTGCCACCGTCACATTCACTACCTTCATTATCGGTCTATTGATTGTGAAACAGAGGTACGAATTACAGGTTATTAATCTATAAATAAATTATTTTTTACCTGGGTTGGCACTGTTGATAAGTTAATAAAGGAGTATAGAATTGAATCGAATTATTAAAAGTTATACTATTGCGCATTTAAATTAGCAGGTTAATAAATACAAACTGAACTAAATCAAATTAAATGCTATAACGTACTGCGGCTTGAAATCCGTTAAACAGTATGAGATAATACCGTATAAAATCAAAGCTTTAACAGGTCTAAATGGGGAAATTAAATTTCACACCATCTGTGACAAGTGTTACAGGTGTAAATTGGATAGAAGTCGCTGTGTGGATGTTCATTATATTCACGCTCTGTAAGGAGGGAGGTCACAGCACGTGAAATATGTACCGCCTCCTGTCTCAGACGTCATACAAGCCCTTTAAGTCCACCACTGACCTCTGTATGTGCAGCTCACATTTTTAGTAAAATAAAAGAACAGACACTTAAACTGTCTGCGTAATTTTCTATAGAAAACGATAATTTTAATCGGCAAGGGGGGATAAAATTTGATTCCTCAAATTTAGTTTAAGAATGCTAAAAATTCATCTGACTTCTGAAGTATTATATAAAAAATAATACGTGCAAATTGTTGTCGTATCTACGTGGGGCCCTTACACTGACCCATTATGTCACACTAGACCTCCTCATCCCTTTGTAATGTGTTACATATGAACAGAGTTTGTCCCAGTTATTTTCCTAGCCCCACGGAGTAGATTCCTACTTGAAAATCTATTTCGTTCTTCAGCTATTTAAAAAAATTCCTCGCATTTGATGAAATCCGAAATTTTATTATGGTGTTCACAAAAGCCCGTCTCTTGTTCCTATCCTCAGCCAGATCAGTTCACTCCACGTCATCCCAACCGATTTCTTTAATATCTATTTTAATATTATCCTCCCATCTACGCTTAATTATTCCAAGTTCTCCCTTTACTTCAGTTTTTCCCGTCAAAAACCTGTACCCATCTCTTCTATCCCCGCACGCGTCACATGTCAGCCCAGCACATTCTTCTTGATTTGATCACCCTGATATAATTTGGTGACGAGCATAAATCCGTATTAAAAATGCTTCTGAAGTTTCGACATGAAAGTCTGATAGTTTCCATCGTCATAAATGATTTACACAGATCACAATTACACTGTTCGAGACTTATACATTACAAATATACCGCATATTATTGCACGCCCAAAACTTGAGAAGTTCTTGAATGACAGCTTGACTCAATAAGCAATGTTACTCCTAAAGATAGCACTTTATCTAATATTTCATACAACGGATTTTAAGGCAGTCACTGTCACCTGACGTACGTGTTCCTGGCTATCGAACAACTTGACACACAAATTATTTCGTGAAAATGGCTCCCATGTTTGAAGAGCCTACGTGACAGCGTACACGCAAAAACACGCAAACACACACACACACACACACACACACACACACACACACATTCCCACTAAACAAATAACGCGATGATCCCACACCAATACTTTTATATCTTTTGGAAGCAAAGTGGGTTAAACAGTAAAGTTTATACTTTTAGATAAACACAACTTTCATAAATTCGAGGCACTGAAAGTTGGAAGGCTATGTGGCTGAAACTTTACCAGAGTTTGAGCATTATGTGGCGCAATAAGGATACACGATATGGTATGGAGTTGCCAATACAGCACTTCATCCATTAATTATCGTTGTTTCAAATCTCACTGGTGACCTCTGTTGGCGATAATTCGAACACGTGTCATTCGTCACCCTCTACTGAAACGGTCATAAATTACGCTTGTCACGACCCGTCTGTTCCTTTCGTAGGCGCAAATCAAACTTTAATTTACATTCTGCCCGCATTAAAGATGTCTTTTACTATTCATGATTTAAAATTCGATTGGCAGCTTCAGCCTTCATTGTGTGGCCAAAGTCACTGTTCCTTCTAGCACCTATTACGTAATATTTAATGGGGTTAGCCCAGAAGCTTTCCGAAAGCAAAGGTGTTCATTCAAAATAACGTCGTTTGTAATTTATTACACAGACGTGTGATAATCTGCGTTCGGCAATGATACGCAGTTCTAAATGTGTAGAAAGAACAATCGCTGAGGGTTTAAAACTGTACGACTAGCCACCTAAAACAATTCTTGTGAGCATCTTGCTGGGAATTCCTTAAATTTTAAAGATAAGGAGTGTGCATGCATGTGTTTGATTGTGTGCATGCATGTGTTTGATTGTG